>OX578140.1:155240977-155648477 GCA_951213105.1 Amaurobius ferox | reverse complement strand
GTTGATTTTCTATAACTTGATAACTTGTGTTTTGCATTTTTTCCATTTGATTGATGATTTGCTGTTATATTTTATTCTGTAGGTGTTTTAGAAAGTTAGGTTTATCGTGTTGCAGCTTCTTACTTTTCGTTCATTGGATTTTCAAACTACTAGTATTATATATATATATACGGTCAATTCGATTAATCGGTTATCATTAATACTAACCAAATAAACCGGTTAAAGTGAATAATGTATGAGAATTTATCACATGAACCGGTTGTTATTAATAATTACCAATGAAGTTTGGTCAATGTAATAATTTTCAACGCGTTTAGCTTGAAATTTCCATTTATTGTATTTGCAATGTAATTTGTTTGCAATTTTTTGTCGCCTTAAGGTGTTTGTTTGTAATGTAATTTGTTTGTTGTAATACATAATGAATGTATCTTATAAATAACAGTAATCATTACTATAAAACATTTTTTACATTGACAAAATTTCATTGCTAACTAAACTGTTAATGTATGTAATATCATACACTTCCTATCGCATGACATAAAAATAACGTTAGAGTTGGTGTTTCAATAAATTATGCTTAATTAATTACAATAGTAATTATTCATTGGTAATTATTAATATTGGTAATAATTAATATTTACATTACATCGCGTAAATGTGATGCGTAAATGTGATTAATATATAATATTTATCACATTTACCAAAAGACGTTAATAATAACCAGTTAATATTAATACTAACCGGATTTTTTACTTTAACCGTAACACACACACACACACACATATATATATATATATATATATATATAATACAGGTTTTCTTATCATTTAAACAGATTCCTCCCCACTTCCCCTTGCAGATAGATTAAGCTTTGAATTAATAATGGCACCGGATAGAAGAGTACAAAGTTGCGAATATTACAAAATTCTTAAATTTGCAGAAAATAATTGACTAGAAGTAGATTTCGTTCTTGAAAACCCCTATAAAACGTTTAAAATAAGGACCGCGACACTTAAATAGAACTATTGGATGAGATTGACAGTGTAAGGTCAACAGGAGTTTAACATAAAAGATTCTTGTTTTCGTTGTAGATGGAAGATATTATTACTACCTTAAAAGATTACATCACTGAATTAATCAGCAATCACTTTTATTCTGACTGACAGGAAATGATCGTAACAGCAGGCAAACTTTTCCTTCCTGTCAACCTGCCATTGAATATAAAATTTGAAATGTTGTTTTTTCTATAAAGTGATACTGAAGAAAACAAAGTTTTTGTTCTGTTGTAATATTGTATATAACTCTTACTAGTTCTATATCCGTTCTTCATACGGATTATATAATGTAAAGAAACTTAATTCACAATTCGAGGTGAACTTTTAATAATTGGAGTTTGTTATGATGAAAATTGCCAAAGAGAATTAATATGCAAATTTATGAAATCGTGCAACTTCATCACAACGCCTGAGCGATCGAACACCCATATGCATCAATTTTGAAGGATTAAAATTAATAATTAAGTAAAAAAATTACTAAAAGGGGACCTTATTGTGGGACAGATAATTTTCAAAGAGGATTAAATTTGTTTGTGTATTTAATTAAAACAAAATTATATTTATTTCATATGATCGCAATGGCCATATAAATACAAAAATAAAAATCTGATGTGGACAGCACATGACTTTCCCTACAGTCTTAAAATCGTTTTCTCTTTATTTTTTTAATAATTCATTAAATTGAGTTTATTTGCACAAATTAGTATGCATTATTATTTGAAATGATATTAAATTTGCACTTTTGATTCCATTTTACTTTCCCTGCAATACATGGTAATGTATAGGGAAAGTACTGGAATCATGCCGAAAATTCGCAACTCGAGTTTTCGACGGATCTACACAATTCAAGAACTCTAGAATACTATAAAACTAGCTTTAGAGTGACGTCTGTGTGTCTGTCTGTTTGTCTGTCTGTGCAGATTTTGTATCCACTCTAACTAAAAACTAATTGACCGAATTTCATAAAATTTGGTAGGTAAATCACTTGTGGGCGAATCTGGTGTTGATTAGTTTTGGGTATGATTCGGGATAAAAGAACCCGCCTTTTTTTGCGAAATGGTCCGTAAAAGCCTATATCCACTCTAGTTGGAAAACCAATGCACCAAATTTCGCAAAATTCGGTAGATAAGTCTTTTGTGGGTTACCCTGGGGCTGATTAGATTTTGGTACGATTCGGGAAAAAATAACCTGCCCTTTTTTGCGAAAGGTCCCGCAAAAATCGTCAAAATCTAAAATAAGAAACTACGTATGCTCAAATATATCCCTCAAATGCTTGTTTTATACGTAATTTTTAACGAAGGAAATAATAAAACCAACCCCATTACACTAGGACTAGCCGTTCTCGAGGTATTTTAGTTTTTTCGTATTTTCTCTAAGCCACCTTTGAAAATAAGTCTAATTACCAAATGCGAGCGAAAATTGAATTAAAAGTGAATTAAATTTAATTAAAGTGAAGAGAACGTGGATGTATGTCTGCAGGAAAAGTCATGTGCTGCCCACATCAGATTTTTTGTTTTCATTTGGTAACTGGACGTATTTTCAAATGTGGCGTAGCGAAAATACGAAAAACTTAAACTATCTCCAAAACGACTAGCCCTAGAGTAACGGGATTGGCCTTATTATTTTCACCGTCGTATAAATCAAGCATATGTATTCTTTTATATTGGAATTTGCTAATTTTGCAGGTTGCGAGAAAAGGAAGGTTATTTTTTCCGAATCGTTCTGAAATCAAATCAGCATCAGGGTAACCCACAAGTAACTTATTTTGTGAAATTTGGTCTATTAGTTTCTCAGCTAGAGTGGATACAGACAATTTTTGCGAGCCATTTCGCAAAAAATTCAGATTCTTTTACTCTGAATCATACCAAAATCTAATGAGCACCAGCTTAATCCATAAATGACTTACCTAAAAATCGTTATGAAATTCGGTCAATTCGTTTATGAGTTAGAGTGGATACATACATTGCAAGGACACACATACACACAAACGTTACACTAAAAGCAGTTTTTTCGCATTCTAGAGGTCCCAAAATGTGTAGATCTGTCGAAAACTCGAGTTACGATTTTCGATCCGATTCCAATACTTTCCCGATACATTATTATGCATTGTAGGGGAAATAAAATGAATATTGAAATAAATTTACGAATTTAGTATAATTTAAGTAATTATCCAAGTTATTTTGTGTAATTGAACTCAATTTAAAGAATTGTGAGTGAAAGAAAGAGAAAACTAATTTCTGAATATAGGGAAAGTCACTTGTTCAGATCTCACGTCAGATTTTTACTTTCCCTGTAATAGATGGGGGGACGTATTGGAATTATGTTGAAAATCCCATCTGGAGATTCTCTAGTTTTCAACGGATCTACACGTTTTCGGACCCCTGGAACACATGAATACAATTATTATCTCTGTATGTCAATCTACGCGATATATGTATCAACTTTAACTCGAAAACTAACTGACCGAATTTTATAAAATTTTGTAGATAAGTCACTTGTGGAATATCCTTGTGCTGATTAGATTTCGGTACGATTCAAAAAAGAAAACCGTTTTTTTTTTTTTTGCGAAATGGCCAGTTAAAATCTCTAATCCAGCTGAAAACGTAGCTAACCAAATTTCGCAAAATTTGGTAGATAATTCACCTGTGAGATACCCCACTGCTGATTGAATTTTGGTACGATTTGGAAAGAAACTGTTATTTTTTGAAAAATTGACCCTAACAAATTTTCAAAATCTAAAACAAAAGACTACGTATGCTTAAATATATCACAATTAATAAGTTTTTATACGTAATTTTTTATCACAAAGAGAATACGATAAATTCCATAACTCTAGCATTAATTAACCGTTCTCGAGATATTTTAGTCATTTCGTATTTTTGCCACGATGCCTCTGGAAATATGCCTAGTCCCCAAGCGAAAAACTACTAATACATTTTGAAGCGCAATCTTGCTTTCATGTCGTCCCTTTTTTCTGCGCAGCTTGTATTATATATCTACCTGGAATTTTAGAATATTATTAGCTTCTGAGTGTCCATATAGGAAACGCAACTCATTTTTCTTTATAATAACATTCTTTTATTTTCAGAAGGAGATTACAGGATCCATGAATATCCACTCCTAAAAGATAACCTTATAGAAGGAGATAGGTAAACACGGCAATTACAGTAGCATCAAATGACATAAAAACACATATAAGACAATTACAATAAATCACTGCATCATAACAACCAAAAAGATAAACATAGGCAATAAAAAAGATAAAGATGATAGCAAAAACCAGGTAAAGAATTAGCTATCAATACGGAAAAAATTCTGAATTTCAACTGAATTATAAGTAAATAGCCAGTCTTTGATAGCCCTGGAAAAAACGATAGGTAACAATTACTATATTTTCTACGCAAACCAACATCATACGCAGTAGTGTCCCCAGATTATCTGAGACTCCAAGCAAACTTTTATAAAAAGGACTCATCTGAGCAATAACTACAATAAAGCGTCACACATCCGAATGTGGGTAATCCGAAAAATCGATTATCCAACGATTTAATTATGTTGTTTTTACAAGTAAGAAAAATACGGATACATTAAAAGACTAACGCATATACGTTAATCTTTTCACTTTAAGTTCTGGAATAGAATTTTGGGTCTTCGAGTCAACAATATTTTGAATGTCTTTGTATGATGTAAAATATTGCCGGGTTTAATACTACTTTGTTCCAATGGATAATCCGACCCTGGTTACATAACAAAGCGCACCATGAGAATTATAGTATTATAATATCAAAATGTTCAACTATAATTCGATAAACAGGCTGCAGCTAGATTGTTGCAAAGAGCACCATAAACTTATACACAAATGCCTAATAATAACATGTAGAATTATATAAAATACCAAAAAAACGTTGGTTTAGGTATAATGCTTAATGCACTAATGAGTTTTTTATAACGTACTAATAAGTTTTATATAATGCACTAATGAGTTTTTTATAATGTACTAATAAGTTTTATATAATGCACTAATAAGTTTTATATAACGCGCTAATGAGTTTTATATAACGCACTAATGAGTTTTATATAACGCACTAATGAGTCTCATATAACGCACTAATGAGTCTCGTATAATGCACTAATCAGTCCTAATAAAAAACAATCTGATGTAGGCAGCACATGACTTTCTTTATATAATGCAATGAATTTACTACTTCTGTGATAAGGCTTTCACACCTCTGTGTTAAAATTGTATATTAAAGTATTGTTTTATTTCTGTGTGATTGAAAGTGTCAATTTCGAAATATAGATGTCTTTTCTACATGTTTTCAATTACATTGACTTTTAAGGGAAGTGAACTCTAAAATCGCAAAAGTGTTTATGTTCCAGAAAAATAGTAATAGTTTTGTATTTTCTCTTCTCAGTCGCTAGTTGGGAACTTGCAGGTTGTGCGCACGCGCGCGTTTGAAAAAGGATTTTGGAAGCAGTGTGGAAGGAGTCGTGGAGAAATGTAGACGTGTGTGTTTGATTCGCGTATGATCGCGAATTTTAAGAAAAGGTGGATTAATTTTGAAAGTGGAAGGATGTGATTAAAATATGTAACATAGTTCGACAAGTTGTGCGTAGAGTCGTTTGGCTCGGTTCAGAGATGAGTCACTCGTGTTTTTAAATGAATCAGCCTGGTAGTAATGGAATAATGAGTCTTGTGAAAAGAGAAAATGGTTCTTTCACTGGTCGGCTTGAATCGCTAATAGGGCTAGAGGGAAAGCTCTTTTTACAGCGATTTGTATTTGCCTGACTCCTCCTTGTGTCCTAAGGTACGAATCAACCAATCTCCGTAACCAACCAAGATGTCGAATTCCGCCAGCATGATGTTGTGTAGTCAAGTTTCCCGACCATTATGGATTTTGTTCTGCGCAAGAATCTCGATGAGTTTATGCCGAGAGTCCATCCTAATATCCTTTCCCATGGTACAGAATTGTAAATGTTATATTTAAAAGAGACGAGGTAAAGTTTTATATATATTTAGTCTTCCACCTAACGAATAGAGTGTTAATTGTCAAATCCTCGTGTGTATCGAGTCATTGATGATGTTATATGAAAATGTCGTATATGTTCAAAGTATACAAATGTCGTATATAAATGTCAAGTATAATATGAGGAATATTGTGTTTATTTTATGTATCAGAAAATATGTGTATTCTCTTGGTTCCTCTTCCTCCAGGGGTGTTCTTAATGGTCACCCTACCGAGTGTAACTCTGAGTTATTGCGAGAAATGCTTGTACTCCACTGTTTTCGATCAACTGCCTTGTTATTTCATGTTTAATAAATGTGTTTGATTTCAAAACTTTGTCTTCTCTGTCGAGTATACCAAAACGTTCGCGACAGAATTGGTGCCGTTACTTTTCTCGGTGAGTGGGGAAGAGCTGAGAGAATTAAAATTTTTAAAAATTTTCTTAAGAATTGAAATTTTGAAGGTTAAAAATTACCGTTGTGCTAAAATGAGTGTTTTCTTAAGTAAACAGAGTTCCATGTTCTGCTTTCGGTGTTCTCAAAAACGAGTGTTCTTGGAATTTGATATGTGCCATTTGATAAAAAAAATTGATTTGTTTGCATATTTATGTCATTTGATTTGATAAAAACTGGTTTTATTGTAAATACTGTTTAAGAACATTGCAATTGCATATTGTGTTAAACTATACGAGTATATTTGATTGTTATGCAAAATGGCTCCAATTACTAGAAACAAAAAAGTAAATGTCGGTAAGATGAGTAAAAATTCAAGTAAAAAATTAAATTCCTCCTTGAATTTGTCGCTTGATATTGCTACTGAGTCGGATACTGTTAATTCTAGAAGTAAAGTTAAAAATGTTAGCCACAAAGCTAAATCTAATGAGGAAAATATATCAGATAAATCGCCGGTATGTCTGAATTCTTCTTCTGGCACTTTGCCAAATCAAAACAGTGCTTCATCGGTAAATGATAACATGTTAAAATCATTCCATATTTTCACACCTAAGTTCGCACATCATATTCCAAAATTCTCGGGAAATTCAGAGCTTTCGTTGTCACAGTTTTTGGAAAAGTTAAATTTAGTAGCCACTCATGCAAACTGGAGTGAGTGTGACAAATTAGTTTGTTTGAGATTGAATTTAGAGGGGGAAGCAAATAGATTGATTGAAGAGAATCCAAAGCACAGAAATTGTAAAAATTTGCAGGAAATTATTCACATTTTGAAAGATCATTTTGAAGTGACCGAAAATGTTACTAAAAACATAATTTCACTCGTGAACTTTACACAGAGACCAAATGAGTCGGTTAAACAGTTTTCGATGAGAATCGAAGCTGCTTCATTTAAGGTTGTTCCGGAAGATGTAGATTCCGAAAGTGAGAATAAAATCAGGCAAACACTTTTAAAAACTTCATTTATTAATGGTTTATATCCGGAACTAAAAAGATTGGTGTTGTCACAAAACCCTAGAGATTTTTATTCGGCTAGAAAACTTGCAATTCTTGAGGAATCTATTTTAAATGAAAATAATGCTATGTACTTGACTAATCCGGTACTTACAAAAAAAGGTGTTCTCACACCAGAAAAATATGTTCTCACACCAGATCAAAGTGAAAGTATGTCAGATTTAAAAAGAAAAGTGTTAGAACAGGAAAGGGACATTGAATTTCTTAGGGGTAAAATAGAAAAATTTAAGTTTAATTCAGATAAAGTTAACGAAAAGCGTTCACCGCGTCCAAAGTGTGACAAATGTGGTAAATTAGGTCACGTTCAAGAACAGTGTTGGAAAAAGGTTTTTCAAAAAAGAGATGCGTACGGTATAAAATGTAGGAAAATTTATACCAGTCCTGGAACTAGGTATCACCAGGGTGAAAGACACAGAGGGCAAATGTCTGCAAATGAGTGGAAGTATAGAAAGCAAGGAACGCAAAATTATAAAAATAAGGAGTCATATAAATCTTTGCAAAATTCCAAAAATCATTCTTCTGGGAATCAGAGTAGATATCCCATGCACAATTATAATAATAGAAAAACTTTTGATAGGCAAACATCACATTTTGAGGAAAATAATATTTGTCATAATATTACAAATTCTTTGTCATCTTCTTCTATTATAAAAGGAAAATTAGTGAGCAGTGAAGTGTCAATATTGATTGATACGGGTAGTTCAATTAATTTAGTGTATGAGGAAGCTTTAAATACTGTACCCATTGCACATATGTTGCTAACATACAAACCAACAATTTTGCGTAGTTTTAGTTCACAAGATACTAAAGTTGAATGTTTAGCCACTATTTCACTAAATTTGGGAAAAGAAAGATTCCCTACCGAATTTTTTGTGTTAAAATCACCAGCTCCTATTTCATATAATGTAATCCTTGGTAACAAGTTTTTACATAAACATAATGCTATTATAGATTATAATCACTTCTGTTTTAAGTTTTCAAACTTTTCCATTCCTTTTGTTGGTTATCAATGTACGAATAATTTACTTTCGATTTCAAATCATGAACCGGCAAATGAGTCGGAAATTGCAGACTCAAACCTAAGTAGTGTCGCAAAGCGTATTGCTGTGCCTGACTCGCAGATGAGTAGTGGAAAAAATGTTCGTGTGGTAGAGGACTGTAAACCGAAAGAGTTCCATACGAATGCATGTGCCAAATGCAAAGCAGATCTGGCACCGGTAGTGAATGAGTCTCAGGTCATTCGGGAAGAGTATGTGAGCAGAAATTTTTCGGAAAATAATGTAGTGCCACATTTGGGTAGTGAAGAGGTACATATTAACGATTTGGAAAATGGAAGCAAATCTTTTAGAGATTTGGTAGTAAATGCACAGAATGTTACTTTGCATATGGGGGAAAAGCAAAATCATGTTAGAGGTGGTACTGAAGAAGTGGCACAGCATAAGAACTTAAACATTAAAACTGTTAATAACTTATGTAGAGTAAAAGAAACTCTAAATACAAAAATTAAAGAGCCAATTATTGTGAAAAATTCACAAAAATGTATAATTCCTCCTTTATCTGAATCATTTATTAAAATCAAACTTTCAGAAGGGTTTCCGGAAAATTCCACCTTGCTTCTGGAATCAGAGAAAAATGACCACATCTTCATTGCTAGAGCTGTATATAGAGCTCCTAAGGATGGAATTATTTGGGTTCGTGTTGCTAACCCAGAGGAAAAACCTTATCATTTGAATAAGGGTAGAAAAGTGGCTCATGTTCAGGAAATTCAGGTGTCTGAGGAGGTTGAAGTTAATGTAGTGAGTGAGGGAGAGTTGGACTCCAGTGAACCTTTGGAGCCTTTTGAAAGTTGGGGAGGAGATTTTGACCTGAGTCATCTCCAAAAAGATCAAAAACATAAATTATCAACTTTGTTGAATAAATATAGACAAGTTTTTGCAAAGAATGTTGCTGAGTTGTCTGGTTGTAAAACCATATTACATGAGATAAATTTGGAAACATCTGTTCCTGTTTATCAGAAACCATACAAAGTTCCACATCATTTACAAGGGGAACTCAATAGACAAGTCACAGAATTATTAGAAGCTAAAATAATTAAACCTAGTTTTTCACCTTACAATACGCCAGTACTGTTTGTAAGGAAACCGGATGGTTCTTATAGATTATGTTGTGATTTTCGCAAGTTAAACAAACTTACTATTACAGAAAATTTTCCAATTCCTAACATTAGTGAATTGATTGATAATTTAGCAGGTGCTACATTTTTCTCAACTTTGGACTTAACTTCAGGATTCTACCAATTGCATTTGAATCCACAGGATTCACACAAAACAGCTTTTTCCACGCCCACCGGTCACTACGAATGGTGTAGGACCCCTTTTGGTCTAAAAAACGCACCAGCGTCTTTTCAGAGATTAATGTCTCTTGTACTGGCAGGGTTATCAGGAATATACATAGATGATGTTATCATCTCATCAAAAACTTTTGAAGAACACATGATGAAATTAGAAGAAGTTTTTATTAAATTATCTCAACATGGTCTTAGGTTAAAGCCATCAAAATGCTTCTTTTTCAGAAAGACAATAAAGTACTTAGGTTTCAGAGTGTCTGAGGGAAAAGTTCAGCCAGACCCTCATAACATTGATTTAGTGCAAAAATTTAAAGTACCCACCTGTGTCAAGAATATCAGACAATTTTTGGGTTTGACAGGCTTTTATAGGAAGTTTGTACCAGATTATGCAAAGATTACTCTTCCACTAACTAATCTTTTAAAATCAAAGCAGAAAAAGTTTGTGTGGAGTCAGGAGGCTCAGGAAGCTTTTGAAATACTTAAGAACAAGCTTATTCAAGAACCAATTTTAAAATTACCAAATTTTAATTTGCCCTTTACTTTGCATACAGATGCCTCTAATTACGCTTTGGGATCAGTTCTTTCGCAATTGGATGAAAATGGGTTATCTCACCCAGTTTCCTTTGCTAGTCGAAAATTACAAGGTGCTGAAATGAATTACAGTGTAGTCGAGAAAGAAGCTTTGGCTGTGGTTTGGGCTACCCAGCAATTTAAGCACTATCTCTTAGGCAAACATTTCAAAATTTACTGTGATCAAGCATCCTTATCGTTCATTTTCAAATTAAGAGATCCTACTTCGCGCATAGCTCGCTGGATCGTTTCATTGCAGGCTTTTGATTATGAAATCATTCATAAACCGGGGAAACATAATGTTGTAGCTGACTATTTTTCGAGATGTATTGATGAGTCTTCTTCAAAGAAATCTCAAAACACTCAGAAACAAACTGTTCCTA
The DNA here is from genome assembly GCA_951213105.1 of Amaurobius ferox. Lineage (NCBI taxonomy): Eukaryota > Metazoa > Arthropoda > Arachnida > Araneae > Amaurobiidae > Amaurobius > Amaurobius ferox. The sequence continues at coordinate 155,637,653 of OX578140.1, read as the reverse complement.
AAAGTATTGTAGAATCTGTCTCTACGAAAATTTCTGGAAAAGTAGTGGTACAGAATAATGATAGTAGTGAAAACATAAATGCAATCGTTGAAAATTCTCAAGATCAAGTACAGACTACTGTGGAAGCTTCTCTGGTAACTAGGATAGCTATTGGTCAATTGAAAGATCCTAGATGTATAAAAATCAAAAATCTTCTGGAAAAAGGGGTAAAACCATACCCACAAAAACTTTCATTTTTCATGAAAAATGATATGCTACATTGCATACACAAAAATCCAAAGCAGAGACAGCAATATAATGAGAGAGTAGTTATTCCTCAAGACTTAGTCTCAGAAATTCTATGGCTTTGCCACGATTCTCCTGTTGCTGCACATTGTGGCTTTCAAAGAACTCTGGCAAAAATTTCAGTTAACTATTATTGGCCAGACATGCATGCTCAGACTGAAAATTATGTGAAGTCGTGCACAACTTGTGTAAAAAACAGAGGTTTTCGTAACAACAAGGCTCCAATACAGAAATTTCCTATTACAACTTATCCTTTTGAACGTGTGGCTATGGATGTAGTCGGCCCACTACCTATCTCGAATTCTGGGATGAAGTACATTCTTGTCATTACAGATTACTTCACTAGATGGCCAGAGGCTTATCCACTTGCTACAGTTAAAACTGAGGATATTCTCGCTTGTTTAGAGAGATTTATAAGTATTCATGGAATTCCTGCTCACTTAATTACGGATCAAGGTAGTAACTTCATTTCTGAAGCTGCCAACAATCTATACAAGAAATTAGGCATAAAAAAACATAATACTTCAGCGTACCATCCCCAGTCAGACGGGCTAGTCGAAAGACTGAACGGTACGTTAGTTAGATCCTTAAAGAATCTGGTCTATTCTGATAAGGGCGATTGGGATCGGATGATTCAATTCGCTTTAATAGCTCATAGAACGTCAGTCCATGCCTCAACAGGCGAGTCCCCAGCACATCTTGTCTTTGGTCGAGACCCTGTGCTACCTGATGCTCTTTTAACAGGTGTAAAATATCCAGTTTACAAATCTACTCATGATTATTCAGATGACTTACAGGTTCGCTTAAAAAAGACCTTTGTAACTGTTAAGAAAAACCTTGAGGAAGCTCAGGAATCACAACAACTTCAACAACATAAATCTGCTAAAATGCCTAAGATTAAAGTTGGTGACTTGGTCTATCTTTACACACCTCATATTCGGCCAGGCCAATCAAAAAAACTCAGTTCTTTAAATCATGGTCCTTTTGAAGTTATCAAGCAAACAACTGAAGTTAACTTTGTCATTCAACACAAAAACAATCCATGTAATCAGCAATTGGTCCACGTTAATAGATTAACTCCTTTACCTCCTAGACGTAGTGAATTGATTTCTAGCACATATAATGATAACATTGATAATTCTTCAACTCAAGAAACAAGACAATTTAAAAGTAGATATTTTCTAAACCATCAAAATAGGGTTAAAACTCAAAATGTTCCTAATTCACACAAGTATGACTTGCGCCCAAGAGGCCAATTTATTCATTAAAGTTACTTGTCAATTAAGGCAATATGTCAAGAGAGCAATTGGCTCAAAAGTAAAGTAAAATGTTTGAATTATGAAATTCTCACATTTTCAAAAAAAAAAAAAAAAGACTGATATTGTTGTGAGATGGACAATTATGTTTCATAATATTATATTTTCAATTGTTTCACAAAATGTTTTGCAAAACTGTATGCTATGTTAAAATGGATCCAATATTTCTGAACTTCTGTGTAATTTGCTTTATGTGTCAGTCAGCTGAATGTTCTGTACTGCAAGTTCTGTGCCAGTGCAGCTTTCTGAATGTGAGTGCCATGTTAATCAGGTTGAAGTAGTGTTTTAAAATTCTAAATACTTAAATAATAATTTTTTTTTGCTTTACTTTAATGATAAGCAGTAATGTTTTAAAGTAATTTTAAGATAATTAAGTACTTGATGGATTAGAGTTTTGGTAAGGATTTTTAAGGATAACTGATAATTTTTATCTCTGTTTTATTTTATGAATGTGTGAATGATTTTTTTTTTAATTTAAAGGTCTAGTAAATTTTAGAAATTTTTTTTTGTCATTTGGTGTTTGTTGACTTATTGGTTGGGGGTACCGCCACCTCTAGGTTTGCAACTTTCTAATGGACTTGTTTCTTGCCTGGGTGCCTGATCAACATTCTTGGTTTGAAAATTTGTCTCATTTTCTAAATTAGTAATTTTTTTTTAAATGTCTTTTAAAGTAATTTGTTGGCAAGGTTGGATAATAGTTAATAAATTGATTTCTGTGAAAAGTAAATTTATAGAATTTTAATTGTAAAATTTTTGAAGAAAGAAAACTTTTTGTTTAGTTAAACTTTTTGTGAGTTGAGTAAATTAAATTTTCATGTCTCTGTGGTACTCACCAGAAAATGTATTAGTGTTTAAATTTTAAAAGGGGCAATTTCATCATTTGTGTCTTGTTAATTTGGTGTTGTCTTGTAAAGGTCTATGCTTGTATTGAGACTTATTTTTTTTTGACTCACGAGTCAAACTTTAGGCCACTCTTGGATTTTGGTTATTATGCTGGTCATGATCTTGTTTGTTTTTGTTTTTTTTCTTTGATGTACATGTACATCGCTCAAAATTTACACTAAATTCCTCTCAATGGAACATATGTCATTGGGAACTTAATGCAGGTATTTTCCTAGTATTGTGTGGAAAAATTCCCCGCTTTGCAGGAAATTTTTCTCCCGGGCCCCGAAGGAGTGTGATAAGGCTTTCACACCTCTGTGTTAAAATTGTATATTAAAGTATTGTTTTATTTCTGTGTGATTGAAAGTGTCAATTTCGAAATATAGATGTCTTTTCTACATGTTTTCAATTACATTGACTTTTAAGGGAAGTGAACTCTAAAATCGCAAAAGTGTTTATGTTCCAGAAAAATAGTAATAGTTTTGTATTTTCTCTTCTCAGTCGCTAGTTGGGAACTTGCAGGTTGTGCGCACGCGCGCGTTTGAAAAAGGATTTTGGAAGCAGTGTGGAAGGAGTCGTGGAGAAATGTAGACGTGTGTGTTTGTTTCGCGTATGATCGCGAATTTTAAGAAAAGGTGGATTAATTTTGAAAGTGGAAGGATGTGATTAAAATATGTAACATAGTTCGACAAGTTGTGCGTAGAGTCGTTTGGCTCGGTTCAGAGATGAGTCACTCGTGTTTTTAAATGAATCAGCCTGGTAGTAATGGAATAATGAGTCTTGTGAAAAGAGAAAATGGTTCTTTCACTGGTCGGCTTGAATCGCTAATAGGGCTAGAGGGAAAGCTCTTTTTACAGCGATTTGTATTTGCCTGACTCCTCCTTGTGTCCTAAGGTACGAATCAACCAATCTCCGTAACCAACCAAGATGTCGAATTCCGCCAGCATGATGTTGTGTAGTCAAGTTTCCCGACCATTATGGATTTTGTTCTGCGCAAGAATCTCGATGAGTTTATGCCGAGAGTCCATCCTGATATCCTTTCCCATGGTACAGAATTGTAAATGTTATATTTAAAAGAGACGAGGTAAAGTTTTATATATATTTAGTCTTCCACCTAACGAATAGAGTGTTAATTGTCAAATCCTCGTGTGTATCGAGTCATTGATGATGTTATATGAAAATGTCGTATATGTTCAAAGTATACAAATGTCGTATATAAATGTCAAGTATAATATGAGGAATATTGTGTTTATTTTATGTATCAGAAAATATGTGTATTCTCTTGGTTCCTCTTCCTCCAGGGGTGTTCTTAATGGTCACCCTACCGAGTGTAACTCTGAGTTATTGCGAGAAATGTACCAACAGTACTCCACTGTTTTCGATCAACTGCCTTGTTATTTCATGTTTAATAAATGTGTTTGATTTCAAAACTTTGTCTTCTCTGTCGAGTATACCAAAACGTTCGCGACACTTCTACAGTAAAAAAAAATGATTCTTATAGTAGATATTTATATTATTTCCAAGATATTGAATTTTCGTCAATTAGTCGTCATTTTCATTGATTCAGCGTCATTTTTTTATCCATTTTGCGAACTTTTCGTTAATTTAGCAACATTTAAAAAAGTTGCCAAGTTGGCGACATTTCACCAAATTCGTCTCCAAAATCTCGCCAAACATTATGGATGAAGAAATAAGTTATTCTTACAGCAAATAAATAACTATTGGCGTTCAAATACAAAAGTATTACTCAGAGTATATTTTTTCATAAATAAAACGAGCTATATCCACGAGAATGATGTCACCCAATTTATCGCATGATATTACATATGAAAAGTGAACATGTTACTCAATAGAAAATATTTTTTTTTATTTTATATGATTTTTTGATAATTTTTTTAAAAATGGGCAATCTCTTGAGAACGGTTCATGCTAGCGTTCTAAAATTTATGTCAATCGTCTTCAAATGAAAAATTCTATAAGAAATGTCTATTTGCGTAACTTTATTAGAGGTTTTGATTTTTTGATGATTTTTTCAAAATTTCACTCGAAATTTAGTGACGTTCCGAACATTCGATTGTGATTAAAAAGAATAGGCTTCCAATATTCACGGATTGTAATTTTTGTACCAAATTCCATTTGAATCGTTCCATTCGTTCGTCAGTTATCGTCTCCACACACACACACACACACACGCAGACATCAACTCAAAAATGTTTGATTCGTGATCAGGGATGCTAGAAAGGTGCTCTCCCGTCGAAAACTCGAATTCGAATTTTCGACCGCGTAACAATACTTTCCTTATACATTATTGTATATAAGGAAAATAATAATGTACACAATTTTGAGGCCCTTTGCAAACATGAAGCCCCAAGTGGTCGCTTGGGTGGCTACAGAAACAAGGATGAACGAACCATTATAATCCATGAATTTATTTGTTATTTTGCAATCTATTTTTATGACTCAGCTGGAACTATAACAAATATTATTTACAATAAGTCAACTGACGCATCAATGGCGACCAACGAAGAAACGATGTTTTAGCACGATATCTTGAGCGTTTAAGAAGTCTTGCAAGATCGAAACGTCACTGCAGTAGTTTTGAACAAAGAGATTTAGACAGATAGATCATACAGTGCAGACATGCTTCCTGAACCAAATTACTTTTCTCACGTAATGGTATTTTATTTTTGATGCAACCTTCTAAGGTATTTCACTGGTATATTCATTTATTATGTCATCTATTATGCAAGGAATATATGAGATGGGGAAATTTTTTGTTTGTCAGGAATGTAAATTGCATTTCATTTTGCAAAAACGACATTTATGTTGAAAATTTAGATGTTGCTATACTTTTGCTATACAAAAGTAATTTTACCATAATTTGAACCAAATATCAAATATATAAGTGGCATAAAAAGGAAACAAAACAACAACGACGAAAATTTAACAGACTCCAATGCATTTTTGTATGTATATAATTATAAATTTGTCTGTTGTTATTGCTGTTACATATACAAATTCATCTAATTCTTCCAAATTTGGTACGTATATACAGAGTACAATGAAAATGTAAAGTATCGTGATGAGGCCGAATTCGAGTTTTTGAATTATTTACAGTTCAAGCATCCCTGAACTCCAATCGAACGTTTTTGAGGTAATGTATGTGTGTGCTTGTGAGTCTATAGAAGCCATATCTCACGGACTACTGAATGGTTTCGAACGTAATTTGATGCAATTATTGAATTTAGTGAATGCAGGAATCTTAATCATCTTATATGCAATTTTGTATCTAAAAAAATCTAATGTGGCCAGCACATGACTTTCGTACATAATACAAGTATTTTACTTCTTTCACTGCGAAATGATGATGGACAAGATCTACGGTGCAATGTTTTTACATGAAAAAATACAGTAGGTTCTTTTTTGGATAACAGCATGTAAAATCATTTTCAAGTACCTAATTAACCTATATTTCGCGCAAATATAACTTGACAACTGGAAATATCGCTAACCTCTGTTAAGAATTGTATTCTATATTATTAAAATCTGTTTATTATTAATTCATCAATTTTGCGTCATTTTCGTACGTTTAGGGTCATCTTTGGGGCGACATTTGGTACCTCATTAAAAAAGTCGTGAGGTTAGCGTTATTTCGTTAAATTAGCAGAAAAGTCGTCAAATTTATCGGGAAGTGTTACACTTTTAATGATACATAGTACTGTTCAAATTTATATAAATGTATCTAAAAACGTGTAATACCTCGAGAACGGTTGAAGTTAGCGTTCTAAAATTTATTTCATTTGTTTTAGAATAAAAAATGACGTATAAACTGATTGTTTATTTTACACTATTGAATATCCTTATTTTTTCAAAAATCTTTCGGAAATTTGTAGGTCTTCCGAACGTTCATTTGCACTTAAAATCAACAGGGCTCCAGTATTCATGGATCTTAATAATCGTACCAAATTAAGTTTGAAACGCTCCATTCATTTTTGAGATAGCACATCCATACACGCACACACGCCCCCCCCCCCCCCCCACACACACACATTCACACAGACATCACCTCAAAACCGTTCGATTTGAGTTTAAAGATGCTTGAAACGTACAATTCCGTCGAAACCTCGAATTCGAATTTTAGACCTCGTTACAATACCTTTTTTTCCTACTATACATTATGCAATGTATGTAGGAAAAGTAACAAAATAAATACATTTTAGAACATTAATATGGACTACTCTCGATATATTGTACATTTTAATCAAATGATTTAACAAATTACTTCTTTAAAAATGCAGTAAAACAGTATTTTATTTCGACACCAAGCAATTCGCAAAATATGATTAATTTCACAGAATACCACTTAATGTTCATTGCACTTTGATGTGAATTTTGAACGCGAGTCTGAAAACGTCTTTATGTTTGTCCAAGAAAGCAGCGAAAAGTTCCCAATTTCAATTTGTGTGATGTTATTTCAATGTGAATAACATTGTGATATGGCTTTATGTAGTTATTCCAAAAATATTCGATGACGAGAGTCTTGTTATAGTAATGAGATTCACCTTTTGACATTAAATTAATTAAAGTTAAATATATTAATGATATATGAAAAGCATAACTAGAATTTGAATTTTAGAAATCTATTGGCTGGAACGCAAACCATCGTTTTAAAACTTTTCAACATAATTGAAAAGTGTTTATAACTTTGATCATTCTCTCTGTCTGTCTGTCTGTCCGTTCACACGATAACTGTCATAAAAATGATTTTATAAAAATGATATTTTAGTATGTCGTTGAGACGGTTTGTGGAACATATGGGAATGAAAATGAATAACATCACCTAATTAGTTTCAGATTTCACTCGGGTTGAAAAAATTAAATAAATTGATTTTTTTTATTAGAAAATTAAATACACTGACTTTATTTTTCAAAAAAATTTTAAGCAAAGTTAAAATTCACAAAATGCTTCGAAAATTTATAAAAATATTCAAATTATCACATAAAATGTATAAAAAATTCCAGCAAAATATGTTGAGAAGGTTTTTAAAAAAAGTTAAAATAATAATTACACCCATATCATATGAAGAGACCACGTGACTCATTGCAAAATCAAATATGGCATCTATTTTTTTTGGCTGTGTAAATATTGTGATTCTTAAAGATCGTTTAAATTTGTACTTAGTGTTGTATTCGTTATAAAATCGCTCCATTTTTGCGTACTACCTGTGTATCTACATTCTAGGTCAACGCAATTGCACTAATTTTGTTTTTTAATGATCACTAAATTTTGTTTATTTCTATAACGAAGAGTAATTTTAACGCATGCAGAATGTAAACAAGTGATTGTAATGGGAGTTGTATAAGAATTGCTGAATTTTTTTCACGCAAAATTATTTTCCTCTGGAGTCTGGAATATAAGTAATATGAATGAAATATTCAATGATTTCCCATAGAGAGGCAAACGAGTTATATCTCGGTGACGTTATTTGAATAAAGTTCATTTTGTGTAACTGGCATCGTCTTTTTTAATGAAGTTTCACGTTTTCAATTATAATAAATTACTGTAGTACTATAACAATTTAAAGAATATCAATGAATGCATCACATTTTAGAGATGTTTAAATAAAATTGCTTTTCAGTTGGAAAGTGTTTCAAGATCAATATTTTATGTATGATTGATTTTTTTGTTATATTAATCATTTAAATCATTTAATATATGGACTACGATGCTAACCAGTTTCTTTATAGCTATTAATTGTCAAATTATATTTACGTATTTCATTTTCCTGAGTAGAACTCGAATTATTCGGATTTTAATTGCATTGTTTTCATTATTTTACAGTTTCCTATAACGATTGGATCCCGTTTGTGTGGAGGCTCTTATAACGATTAGGTCGCGCTGAAAGTGTAGAAATAGTCAAAAGGGCATGAAGAGGGAGAAGGACAGACGGATACATAAATTTTAAGTGGGATACTAGCAAGGCTACCCATAAAGGAATTCGGTATAGCCATTCCCTTGGGATGATAAGACAAACAGGAGGATTTTCAATATAATTATATAGATTTGGACAACAAATTATTTTATGAATTAAGATGGCTAATCAAAGGCAAAATAAATAATTTAGGAATAAATACTCTTAGCAGAAACAACAATCACACAACTATAATAGAAGGTCTTCATCAGTGGCTATGTAGCCATTGATGAAGAGCGTATTTACGCTCGAAAGCGCTCTGGCCTTTTTTAAATTTTGTTCGTCTTATAGGAAGTGAAATAAAGACCTTCTATTATAGTTGTGTGCTTGTTGTTTCTGCTAATTGAAATCAGACGTGATGCCAATTTATTTATAAATACTCATACTTAAAACTACATACGAATAAATTTAAAGAAATTATCAAGTTTGAATGTTTTTTATTTTCCCTGCAATACATGGTAATTATAGGGAAAGTATTGGAATCATGCCGAAAATCGCAACTCGAGTTTTCGACGGATCTACGCGTTTCGAGACCTCTAGAATACGAAAAAAACATTTTTAGCGTGACGTCAGTGTGTGCGTCTGTGTGTCTGTCTGTGTGTCTGTCTGTCTGTCTGTGCAGATTTTGTATCCACTCTAATTAAAAAATTAATGGACCGAATTTCATAAAATTTAGTAAGTCACTTGTGGGCGAATCTGGTGCTGATTAGTTTGGGGTATAATTCGGGATAAAGGAACCCGCTTTTCTTTGCGAAATGGCCCGCAAAAGCCTGTATCCACTCTAGCTGAAAAACTAATGGATTAAATTTTACAAAATACGGTAGATAAGTCGCTTGTGGATCACCCTGGTGCTGATTAGATTTTGGTACGATTCGAAAAAAAATAACCTGCCTTTTTTCCAAAATGGCCTTCAAAAATCGTCAAAATCTAAAATAAAAAATACGTATGCTCAAATATATCCATTAAATGATTGTTTTATACTTAATTTTTTAGACAGAAAGGAATAAGACCAACCCCATTATACTAGGACTACCCGTTCTCAATATATTTTAATTTTTTCGTAGTATTTTCTCTACGCCACCTTTTAAAATAAGTCCCGTTACCAAATGAGAACGAAAATTGAATTGAAAGTGAATTAAATTTAATTAAAATAAAGAGAACGTGGATATAAATCTGCAGGGAAAGTCATGTGCTGCCCACATCAGATTTTTTAATTTTCTTGTGTTAACTTTCCTGTTCTTTGTTCATGCGATTTCTAAAATTCCTTGAATATAATAACATATATTGACGTTATTAATCAAGGATAATGTGTACAGGAAAATACACTTTTTCTTAATAGGTCATGTGCGACAGAGTGTTTGATAAGGAAATGGCAGAAAACGCATCATACTACATTGACCTTATCGCACCAAATCTTTATTTTACTGTAAAAGATATTTACTTTATCATAAGGATACGTTTTAATTTTCAGAATAAAATATCCGGCTCCAATAAGTTGTGTCCTTAGATATATACAGAAAGAAACTTTCAAAATCTGCATATTTGTGGAGGCCAAAAATCTGAGGCGGACAGCACATTACTTCTATTATACAATGCAATTAATTTACTTCTTTCATAGTGATAAAATGATGTATAGTATCCATGACATAGTGGTTTGAATACTGAATTGTTCCGGATGACAACATGTAAAACTATTTAAAAGTACCCAATTAACTTATATTTCGAGAAACTTTAAATTTTCAATAATCAATATTGATAGTATCCGCAATAAGAAGTAGATTCCATATATTGAATTTTTTTATAAATTAATTCATCAAATTAGCATCATTTCCGTTAATTTAGCATCATTTGTGTAATTTTGATTATATTTTCGTCAATCTGAGGTGACGTATCGCCAAGTTGGCGATATTTCGCTAAATGAGATGCAAAGTTTGGCAAATTTGTCGCTAGACGTTAAACACAAGCGAAGAAAAGAGCTTTTCCTATATATAAGTCACTATATAAATAACTATATATAAATTACTATTGCAATTATACAGGGTGTCCAGTTCTATCGGTGCCCAATGGCTATTTCCTCAACCGTTAGTCACAGAGATACACTTCCAATTGCAACAATGTTTTAAATTTTAAAATCCATTATCTTAGAAACAGTTTAAATCAATAAATGCATTTCAAAATACTAAATATAAATTTTTATACACTCCCCCGGTCCTACCAATTATATTTAGGAAAATCATCCCCATACAATTTTATGCAAAATAAAAAAAAAATCATCCTTTTACGACTAAAATTGACCGACTTATAGCTCTTTAAATTTGGAGCATTTTTTGTGCTGAGAAATGGTCAATGCAGTCCCTGATTGGTTGGTTGCCTGGAGAAATGGTTAATACGGTCCCTGATTGGTTGGTTGCCTGAAAGGGACATTTTTATGCGTGGAAAAGGGACTTAAGTGATAAAGTTTAATGGTTCATAACTCGGTGAATTTTGGTCGTAAATGGAAGATTCTTTTTTATTTTACATGAAATTGTATGAGGATGATTTTCCTAAATATAATTGGTAGGACCGGGGGACCGTATAAAAATTTATATTTCGTATTTCTTTCAGAAATGTTTTTATTGATTTAAACTATTTCTAAGATAATAGATTTTAAAATTTAAAACATTTTTGCAATTGGAAGTATAGCTCTGTGACTAACGGTTGAGGAAATAGCCATTGGGCACCGATAGCACTGGACACCCTGTATATACATTACTATTACTATTCTCTATAAATTACTATTACTATTATATATACATTAAAAATTGAATTTTCGGTCGTAAAAATACAAAATTATTACACAAGTATTCTTCTCACGAGAATGTAATGAAGTAGATCCACAAGAATGATGTTGGCAAACACGTCGCATAATATTGCATTAAAAGTGAACATATTTCACGATAGTTAATACTGTTTTAAATTTTTATGTAATATTTTTGATAAATTTATTAGAAAAACGTGCAACATCTCGAGAATAGTTCATATTATCGTTCTAAAGTGTGAGTGTGTCCTAATGCAAAATTACATATGAAATGATGATTTATGCAGCGTTATTAAAGGTTCGGATTTCCTATCGATTTTTACAAAATTTTATTAAAAATATGGGGTTCTTTCTGAACATTCGATTGTGTTCAATAAGCTTCGAGTGTTTTTCAATTGTAATATTTGTAATAAATTTTGTTCGAAACGCTCCATTTGTTCGTGATATATTGCTTTCACAAACTTACGGACACGCACACAGGCATCACTTTAAAAACGTTCGATTTGAGTTCAAAGATGCTTGAAACGTGTTTTTCCGTTAAAAATCAGATTTTTGACAATAAAAGTCTCTTTAATTCAACATGTAAATCAAAACTTGAAAATATCAAAATAAAAGAATAAATAGGCTTAGATATATTAATTAGATACTTGTTTTATTTCGATTTTCCATAACAAAAGTAATAAAATAAATCCCAATATTCTAGAATAAACCGTTCTCGAGATAGTTTAGTTTATTTTTCAATTTGAGACATTTTAAAAAGAGTCAAGTCTGGGCAACCTATGCTGGGACGAATACCATTCGAGTGGGGGCATAAAGGGCCTCAGCATCCTTTTTTATTTTAAGGGGGGGGGGGGGAGACATGAAGAATTCATAAAAATGGGGAAATCAAAGATGGAGGAGGCCCGTGATAAGCGATTGGATCCATAATGTGTACGGATAGCCCTGGTCAAATTTCCAACTGAGAAAGGAAATTATTTTAGGCTATAAATTCGGTGTAAACACAAATAAATTTCTACTTCATGTAGATTTTTGCACGATAAAATTCTAATTAGTGGATATGAAGAAAGTAAAATGAACTTGAGCTTGTAGAGAAAGGCTAACCGAACAAGTACTAACCAAACCAGCTTATTCATCGTGCATGTTCCTTGTACACATTTTGTATAATCAATACTCTCCCAATCTGTTTAGTATTCCTGAAACTTATTAAGCAAAAAAAACTTAAACGAAACATTTTTTCATGCCATACTCACATGCGAGGCATTTCTTGATTTTCTAATACATTTACATTTCATATTTTTTCCTGCTCATACTGATGTGAGAACCGGTTGTTTTAATCTTCTTATTCTATTGCGGAGATCAGCTGTTTTTTTACCTTCTCATACTAATGTGGGAATCGGTTGCTTTAACTTTCTTATACTATTGTGGGAACCGACCATGAGCACTGTAGCCCGATGCTATACGGTTAGACCGAAAGCTAGCTTATGCTCAAAATAACGGAGCTCACTTTATAGCAACAGGCTACAAAGCACATGGTTCGAAGTTCAAACCTAATCGGGGCCAAAAAGGGCCGGTGCCCACATTATTATATAAAAAATTTGATGTGGGCAGCACATGACTTTCCTTATATAATGCAATGTATTTACTACTTTTCCAGTAAAACCAAAATAGGTTATTCTTATAGTAGATACTTATATTTTTTCCAAGATATTGAGTTTTCGTCAAATAGTCGTTATTTTCATTGATTTAGCGTCATTTTTATCCATTTGGCGAGATTTTCTTTGATTTGGTAACATTTAAAAAAGTCACCAAGTTGACGACATTCCGTCAAATTTGTCGCCAAAATCTCGCCAAGCGTTATGCACAGAGAAATAATTTATTCTTCTAGCATATAAATGACTATTGGCGTTTAAATACAAAAATATTACTCACAGTCTCTTTTTTCATGAATGGAACGAACTAGATCCACGAGAATGATGTCACCCAATTTATCGCATGATACTACGTATGAAAAGTGAACATGTTTCTCAATAAGAAATATTTTTTTTAATTTATATTATTTTTTGATATTTTTTTTTAAAAATGGGCAATATCTCGAGAATAGTTCATGCTAGCATTCTAAAATTTATGTTATCGTTTTCTAATGAAAAATTATATAAGAAATGTCTATTTGCGTAACTTTATTAGAGGTTTTGATTTTTTGATGGATTTTCAAAATTTCACTCGAAAATTTAGGGGGATTCTGAACATTCGATTACGTATAAAAACAATATGCTTTCAGTATTCATGGATTGTAATTTTAGTACCAAATTTCGTTTGAATCGGTCCATTCGTTCGTCAGTTATTGTCTCCACAGACTCATTGACACACACACACACACAAACCACACACACACACACGCACGCACACACAGGCATCACCTAAAAATGTTCGATTCGTGATCAGGGATGCTTGAAACGTGCTCTTCTGTCGAAAACTCGAATTCGAATTTTCGACTTCGTCACAATATATTCCTTATGCACTATTGTACATAAGGAAAGTAAAAATAAGTATTGTTTTCCCGAAAATTTTTAATTGAATATTTTGACGGAAAAGCACTTTGTTGTTATTGAGACGCAGACCGTCCGACCTACCCGAAAGGTGGAAAAGCACGTTGTAAGACCTAAACACATTACAATCACTTTTGGACAGATTTCTGTCCGTGTGTCCCCTATGTGTTTAATCTGTATGTGTGTTAGCCTCTGTGTCTGGAATAAAAGTGATATGAATGAAAGATTCATTGCTTTTACACAGAGAGCCAGACGATTTACATTTCGATGACGTTATTTGAATAAAGTTAATTTTTTTAGATTCAGTTTTAAGTTTTCAAATATAATTAATTATTTTAGTACTATGATAATTTAAAATATATCAGCGCTGAATGTATCGCATTTTATAGATGTTCAAATTAAATTGCTTTCAGTTGGAAAATGTTTCATAATCAATGCTTTATGCATGTTCGATCTTTCTTGTTTATATATTATAACAGTCATACACCGATAACCCTATTGTCTCAGGTAAATGCCTTCTGTGACAGTTTTACTGAAAATTCCTCCTGATGAGACAATTCTTTACAACTTTATAATTGACTTTCTTCGTCTATATCTCTTTGTTGTTAGTTTGCTATCCTAACTTTTTAAATTCTCGGCTAGATGGCGCTGCAATTATTTTTATTTTGTACATGGTTACTTTACTATAGATAGAGCTAACGTGTACATTTATAAGCCTTTTTACTTTCCTTATATACATAATGTATAAGGAAAGTATTGTGACGAGGTCGAAAATTCGAATTCGAGTTTTCGAAGGAAGAGCACATTTCAAGCATCCCTGATCACGAATCAAACATTTTTGAAGTGATGTCTGTGTGTGTGTGTGAAAGTATGTGTGTGTGTGTGTGTCAGTGAGTCTGTGGAGACGATAACTGACGAACGAATGGACCGATTCAAACGAAATTTGGTACAAAAAGCACAATCCGTAAACACTGAAAGCCTATTGTTTTTATACGCATTCGAATGTTCAGAACCCCCTAAATTTTTAAGTGAAATTTTGAAAAAATCGTCAAAAAATCAAACCGCTAATAAAGTTACGCAAATAGACATTTCTTATGTAATGTTTCATTAGAAAACTATTGACATAAATTTTAGAATGCTAGCATAGACCGTTCTCGAGATATTGTACATTTTTCAAAATAATTATCAAAAATTCAAATAAAAAAAAATATTTCCTATTGAGAAACATGTTCACTTTTCATATATAATACCATGTGATAAATTGGGTGACATCATTTTCGTGGACCTAGCTCGTTCCATTCATGAAAAAAGATACTTTGAGTAATACTTTTGTATTTGAACTCCAACAGTCATTTATCTGCTGTAAGAATAACTTATTTCTTCGTCCATAATGCTTGGCCAGATTTTGGCGACAAATTTGGTGGAATGTCACCAACTTGGCGACTTTTTGAAATGTTGCTAAATTAATGAAAAACTCGCCAAATGGATAAAAATGACGCTAAATCAATGATGACTCATTGATGATGACGACATGGATAATGACGACTCATTGACGAAAATTCAATATCTTGGAAAGAATATAAATAACTACTCTAAAAATAATATATTTTTTTTTTACTGTAAAAGTAGTAAATTCATTGCACTATTTAAGGAAAGTCATGTGCTGCCCACATCAGATTTTTTAAAAAAGTTTTGGAGTGTTTAAGGATTTTCTTAAATTCTGTATAGTTTAAAGATTAACTCAAATTCGCTGAATGCTTTAAAATTCATTGGCTTGACTAAAGCGTTGTCAACTTGAAAAGAAAAATGAGTTTTAATAAATTTTTTATGGAAAAACAACTTATAAAATGAAGTATATATGAAAGATATAGATTAAAAATAAACATATAAAGAAAATTATAAAAGATACATTTTGATTCAGATTATGATGAAAAGCACTCACACATTGCTTCTTCGGCCGAGGCCGTCCGACTTACCCGAAGGTGTCTGTTTGGACAGCCGGGACAGTAATACCCAATTTAGACCAGAACTCAGTGGGAGAGTCATCCACAGGGGCCGTACCCTCTTTCTCCTGCCACTAACCTCTCGGAACAACTTACGGACTCACATACTTAACGTGCTCGTACTCCACGTGAACACGGGGACAGTTTAGACAGGGCCGGGATTCGAACTCGGATCGTTCAAGTGTAATTCCCGCGCATTAATCAATGGGATATCCCACCCAAAACACTCTCATTGTAGATACCAATTCATAATTTGTTGTGAACTTTGCATTCGCAGCTTTGTGTGCGCCGAACTAAACTATAACGAACTTTATGTCGGCTAAGTGAAAGGGCTAGAATTATCAGTTCGAAAAATTGTGAGTAGTAAATTCTTGCTGCCATTGCGGAATCGGCTATTACATTCTGACGGGTTTATAATTAGCACGAAATCGGTCCATGGATGCTGGTGAGTGTTTTCCATATATCGGTAGGCCCCCCTTATAGGCGAGTTATCTGTTTTATGAACTTTGCTTTTAGCCCTTCGTGTGGCCTGAACTAAATTGTAAACTAATTTTATGCCGATCACATGGAAGGATTAAAATGAACGGTTCCCATAGAAGCTCGCAAAAATGGTGGTGTTTTGTTGTCATGTTTTTTATCGCAATTGCAGATATCGGTTATTCCATGCTGATGAGTGCATATTAAGGGCGAAACAAATCCATGAATGCTGGTAGCAATGAGCGTTCTCTCCATATTTTGGGGGATGCCCCTTATGGTCGGGTTTTGTGTTTTATGAACGGGTTATGATGTTAGTAATCCTACAAAACAATGAATATAAGCGAATGTTGCAGGGCAATTTCAAATATTGCTGTTTATCCCTCAATAAATCCCCATAAATATCCCTATCTTCCCTCCGAAAATGCACGAAACCGAGCGCCATTGAAACTCACTGGGTCAAATCGGCGGACGCTGGAAATTGTGCGGTCTTCTTGAGTTGCTCTTTGTGGTCGAAACTTTTTTCTGTGTCAGGGACACTGTATTTTCTCTGGTTAGTTCAACGGCCTTCCATTTTGGGCCTCCTAGACCTTGCGTAACCGAAAGGGCTTATGGTGAAGGATAACGTATTGAGAGTCCACTCACGCCATTTTGTTTCGAAGTGAAGACACAATAGCATCAGAGCCGGATCTAACAAAATTCGTTGCCTGAAGCGTACACATTTTTGTGATGAGCAGTAGAGTCATGGGAACCCATAGAACTTTTTCCAGGGGGAAGGGTAAACTCAAGAATAAGACGTACAATATCAACTAGCCTTTGTGCTTTTGTGACATCGAATGTTCAGGGGGTGGGGGTGGGCAAGTGCAGGATTTACCCTCCCCTATGGATGCCGATGAGTAGAACCTTTTCACTGTGAGAAAAATGTAAATACAAATAAATCTTTTCACAAGAATATAAATTCCAAGAAAACATTTTATATTTGTATTATTAAATCTATCAGAAACTGGGAAACACTTTTAAAGAAATAAGCTGTAACGTTTTTTGTTTTCTCCTTACAATGCATGGTAATATATAGGAAAAGTATTGGAAACGTGTTGAAAATTGTAACTCGAATTTTTGACGGATTTACACGTTTCGAGCATTCTGGAACTTGAAAAATCCATTTCAGCGTGACGCGCGTATGTTCGTCTATCTGTCTGTCTGTCTGTCTGTCTATGCAATGTGTGTATCCACCCTAGATGAAAAATTAATTGACCAAATTTCACAACATTTGGCAAATAAGTAATATGTGGGTTACTCTGGTTCGGATTATATTTTGGCACGATTCGAAAAAAAAAAAAAAAAAAAAAAAAGAGAACCTGCCATTTTTTTGTAAAATTGACACAAAAATTACCAAAATCTAAAAGAAAAGACTATGTGTGCTCAAATCATTAAATGCATGTTTTATACGTAATTTCTGATGACGATAAGGATAAGACCAGAACTCCAAGAGAAACCGTTCTCGAGATATTTTAGTTTTATCGTATTTTTGCCACGTCGCCTTTGAAAATACCTCCATTTGTCAAATGGAAACAAAAATTGAAATAAAACAGCAAATTCAGTGTAATTTCAAATGATTATCCGTGTTATTTTGTGCTATTAAATTCAGTTTAATGAATTATAGGAGAAAGAAAGGGACATTATATTACAGACTGTATGGAAAGTCATGTGCTGCCCAAGTCAGATTTTTTAATACGTTTTATTTTGATTAATAACGTATGTCGGTTAGAGCCGAAAATAAACAGGAAAATTTTTAGGTCATAATATACTGCAAGTATGCAAGTATGCAAAGTTTAATTCTTCTAATTCACATAGAGCTTCTGGGCAGACTAGAAAGATTTTTCGATATCCCCTTTTACCTGAGCCCGTGGGAGGGAACTCGAAATCGAATTGCTTTAGGTTCTGTTCCGTTGTTGATGCAATAAGTGTTCAAATATTTTTCCTTTTGGGTCAACGTTGGGGTTTCTGGGAGCCTTTAAAGAAAATCCATCTTGTTCACCCCCTATAGTAGTAGGAAATCGAAAATTTTGCTCCTTGCTTCTTAGTTTCTGTCTCGTGGTTGATATAAGTATGCAAATATTCTGTCTTGGATACCGTACTAGGTTACAGTACGTCTTCTAGGTTACCGTGCAAGGAAGATGCTTCTGGAGGGTCTGAAAAGGCAAAAATACGCCAGACAATAGTTATAATACAGTGTGATTCAAAACTTTAATGAGGGATAAGAGCACTAAAACAATTTTTTCCGTACATGAATATATGTCTGTAGACGCCACTCTTTGATACTAGAGGACTCTGTTGGCACATAACTGATCGACAGAGAGTGTTGTTGTTGAGACCCAAACCGTCCGACCTACCAGAAAGGTGTAAGGTAACTGTTTGGACGGCCGGGAAGAGCCACCCAATTTAAACCGGAACCCAGTGGGGGAGGCATCCATAGGGACCGTACCCTCCTTCCCCTACCGCCAACCTCTCGGAAGGACTTACGGACCCACATGTTTAACGTGATCGTACTCCGCATGAACACGGCGGCAGTTGTGGCAGCGTGCAAATCCAGCGCACAAACCACCGGGCTACCGCACCCGAAACGTGCCAACAGCACGCGGTGTTCCCAGGTGGTCACCCACCCAAGTACTAACCGCGCCCGATGCTGCATGACTTCGATGATCTAACAAGAATCGGTGTTTTCAGCACGGTACGGCCGTTGGCCGACAGAGAGTGTGACTCACATTTAGATTTATAGCAGTTTTGCAGTTTTATAGATATTTCAGCAGTTTTACAACAGTTGCTCAAAGTTGTAGTCCTGGAGTTTGGGTTTTGAGGTTTGAAGGGCGGGGATGGTTTGTTTTATTTGCTCTAGCTCGGAAACAAAAAAATGGTGTTTATAGTATTTTAAGGCTTGCTGTTGGAGTTATTTGTGCTTGGCGTGGACGGTTTAATCATCATGGGACCTATCTTGGTTGGTATTTTTGACTATTTTATTAAGTAGACTTCTGGTAAAGATTTTTAGATTTTGGCTGAGTTCTCTGGTTTGGGTCAAAAAAATTTTCTGTTTTTATTATGGGAATTTTTCTGTGTGTCTAGGAGATCGATGCTCTGTTTGGTTTAGGCTTTAGTGCTTGGTTTAGAGCTCCAGAGGTTCGTATTGGTTGCAAGTTTATTGTTGCTAGTGTATTTTTAATACTGCTTTGATTTTTGACAGGGTTATATCTCTTTATATTTACCCTATCGTCCCTTAGTTTTCCTTGGTCCTTTTATTGGATTGGTAGTTCTTGCATGCTCTGTACTGTTCTCTGGTAAGCTAGTTTATTACTTAATTTTGGCGCAGCAAATTGGGCAAAACATTTTCCCCTTTTTTTGGTCTGCTTGGTTAGTTTCCAATTTCTCTGCTTTTCATTTATAAACGAATAGTTTCTCTCAAATTTGTTGGTTTTTATTTTTGGCTTTCGTCCAAATATTTTATTTGGGATCTAGTTTATTATTTTATTTTTATTGTAGGCACCGTAGTAAATATTTTGAAGAATTATCAAGGTATTAATTAATTGCAGAATCTAGGCAATTAATCTATTGTGGAAATATAGTAATACATTTTAATCGTAAAACAGTCCACCTTGCTAGTCAAAGATCTTTTGTCGTCTAGTTGAGCTGAGATAATTAGCTCTTTTTCTTAAATTCTTATAATTATCTTTTATTATTATTATCTGAGATAATGATCTATTTATTACTTGATTTGAATCCTACATGGCTACTAAAAGTGCCGACCGCACGATAACGAAACAAAATGGCGTCCCCAAGTCGCCCACAGTTTAGAAAACAAGACTATATATATATTGAAAAGGAAAAGTCCAGGGTCATTTCTTATGTGTTCTAGAACTTTCTGTCAACAAGTTGGATCTTTTACTTCCAAGCATAATTAAGAAAAAAAATCGAACCTGAGGTTAAAGGTTTTGAAACACTAAACCGGTTGAGGTGCTCTTTGTGAAAAAACTTTTTTCATTTTATTGTGAATTGTTAGGGGACAGGTAGCTGAACTGGTCAGAAATAACCAGGAGTTTTGCAATGAGAACAGGTTTGAAATTACCAATTTTTATTAACCTCTAAACTTCAATGTCGTGTTCTTTATCGTTTTCGCGATAACAACCTCACTTATCCTTTCATTTTGAGCGAAAAATATAGTATGTATAAAGAGAAAATACTGCGATGAGTTCAATAATCTGACAATAGGATTTTTTGTTTAGATATACACGCTTTTAGAATCCCCAATTAATTAAAGAAGTGTGTGATCTGTTTGAGTTTAATCACACACAATAGCTCTCAAAGAAATTGAGATCATATCAGGGAATTTGGTTCGATTATTATTTCCCTATATATGCATAGTAAAATGCATAGGAAAAGTATTGTGTAATGAATGTGAAATGAATTGTGTTGAAAAATTCGAATTTGAGTTTGCGACGGAAGAGCACGTTTCAAGCATCCCTGAACAGGAATCAAACGTTTTTGAAATAATGTCCCCCCCCCCCCTTTCTCTCTCTCTGTGTGTGTGTGTGTGTTTGTCCGCACGAATGCGCGTATGCGTGTGAGTGTGTACGAATGCGCTTATGCATGTGAATGTGTGCTAATGCGCATATGCATGTGTGCGAATACGCGTATGCGTGTGAGTATGTGCGAATATGCGTATGCGTGTGAGTTTGTGCGAATAGGCATATGCATGTGTGCAAATGCGCGTGAGTATATGTAAATGCGCGCGTGCGCGTGTGTGTGTGTTTATGAGTGCAAAGAAGAGAGTTTGTGGACGCGATATCTCATGAAAGAATGGAACGCTTTTAATGTAATTTGGTAGAGTTCTTATAATCCGCGAATGATGGAACACAATCATATGTTCGGAATATCCCCAAATTTATGACTGAATTTTTAAAAAAAGAATCATAAAAATAGTATATTCAATCATGTTACATAAAATATCGTTTATATGTAATTAATCATCAGAAAAATAATGTCACTGTCTTAACAAAGGGATTATAAACCGTTCTTGAGATGTAGCACGTTTTTAGAAAAATCTATAAAAAAAAAGCCGAGGTCGTGGCTACAGTCTGAAAGAGCTGAAACAGTTTTGCGTGAATAAAGTTTTGTGAAATAAAACTCCAATAAAATTAAATGAGTTTATTCATTGCTTTTATTCTCATTTGTTTAGTTTACAACAGATACTATGGGCCTATGGTAACTATAGTAAGATACACAATTGAAATAATTTTATCCATTGCCAATTTTTATTTGGAGAAAGCCTTGAAATATTTTGTACAATCTCGTAGAAGCCTTATCTGTCTGACACATGCTAGATTCGACAAAGAAAAATTACGAATTGGAAGTGCAAAAGCTGTAGGATCTTTAAATAATAGTTAATTGATGCTTTTGTAGAAAAAATACAACAATATTTATTATATTTATTAATTAATGTTAATAAAAATAATTATATTCATATTTATTAATTAATGCTAATAAAAATATGACAAAAATTTTTGTTTTACATATATTTACTAGTTATAAACAAACACTGTGTATACATTTTGGGATAATTTTATGTTGCTAATATAATCGTTACGTGAAAACATTAATAATTGTATTCTGTTTTACTCAATTATAAAAAAGGGGTTAAGTTGTACTTTGAAAACTATAACTAATTACCTGTACATTTGGCTATCCTGCCAAATTTCCTCTTTGAACCTTTGCCTGCCTTTCACTTTTTGGACTTTTGAAACAGTTCAAATACTATTAAAATATCGAAATAAGAACCACCTTTTCCAAGTAGTTCAAAATAATGAAATATCAAAATTATAACCACTGTATTTCTAAAATTAAGAATCCGCTCTAAAATCAAATTTATACTTGTAGGGCTTTCAAAGGTTATAAGTGACTAACTTACTGCATGTATCTAACATTTCATCTTA
The DNA here is from genome assembly GCA_951213105.1 of Amaurobius ferox. Lineage (NCBI taxonomy): Eukaryota > Metazoa > Arthropoda > Arachnida > Araneae > Amaurobiidae > Amaurobius > Amaurobius ferox. Next base: position 155,615,397 of record OX578140.1, on the reverse strand, counting down.
AAACGTACCAACATTACAAACTCGGAGAAATTTCATTCTTCAATTTGACAGGATGATTGATCTTAAACTGTAAGCGCTTTGTACTAGCAAATTATTGAACAAGAAACTGGAATGATTTTCTACTGAACATTTTTATCCCTTGCTATTTATATCTATCTTTTATAGTTTTGAAGATATTTCGAATGATAGTAAGCAAAGTGAAGTAAAAACTCGCTGGAATTATAACTTTTCTTTTTTTTTTCGGGGGAAAAATTAAACAGGAGTTCAAAATATTAAAATCATTTTTATATATTCATAAATGCTACTTTATTTTCTACAAAACAGAAATAAATTGTTATATTTTTATTTATTAGGTTTGGAGATATAAGCGTCTATAGTGTTTATATGATCTTAACTATGCGATTTCAATCCGAAACCCCAACACTAAACATCATTTAATTAAGCGTGCCACCAAACTCGCACAGAACGTCACTTCTGAAGTTATTTCTTTAAAAAAATCTTACCAGGAATGGGGGCCTATTTAAAGATCAATCAATTGATTAGTATTAATAAAATTTCGCAGAGAACCATATATTAAAGGTAGACAATGCATTATAAAAATTGCCTTCCCATTAACGATGCCGGACGTCAAAAGCTGTATTTTATGCAACAATTTTATTATCATTGAGTCATTCCGATGTCTACAGATTCAGGCGATGCAGTGAGATGCCAATCGTATGTGCGTCAAACATTCTAGTGGGCAATTTCATCTTTCTTTTACCTGACCATCTTTTTATTTGTATGACCACTTCCTTTAATGCTAATACATGCATGACGTCAAAGTCCTCTGTGACGTCAATCTAGACAGTCGTTAGATGTGGGAAATGCCCTTAGTGGTAACCTCACAGAAAGGCTGACAGACGGAGAACTTTGTGTCAAACCCTGTCAGGCGTTGAGGAGGGTAATTTAGGAAATTTTCAACCTCGAGAGAAAAGAAGAACATTGACTGCGTATCGCGCATACGATTAGTAATAAAATTTGAATAAGGTTTGACGTAGCATCAACGTAATGGATCTTGTATAAAGGAACTGTCTCCAGTATTCTAAACAGCAGGTGATGATCTAACGGAGGGTCAGGCCATGTCACGTCATATGCCAAGTGCGTTATTTTTAAATATTGCAGTATTAACAAGAGTGATGCATATCTAAAGTTCAAGTCTATCTAGCATCCAAAGAAACAAATGAAAATTGCTTTCATCAGTAACCTCCAAATTAAGGGATTCTCTTTAGATTTTTATTTGCATCTTGATATTTTTCTTTAATCTTAAACCACTAGTATGAACTTTCAGACGTCCATTTTAGCCGTGAGCCTAAGAAAAAAAATCTTAATCAAGATTTTAATGGCTTGCAGTTTGAGAACTTCAGTCGACACTGAATTGGGATTTATATTCCCAGTGGAAAGGTAATTAGGGAATTTTGTAAAAACTTCAGCTTGGGGCTATTTGCAATCAGGGTTGATTAATGTAAGATTGCATTCCTACTGCAGATAACGGTATTCATGGTCGGTTTCGCGCTTATTATACGTTTGTTAGCAAGAAGTAGGCGATACCTACAATAGTAGAAAAAACTTGCTATGTACCCCAATCAGTAGCATCCCGAGGTTTTCTGAGGGAGCTTTCATGAAAGACTCTATTCTGAACAATAAATATAGAAAAACGTCCCAAATCCGAAAATTGGCAATCCGAAAAATCGATTACGCGACAATTTATTTATGTTGTTCTACAAGTTCGAAATTAAATGCAGGTTCATATTTTCACTTCAGGTTCTGACATATAATTTTGAGCCCCTTCCCCGGGTCAACAATATTTGGGGGGGGGGGGGCCTTTGTTTGTGATATAAAAATATTCTCTAGCCTGAAACTATCTTGTCCCAATGGATAATCCGACCCTGGTTATAACCAAAATTTCCCTATCTGATACCAAAATATCTATAGTTGTAACTCAGGTAGGAAGAACTATTGATTATGCAAATACTTTAAAGCCGATGTCCATCAAGCTGTCTTCTAATGAAATCATAGAATAACGAGATTCAAAAGATACCATAACAAATACAAAATGCTGCAGAACCTACATTAAAACCACCTAATCACACAAAAAACGTGCACCGTGGCGATTATAGTATCAGGATCTCAATATTCTCACCTACAATACGACAAAAAGGTTGTAGCCAAAATGTTGTAAAGACAACTGTAAACTGATACGCAAATGACTGAAGATAAATTGCAGAATTATAAAAAAATTCAAGAAAACGTTGGATTAGCTATAATGCTCTAATGAGTCATAAGAAAAACTGCAGAGATAGGGTCAATAAAAATAATGTACAACTCTCGGGACCCGCTGACCCTAATTATTGAACTTCTGTTGGGATCGAAAAATGTTCATTTCATTGAATCGACAGATATTTATTATGTTTGAATATTTACGGTCATTCGACACATTATTTAAATAAAAATAAATTAAGGAAAATTAAAGTTTGTGAATTAAGAAATCGAATTTATTGAAAAAGTAACGAGTATTGATAAGTAATCCGTACTTTTTACCCCCTTTGAGTGATTAGAGTTTCGAAAAGTGACGCTGTAGCATTGAGTAATTACAACTGCGACTGAGTAATTACTTCGTAAAGAGAACAAAGAAAATACTTTTTACTCACTTTGAGAAATTACAGTTTTAAAAAAGGAATGAGATGTTACTCATTACACAAGTACATTTTACTCAATTTTTTCTTCAAGGCTAGCGTCGGACCTAAGGCATCAATGATTTTCAATTTTGCACGATATTTAAGAATACAGTGTCATGTGTTCGCCTTCTATTTTGATCACAATCGGATTAAAATATCTATTTTTTATGCAATTTTGAAGTAATTTTTTTTTTTATTTTTGTGAAAATTCCATTTCATTATCCTCAAAATCTAACCATTGTTGAAATCGCTGTTGGCATATCAAAAGAAGTAATATTTGAAAGATATACCTTTCATTCTTGAAAACTGAAGCTATAGTTGAGTAATGGCGAATGTTGCGGTATGACTAATATGACATCTCCAGACCATTAAAAGTGGAAGAATAATTAAAATTAAATCTTTTATATCTCTCTACATTAAAAAGAAGTAGCAGACGCCGTCGCGGACGCTGCCGCCTTAGCCGTTGTTTGACAAATATCTCATTTCTCGAGATTCTTTGTTTCGTACACCGTACCGCCATTGCATATAAAAATATAAAATTTAGTATACTTTTAGAAAAAGCTTTGGGGAATACCCAAAAATAAACAGTTTTTTGATATATATTGTAGTTTCAGAAATATTTAATGTCAAAATCAAAGACAAAATATTTGAGATGCGAGTTCGTGTCCTGGATAGATTAACACTAATAAAACTACGAATTTTTCAAGGCACGTACCTACATGGGTGAATTTTTGCAGGACGGAGATCCTTTTTTTAATTTTGATGTAGTTCTTGAGATATTTTACTTTTTTTTATACACTTTCTGAAGTGAAATTTTTTTCCCGTATCGTCAGGTCTAGCGATTTCTCGGTCTCGTACAACAAAAACTATAGCATACAAAAATATGAAATTTGCCACATTTATAGAGAAATAATAGGGTAACACGATAAAATAAACCGTTTATCGATTTAAACTTCAGTTTGGCATGAAATAGCTCACGAAGCTAGCTCAGGATCAAGGAATTCAATTTTTGGATCCCTTGAGCTAAGAAAAATCTCCGCTTTTATCTCCTACGGAAAATAGGTAGGGATAGAAAAAGAGATTTTTGAAAGCATACGTTTTAGGAGAGATAGATATGAAGCGAGCTCTGCGGGCGCAGCAAGTAGGAGGCGAAGCCTCCCGAAGGGGTTTGGCCAAGGGCAGGGAGCAGAGATCCCTAGTTTAACAAAAAATTGTAATACTTTGTTTGGAAAATTGGAATTACATGCATGTATCTGTAGCCTAAAGAAATAGTTTATCAGCGCTCATTCCTGTTTTTCATTTCGAAGGATCGAGAAAAATTAATAATTTAGGGAAGCAACGGAGCTTCCGCCGAACTTCAGACAAAATTAGTGCTTTTGAGCATGTGGCTCAATTACGGTGTTACAATCTTGCGCCCGAATTTCCGCATTACTGAATCTCGAAGCAAAATCTGCCGACGGGTAGCGCTTAGTAAATATACTTTCCAGGGCTACAATATTTTTTGTTCAGTTGTACTGTTATTTTGACGAATGTGAATCAACATAATTTGTTTTCTTTATTTTAAGACCTTTATCTGGAAAATGACTTTGTGATAGTACAATAAACGTTTCATGTCACTGGATAGAAAAGCAAAATTCCACTTTAAATAAATAATAAATATCAAATTAAAAGTTCAATATTTTAATATGCATTATTCCATCGATCAGTATTTACATATTATTCATTTGCATTATTTGCGTCTTGGATTAAATTGCGTGATAAATTATACACTCACGGACAATGAAAGTTGCGCACCAAGAAGGAAGCATAGGATGGACCTGAAATTTTATTGATGGAAGGATACAGATGAATGATATACATGATCACCAAAACAACGCAGCAGAACACATGCAGAGGCAGCTGTGGAACACAGTCCGGTCATCATAATAGTGCATCACACTGCCTCGTGCTGCGATACAAGCAGCAATACGGTCTGGCATGGTGTCGAAAAGACGTCTGATGTTGTCCTGCAGCAGACGAGTCCACACCTGTCGGACGTTACGTTCCAAATCCCGAAGATTGCGGCAACGAGGCAGCTGGCATTTTAACTTGTACCACACATGCTCGTTAGGGAACTGTTCTGGGGAGCGGGCATGCCATGGAAGTGTCTAGATATGACTCAGGCAGGCCTGGGCGACCCGAGCCGTGTGCGGCCGGGCATTATCCTGCTGGAATTGCGCACCTGGAATCCCAGCAACGAATGAGAACACATGGGGCCGTAGAACCTCATCCACGTACCTCTGGCCCGTCAATGTTCCAGGTACCACTACTAGAGCGGATCGGCTGTCGTAGGCTATGGCTCCCCAGCCCATGATGCCTGCAGTGGGGCTGGTGTGGCGCTCGATAACGAGGTTAGGATTGGGACGTTGTGCAGGGGATCTCCACACCCGGACACGCTGATCATCGGTCACCAAAACGAAGCGGCACTCATCGCTAAACACCACACGTCGTCAATCTGTGGCGTTCCACTTTGCTCCGATCCGGCACCACTGCAACCGGAGCCGCCGATGTTCCGTGTTAACGACAGCAGACGTAAGGGACGCTGGGATCGCAGATTCGCTTCCTTCAGGCGTCTAGATATGGTTCGTGGGCACACAGGAGCCGCTACGTGTGCCTGTATCGCGGATCGGGTCGCCGTGGGCTCTATACGTGCCTGCCTCACGATCATTCGATCCTCCCTACTTCTGGTATGCCTGGTCCGTCCACAGCCGGTCGTCCGTGTCTGAGTGGCGTCCCGTGACCAGTGCTCCCAACACCGTCGGACGGTATAGTATAAACGATCAACTTGACGGGCTATTAGGCGCGCTGTTACCCTGCTGTTTTCAGCCTGATGATCAGGCCTCTCTCAAAGTCCGTCAGTTGCGTGTATCGACGTTTCTGGCGTCTACCTACCATTATTTTCACTCCGTACTCGTGCTTGCGTCGACCGAAGCTTCTCTCATCAGGGCGTTGCCTACACGCCGGTTTATAAGGCCGCTGGCTCATGCTTGCAGCACTACTACGTGTGCACGGTCATGCGCAATCACACAAGACTGGGGTCATTTGCATACCAGCCCGCCCTCTAATTATTTACATAATTTCGCGGTTGTACTATGTTTTCTTCTTGGTGCGCACCTTTCATTGTCCTTGAGTGTAATTAGAGCTATGTTTTTATCGCGGGACAAATTTGCCCAATTTTTGTCTCTTTTTCTTAAAAATCCTGATTTTAAATCAGAGTATTACCAATACACGTCAAGTAGTAATCAGTGGCGACTCGTGAGCGACATGTTGAGGGGAGCGCTGATCTATATATTTATGTCTATGTATGTTTTGGTATATATACATATAGGTACTTGTGTTTTATGTGCGTATATAAATGCGTACGTAATTATGTACGTATATATGTACGTATAAATATATACTCTCTCTATATACATATGTTAATGTTAACGCGTATAATTCAGTTATTTCATAGAATACCTAGTTATTTCATGAAATAACTGATCAAGTCAGTTAAAATGTGTAATAAATTAACAAGATCAATCATGCATAAGCATTGATTATGAAACACTTTCCAACTGAAATACAAGTTCATTTAAAAACATCTAAAAGGTGATACATTCAGTGGTGAAATCTTTTACATTATCACAATACTACAATAATTTATTATACTTAAATATTTAAAAATGTATCGAAATATATATCATCTGATTCTCTATGCAAAATCAATGAATATTTCATTCATATAACTTGTATTCCAGACTCCAGAGCTAAATAATTTTGTGTGAAAAAAATTCAGCAATTCTTATGTAACTCACCCTACAATCGCTTGAAATATTTGCATTCTGCATAAGTTAAAATTAGGCTTCGTTGAAGAAATAATAAAAGATTAGGGATCATTTAAAATCACAACTATTGTAATTGCATAGACACGGAATTTAGATACACAGATAATACACAGATACACAGATAATATATGTGAGTGTGTGTGTGTGTATGTATTCAAAGTATTGGAATCATGCCGAAGACCGGAACTCGAATTTTTGAATGATCTACGCGTTTTGGGACTTCTAGAACACGAAAACACTATTTTTAGGGAGGCGTCTATGTGTGTAAGGGTGTATCTGTGTGTGTGTCTGTGTGTCTGTGTGTCTGTGAGGATATTGTATCCACTTTAACTGAAAAACTAATGGACCGAATTTCATAAAATTTGGTAGGTATGTTTTTTGTGGGAAAACCTGATGTTCATTAGATTATAGTACGATTCGTAATAAAAGAATCTGCCTTCTTTGCGAAATGGCCGGCAGAAATTGCCTTTATCCACTCTAGCTAAAAACTAATGGAACATATTTAACAAAATTTGGTGTATAATATTTCAATAACCTACAAGTGATTTATATACCAAATTTAACAGAATTTGGTATATAAATCATTTGTAGGTTATTCTAGTACGATTCGGGAAAAAGGAACGGGCTATTTTTGCGAAATGGCCCGCAAAAATCGTTAAATATAAAAATAAAAGACTACGTGTGCTCAATTATATCAATTAAATTCCTATTTTATACGTGATTTTTGACAACAAAAAGAATAAGACTAACCCCATTACTCTAGGACTAGCCGTTCTTGAGATATTCTAGTTTTTTCGCGTTTTCGCTACGCCACCTTTGACAATAAGTCCAGCTATCAAATGAGAACCAAATTTAAGTTTAACGTGCAAATTCAATGTCATTTAAAATACTTATGGCTGTTATTTTGTGCAGATAAACTCAAATTATTATTGAAGAAATAAAGAGAACGTGAATATGAGTCTGCAGGGAGAGACATGTGCTGCCCACATCAGAATTTTTAACAATATTACAATAATGATTTATAGAAGTGAACGGGGATTATTTGCAGGCCATTTCGAAAAAAATATATGATCTATATTTAAAGATCCACCAAATTTTTGTAGAATAAAATGTTCAATAAATTTAAGCTGTGTACCAAATTTTAACTCTCTAGGACGTAGGAAAGTGCATTAAAAATGCCACCAAATAAGTATATCATGAAGAGTTATATAAAATTAGAAAAAAAAATTTGAAAAATTGTTATCTATCAAATTTATTTTAAAATGTGAAGCCTCTCTCATATACAAAATGATTAAACTCTTGGAAAGATATTTATTATATAATAAATCTCTTTTTTCTTTCTGCAGGATATTCCAAAAGTCAGAATTTAATTGAATTTGTTTTTTCCCTATATTAAATAATTTTTAATTAAAAAACTACTTAACATATTTTACTGAAATTTTTTTTATATATTTTATGGGATAATGTGAATATTTCCTGAAAATTTCGAAGTAATTTGTGAATTTTAAATTTGCTTAAAAAATGTTTGAAAAATTAGGTCCCATAGAATTCAATGTGTTTCATTTTTTCAACACAGGTTCAATAAAAAACTAATTGGGTGATATTATTTATTTATATTCCCATAGGTTCCACAGACCATCTGAACAACATTCTAAAATTTCATTTTGATAAAGTCATTTTTACGGCAGTTATCGTGCTAACGGACAGACAGACAGACAGACAGACAGAATGAACAAAGTCATAAACACTTTTCAACTATGTTGTAAGGTGTTAATAATTCCACACTTTACCTAGTTATTCTATGAAATAACTAGTTATTCTATAAATTAACTAATGATTGACAGTTAAAGTATAAAATAAATAATTTCACTTAATTGCACAGTATACAAAATGTTATTTATAAAATGACACAATAATATAATTTGTTACAACAGGGCTTACTAAAATGGCATTTGGAATTGCATAGAATATTATTTCTAACACAAATGCATTTTTTGTTGACACACAGCGTTTTACATGAACATTTTTTAAAATCTGGCGACACCTCTTCCTTTGTCAACTTCGGGTTCTGGGATACGGACTGTAAGCCCAGTGACCAGTGGTTCTCACTTTAAAGCCTTTTGAATTCGGAACTTTATTTACTCGGTTACTTTACACTTTAACGGGGTGTAGATCGTTATTCTAAGAAAAACTAGTTAAACCATAGAATGCAAGTGAGTTTTACACTTTAATTGACTTGATCAGTCGCGCTATACCCCCCGGCTGTCACTTTATGATTACTCTTTTAACGACTTTATGGGTATATAGGTACGTGCCCTTTTTTGGGAGTTTATTTAGTTATACACATATATGTAGCAGCATGGCGTTTTACCATTGTATATATAATGATCTTTTAATATTTTGTTGGGAATTTGGCATTTTTAAGTCATTGTATATATACACTGAAGAGCCAGAAAAACTGGTACACCTACTTAATATCGTGTTGAGCTAATGAAGTATAAATCAATACCAATGAGGGTACAATGCCCAGTGCGTACGCTGACACTTGTTGATGGCCCTGCATTCAAATCCGCAGCAATTTGAGGAAGTGTTGCACGTCTATCTCGTGTAACGATTCTTTTCAACCGTCGATGATCACGTTCTGTCAAGGTCTTTTCCCGGCCGCACCGCTGTCGGAGATTTGAGGTTTTACCGGAAACCTGATATTTTCGGTACACTCTTGAAATGCTCGTGCGCGAAAATCCAAATTTCATCGTTACTTCGGAAATACTATGCCCCATCTCTCGTGCGCCGACTATTACTCCCCGTTCAAAATCACTTAAATCTTGATAACCTGCCATTATAGCAGCAAGAACCGATCTAATAGCCTCCTCAGACACCTTGTTGTCTTATATACGCACAGTCGACCGCATCGCGTTACGCTGATTGGTTGCATACCTCCATTATTTGCATACGCCCGACTGTACCAGTTTTTCTGGCTCTTCAGTATATATATATACAAATAACGAAATAAAAAGTTTGATTGCGTTTACGAGATTGCAGATAGATCAAGGAGGATTGTGACCCCTTTTCCTGGTTAGAAACTAGCTTTGACTTCTAGAAAACACTCCCAGAAACACTGCACGTCTGAAACAACAATCGAACGTGTCCGTGGGGATAAAACGACCGAATCCCAGACAACACCAAACAAGGAACAGTAAAAAATGAAAATTTACAAACCAACCAAATGGGAAATAGGAAAAAATGCTACAAGTCAAAAAATCACCGGAGAGGAAGTCATTATGAGACACGATACAGTGAATAACGTGTGCTTTGAGTAAAAGAGATACAGAGTATCTCAGATAAGAGTGGCGTTGTATTCCAGCAAATTTATAAAGTTAACATAATTTTCATTATTGTATTTTGTACAAAAATTATCATAATAGTGTTTGATAAATCGTAAGGGATATGAATGTTCTCTAGTTCCAATGAATAATGGCAGTAAGCATTTATTAAACTGTGATATAGAAGAATTTAATTGTCGGTATCTGTTCAAGTGGTTTACGATCAAATTACGTTGTACACTTAAATTCAGATTAGTGTTCCAATTGGTGAAAATTGATTTTGCAATCATATTGATGTCTTTTGTCATATAACTTGTAACACCGTTTATTATTTAGATCATAATAAATCTAAAAATCTAAATGTCTCTCTCTCTCTCTCTCTCTCTCTCTCTCTCTCTCTATATATATATATATATATATATATATATATATATATATATATATATATATATATATATATATATATTTATATATATATATATATATATATATATATATATATATATGTATATATATATATATATATATATTAATAATAAAATTAATTTTTTGGTATTAAATCTAATTATTGAACCTACTAATGGGATAGTTACTAATTTATATGATAAAAAAGATAATTTTAAATTTAACATTAATAAAATATTACCATTTAATTTAATTCCTGCAACTCGATTTAGTTGTTTAGAAATATTATACTTAATCAACTTTTTAGAATTTATAGATTATCAGATAAAAAATTCATGCTCTGAACATTAATAACCTAAAAATTACCAGTAAATTATATAAATATCCAGCATATTTAGTAAATGGTATAGTTAAAAAGTTTGGATTAGCTGAATATTCTTAAATTTCTGTCCTTAGTATATCTAATATTAGCCAAACAGCAACATTCTCTTGAATATATGTTACAATGTATTTGCACCCCCATGTATTTTGGCCTCTGTGTTTTCAATTGTATTATAAGCCCCTTTATTTTGTGGCTTTTACTGTGGAATATATCACATTTTATTGCCTTTTCGCAATTTTGTTATTTATTTCTCACGACAACATTGATCTCTTCATTTATTGCGACAATGGATTGGACATTTGCAGGGTATATTCTTGTTTCCTATATAATTTTTCAATCTTTATGCTTGTAGTCCAAGTATTGAGAGTTTATAGATATAATCTATCTCTCAATTCAGAAACAAGCAGCATATTTTGTGTTCATTTTGATAAAATACTTGGACTTGAGAAAGAATTTTTCTCGAAATGAACAATTTTTTAGGCCTGCTGCTTGTCCACGTGTATAGCTTTAATGCTTAGATGTTTTTTTTGTTTTTCTGCGTTTGAGTCCACACCATTGAATTTTGTTAATTATCTTGATGACGTTTGGCTTCTTTCAAATACATACTTCACGGGCTCCAACATTCATTTTTTTTTTTTTAAATCTAAGTGAAATAATGAGAACAACGAGCCACTTTCTCGTGTCTCCTATCGCTACAAGTTTTATTCCAACTCTACAAATTCGCTTTTAAAAACCCGCCACCCGCTGCTTGGCGCTCGCCAAACAAGAACACATGGCTTCTTTCAAACACATACTTCACGGGTGTTGGGTTATACTTTTGGATATTTAATAATTTTAGGAGTTTTGTTTTTTGTCTAAACGTGTTCAGGGTCTTATTTACATAGTCACTCTTCATTTTCCAATTGCTTAGTTTTTGATATTCTTCTGTTCCAAATGGGTTCTATTCCATAGGTTTAATGTTAAAAACGGCGAAAGTTCGTTCTTTTAGGTTTTAGCAATTTAAATTTATTTAAATTGGCTAATTTGGAATTCCATTTATTGCCCTTTTTATTCCCTTTAATTTGATTCCAAATTTATTGCTCTCGGTTAAAAATTCGTTAATTCATTGAAATTTTTCAGTTTTATTCTATTTTTAGCTTTTTAAATATTTTAGAATCGTTCATATTTAAATTGTTGCCGAATTCGTATATTCCAAATCGTTTCACTTCATTTCTTTTTAATTTTCGTCTGCTCTGAAATTCCATTTCTCTTCTTTAAAATTTCGAGTTTTTAATTGGTTGACCGTAATATTAAAATCGTCTGTCATTAATTATTTTATCGTTCATCGATAATTTTGTTTACAATCTGTGGCAGCGATGTTTCGCAGTATATAAGTAAAATCGCGCGTTTTTTCGCTCTCTTCTCGCTTTTCTTCTCTTCCTTCTGAATTAGAACCCAAGATGTGATGATCTACTAAGCTGTTGTTTTTAGCGCTTCGGCGCGAGCCGAACCGAAGTTCGGTTTCGAAATGGAACGTTTTTTTTTTTTTTTATTCTCAGCTAAGCCTACGTTGAGTTTTCTACGAGATGAATTCTTTTGACTGTTTTACCAACATTCTTTTGATGTTTTTTCGTTTAATTGATTCCTCCTTCCGTGCTCTCTGAAAATGTTTCGTCTGGATGATGTGGGAGCCGGACGTTTGTTATGTCTAGACGGACGGAACGATTTGAGGTGTTATTGGTTTCCCATCCTTTAAATAATGTTTCTGCGATGTCAGCGGAGATGATTTAACACGTCAGCTAAGTTTTGTTTCTCCCAAGTTATGCTGCTCTTATTATGAAGAACTGGAGCGTCATTTTGGTAAAAAGCACCGGACATATGCTATGCGTTCAGTTCTGATGTCAAAGATCCGGTGCAGCTGTGTGGAGAAATCATTTCGTTGTTACTAAACGTCCTATTTGGAATCCTTTTGGAATTCGGATCCGGCCGGAGATTTTCCTCACCTTTGATGGACATAACCCTCCTTCGCCGTGTTTGTCTTTCAAGAAGTGTTTGTTCTCTGGGAACTTTGGTGTCATTTTTGCTGTTGGGTCCTTTCCTGCAGATCTCAGAAGCTTATCTTGGAGCCTTGGTGATATAATTCTTTTTCTTCAAGTTTCAGACTAGTTTACTTTTGCATTACTTAAAATTGTTTTGAGTTAGCATTAAATAAGACCCCTTTGACTTATATATTTTAAGTTACGAATCCTGGATTATTGTTAGGATGTTCTAAATTCCCTTTTGGCTAACTTATGTTCTTTTATCCCAAATTCTAGTTCGATAAATAATTGAATAAGTTTAATATTGTTAACTTTAAAATTTAATATTCTAACGTTTTTACTACCACTATACGACCGGCCATTCCATTTATTATTTAAGTTGTTTATTTGATTTGTTTAGTTAATGAGATGTTTAAAATTTGTAAAATGTTTTGAAAATTATTTTAAAAGTGAAGTTTAAAATTTTAATAAACGTTAGATTTTGAAAACCTAAATTCTGTGTTCGCTGTCTCTTTTACTTTTAATGTTTTTATTTTTAGGTAAAGTGTCACATTTTTAATACTTTATAGGATTAGTACATATTTGTACACGTAGGGTAACTGGTCAATTGGTCCCCTTTCTGTTTATTTAAGACTTTCAGTTTATTTTTAGAATGTTTTCAGGTCAGAAGTATTTCAGATCATTTTCAGAGTTTATTTCAGAAAGTTTTTAGGAACTTAGAATGGTTTATTTTTCATATGATTTTTAGGTTTTTTGAACATTTTCAGATTTTAGATGAACTTTACAAGTTTAGGTACTTTTAGAATGTTTTCAGGAATTTAGAATGTTTAGAATCATTTAGAATATTTGAATGTTGTTTTTAATATATCATAAATGCTTTTCTTCCCCCCCGCCCCCCAACAATTCCTGGTCACGGCACCAAGTTGTTGGGTTATACTTTTGGATATTTAATAATTTTAGGAGTTTTGTTTTTTGTCTAAACGTGTTCAGGGGTCTTATTTACATAGTCACTCTTCATTTTCCAATTGCTTAGGTTTTGATATTCTTCTGTTCCAAATGGGTTCTATTCCATAGGTTTAATGTTAAAAACGGCGAAAGTTCGTTCTTTTAGGTTTTAGCAATTTAAATTTATTTAAATTGGCTAATTTGGAATTCCATTTATTGCTCTTTTTATTCCCTTTAATTTGATTCCAAATTTATTGCTCTCGGTTAAAAATTCGTTAATTCATTGAAATTTTTCAGTTTTATTCTATTTTTAGCTTTTTAAATATTTTAGAATCGTTCATATTTAAATTGTTGCCGAATTCGTATATTCCAAATCGTTTCACTTCATTTCTTTTTAATTTTCGTCTGCTCTGAAATTCCATTTCTCTTCTTTAAAATTTCGAGTTTTTAATTGGTTGACCGTAATATTAAAATCGTCTGTCATTAATTATTTTATCGTTCATCGATAATTTTGTTTACAATCTGTGGCAGCGATGTTTCGCAGTATAAAAGTGAAATCGCGCGTTTTTTCGCTCTCTTCTCGCTTTTCTTCTCTTCCTTCTGAATTAGAACCCAAGATGTGATGATCTACTAAGCTGTTGTTTTTAGCGCTTCGGCGCGAGCCGAACCGAAGTTCGGTTTCGAAATGGAACGTTTTTTTTTTTTTATTCTCAGCTAAGCCTACGTTGAGTTTTCTACGAGATGAATTCTTTTGACTGTTTTACCAACATTCTTTTGATGTTTTTTCGTTTAATTGATTCCTCCTTCCGTGCTCTCTGAAAATGTTTCGTCTGGATGATGTGGGAGCCGGACGTTTGTTATGTCTAGACGGACGGAACGATTTGAGGTGTTATTGGTTTCCCATCCTCTAAATAATGTTTCTGCGATGTCAGCGGAGATGATTTAACACGTCAGCTAAGTTTTGTTTCTCCCAAGTTATGCTGCTCTTATTATGAAGAACTGGAGCGTCATTTTGGTAAAAAGCACCGGACATATGCTACGCATTCAGTTCTGATGTCAAAGATCCGGTGCAGCTGTGTGGAGAAATCATTTCGTTGTTACTAAACGTCCTATTTGGAATCCTTTTGGAATTCGGATCCGGCCGGAGATTTTCCTCACCTTTGATGGACATAACCCTCCTTTGCCGTGTTTGTCTTTCAAGAAATGTTTGTTCTCTGGGAACTTTGGTGACATTTTTGCTGTTGGGTCCTTTCCTGCAGATCTCAGAAGCTTATCTTGGAGCCTTGGTGATATAATTCTTTTTCTTCAAGTTTCAGACTAGTTTACTTTTGCATTATTTAAAATTGTTTTGAGTTAGCATTAAATAAGACCCCTTTGACATATATATTTTAAGTTACGAATCCTGGATTATTGTTAGGATGTTCTAAATTCCCTTTTGGCTAACTTATGTTCTTTTATCCCAAATTCTAGTTCGATAAATAATTGAATAAGTTTAATATTATTAACTTTAAAATTTAATATTCTAACGTTTTTACTACCACTATACGACCGGCCATTCCATTTATTATTTAAGTTGTTTATTTGATTTGTTGAGTTAATGAGATGTTTAAAATTTGTAAAATGTTTTGAAAATTATTTTAAAAGTGAAGTTTTAAATTTTAATAAACGTTAGATTTTGAAAACCTAAATTCTGTGTTCTCTCTCTCTTTTACTTTTAATGTTTTTATTTTAGGTAAAGTGTCACATTTTTAATACTTTATAGGATTAGTACATATTTGTACACGTAGGGTAGCTGGTCAATTGGTCCCCTTTCTGTTTATTTAAGACTTTCAGTTTATTTTTAGAATGTTTTCAGGTCAGAAGTATTTCAGATCATTTTCAGAGTTTATTTCAGAAAGTTTTTAGGAACTTAGAATGGTTTATTTTTCAGATTATTTTTAGGTTTTTAGAACATTTACAGATTTTAGATACTTTACATGTTTAGATATGGTCTAGAAATATTTAGAATGTTCCTTGGTATATCATAAAGTCATAATGTTCTCTTTTCTTTCTCCCCCCCCAACAATTGGCGTCGTTTGACCAGTCTAGGGGCTTATTCATGCTAACTGTAATAGATGTTCTTAATAATTTTTGTTTTTAAAAATGAAATTTCAGTAAATTGATTCCATACCTGTTTATTCTAAAAGTGATTACTGTTGAGATTTTGATATGTTCTTAAACTGAAGCTTGATGTTTTAAAATGTTCTTTAACCAAAATAGAAGAATTTATTTTAATATTTTGATTAAAATGGAAATTTTAAGATTAATTTAAATATTTTCATTTAGAAATTTTTGAGGAAACTTAAGAATTTTTGAACTAAACTTTTTCATTTAGAATTTTTTTTATTATTCAAGCATTCCTTAATTTAAGTTAATTTGATTTGAGTTTTATTATTTGAAGTAGTTGGAAATTGAATTTATTTCATAAATTTAGGAAATTATAGGCATGCGAGGAAAACACTTTATAGTATTTACATTTTTTTGTTCTAATCCCATCTCATTAACAATATTTTTTTATTTTGTTGTTCTTGTAACCCACGCTCCCAGCAGCACTTAGAATTGTTTTGATGAAATAGAATGAAATTAATTGAGTAAATTTAATATGAGAATATTTTTTTTAAGTTAAATTGTATAGAATTAAAGCAGTAGTTTTTCGACTTAGAATTTTTTTTATGTTCTGATTTGGAATTGAGATTTAAATGCTCACTGATGTGTGAATGTAGCTTATGAAGTGCTGTTGATTTATTGAAAAATTGGGTAATGCAGGTGTTTTTTACACTCCAATATGAGTGTGAGATAAATGTCATCTTGAGTTATCTTGTTCTTCACATTGATCATGTGTTTGGTTTTCACACCCAAATAGAGTGGTAACAAATCAGTTTGTTTGTTCTTAATTCTGAATCTGATATTTTAATACTGTCTTTACAATTTTTGGTCGTTAAAGTGGAAAATTTATTTTATTATAGGAGAATTAAATTTTTTTTAAGTGGAATATTTAAAATTGTGCAATGCAATTTGAGTTCTTTTGGTTTTGAAATTTAAATGGGGATTTGTAATTTGATTTTCCCTTTGGTATTTTGTTTAAAGAAATTATGATACACTTGGCTGTTAGTGAATTTAAATGTACTACTTATACTTGATGGATATTCTTTGTGCTATTTTTTGGGGGTTCAAAAAAGATTCACAACCTTGGTGAGGACTCACAACCCTCAGCCCCTTGTCTTAATTTTTTGATTTTTATGAGAATTGTTTGAGATTACCAGAGTTGCAGATATGATATTTGAGATTATTGTTGTTGAGAGTGCAAGAGGTTGCACCATATTTAGTGGAATAGCGTTTATTGTTATTGGTGTAAAATGATGCATAAGGTCATTTTAGTGTATATTTGTCTTTTAAACGACCTAATTTGCCAAGTAATCAGTTTATAGTATAATTTGTAAACAAGTCGGTTAAATTTGTGTTCAGTTCCAAATTGTTAGGGAATTGAGTTTATTATTTTGGGGTAAATATTCCACAAATTTTTTTTGTTTGTAACTTGAGCCAACTTTGATATTATTATTTAAATTGAAAATTATGCTTCGAATAATTGTTTTCTTTGTAGAGGAGGAGATAAGTGATGAATTTGCTAATTTATATTTATTGGTTGTTATTTAAGGTACCGTTTCAAAATTTGTTGTTTAGATTGGAATTCTTTGACTGGTCCAAAGTTTTCGTTAAAATTTATGTTTTTTCATAACAGCTAAGGATATAGAGATCTGTTTATTATTTTTCTACTGTTTCTCTTTGATGACGTATTTGCTGGAGCATTTTAAAATGAATTAATGAATTTTCATAGTATAGAGTTATAATGAATTTGAAGGATTTAATATTGAATCTATATGTATGTTTAAGAGTTTAGAGAAATGTTGAGAAATATGATAATTGATATTATGGAAATGTTTAGTGAAATGATTATTTGATTTTTGATTTATTTATAAGGAATTTGATTATTTATGTGATTTTTATGGCTCATGTTACAGATGTAGTTGAGATTTTGATTTTTTTTCTCTCCTTCGTTTCGCGGAATTTTGTCATGTGTTAGCTAAAATTTTTCATTTTTCAAATGAAAAAATTTTTTGGGACGTTCGAAGGAGTTGTTGGGTTATACTTTTGGATATTTAATAATTTTAGGAGTTTTGTTTTTTGTCTAAACGTGTTCAGGGGTCTTATTTACATAGTCACTCTTCATTTTCCAATTGCTTAGGTTTTGATATTCTTCTGTTCCAAATGGGTTCTATTCCATAGGTTTAATGTTAAAAACGGCGAAAGTTCGTTCTTTTAGGTTTTAGCAATTTAAATTTATTTAAATTGGCTAATTTGGAATTCCACTTATTGCCCTTTTTATTCCCTTTAATTTGATTCCAAATTTATTGCTCTCGGTTAAAAATTCGTTAATTCATTGAAATTTTTCAGTTTTATTCTATTTTCAGCTTTTTAAATATTTTAGAATCGTTCATATTTAAATTGTTGCCGAATTCGTATATTCCAAATCGTTTCACTTCATTTCTTTTTAATTTTCGTCTGCTCTGAAATTCCATTTCTCTTCTTTAAAATTTCGAGTTTTTAATTGGTTGACCGTAATATTAAAATCGTCTGTCATTAATTATTTTATCGTTCATCGATAATTTTGTTTACAATCTGTGGCAGCGATGTTTCGCAGTATATAAGTAAAATCGCGCGTTTTTTCGCTCTCTTCTCGCTTTTCTTCTCTTCCTTCTGAATTAGAACCCAAGATGTGATGATCTACTAAGCTGTTGTTTTTAGCGCTTCGGCGCGAGCCGAACCGAAGTTCGGTTTCGAAATGGAACGTTTTTTTTTTTTTTTAATTCTCAGCTAAGCCTACGTTGAGTTTTCTACGAGATGAATTCTTTTGACTGTTTTACCAACATTCTTTTGATGTTTTTTCGCTTAATTGATTCCTCCTTCCGTGCTCTCTGAAAATGTTTCGTCTGGATGATGTGGGAGCCGGACGTTTGTTATGTCTAGACGGACGGAACGATTTGAGGTGTTATTGGTTTCCCATCCTCTAAATAATGTTTCTGCGATGTCAGCGGAGATGATTTAACACGTCAGCTAAGTTTTGTTTCTCCCAAGTTATGCTGCTCTTATTATGAAGAACTGGAGCGTCATTTTGGTAAAAAGCACCGGACATATGCTATGCATTCAGTTCTGATGTCAAAGATCCGGTGCAGCTGTGTGGAGAAATCATTTCGTTGTTACTAAACGTCCTATTTGGAATCCTTTTGGAATTCGGATCCGGCCGGAGATTTTCCTCACCTTTGATGGACATAACCCTCCTTTGCCGTGTTTGTCTTTCAAGAAGTGTTCTCTGGGAACTTTGGTGACATTTTTGCTGTTGGGTCCTTTCCTGCAGATCTCAGAAGCTTATCTTGGAGCCTTGGTGATATAATTCTTTTTCTTCAAGTTTCAGACTAGTTTGCTTTTGCATTAATTAAAATTGTTTTGAGTTAGCATTAAATAAGACCCCTTTGACTTATATATTTTAAGTTACGAATCCTGGATTATTGTTAGGATGTTCTAAATTCCCTTTTGGCTAACTTATGTTCTTTTATCCCAAATTCTAGTTCGATAAATAATTGAATAAGTTTAATATTGTTAACTTTAAAATTTAATATTCTAACGTTTTTACTACCCCTATACGACCGGCCATTCCATTTATTATTTAAGTTGTTTATTTGATTTGTTGAGTTAATGAGATGTTTAAAATTTGTAAAATGTTTTGAAAATTATTTTAAAAGTGAAGTTTAAAATTTTAATAAACGTTAGATTTTGAAAACCTAAATTCTGTGTTCTCTCTCTCTTTTACTTTTAATGTTTTTATTTTTAGATAAAGTGTCACATTTTTAATACTTTATAGAATTAGTACATATTTGTACACGTAGGGTAACTGGTTAATTGGTCCCCTTTCTGTTTATTTAAGACTTTCAGTTTATTTTTAGAATGTTTTCAGGTCAGAAGTATTTCAGATCATTTTCAGAGTTTATTTCAGAAAGTTTTTAGGAACTTTATTTTTCAGATGATTTTTAGGTTTTTAGAACATTTTCAGATTTTAGATGAACTTTACAAGTTTAGGAACTTTTGGAATGTTTTCAGGAATTTAGAATGTTTTGAATCATTTAGAATATTTGAATGTTGTTTTTAATATATCAAAAATGCTTTTCTTTCCCCTCCCCCGACATACTACACGGGCTCCAGCAATTATCTTTAGCTTGATGACTGGGAAGATGCAGTTTGTTTTTCTAATTATTGATGATACTTCTTATTTGATACTTCTTTTTGATTTTGGGGCATATTTTGAGTTGGGGTTACTTGAGTTAGAACTTCTCTCTGTTCTATCATTCTGGTTAAATTTCTGGGTTTATTACCGCTTCTCAAAAAAAAAAAAAAAAATCCCCGGATTTTTGCAACTCTACTGGCTGTGCGCGTTTTGACCGCGCTGTACGCTCGGCGTGGGATTCTCTTCGGCCGTTAAGCTGCCTCTGTTAATAAGCGCCCACGTAGTGGAAGCATGGGTCGTTCAGTCCACTTATGCCATCCGGGTACAACTGCTCTTATTCGAAAGTTTCAAGAAATCTACTTTTCTATTCTATTCCAATTGTAACGATTCAAGAAAAGAAAGGAGATATTAGGTATATAGTTATTATTTCGCTTGACAATATACAAAGTGAAGTTAAAATCTCTCTATTCTTCAAACGTCCATCAGTGACAGCTGCCACTTTCTGAACAACTAAGTGTCACTTTTATTATTGTTCATTTCTAATACAAAGAAGAGCATAATATTTACTACCACTACAAGTAAGTGTTACTTTTATCACTGACATTCCACTTTGATTGTGAAAGAAAGAAAAAAAGACCTTTATATTCATTGGATTACATTTTAAATTTGTTAAAACACTTGCCTTACAAGCGACATCACTTTGAGTTATTTTGATTTACTTGTGTAGAATCAAACAATGAAAACTTCCTTATTTCCCTGTGTTTAATGATGCTCCGATGACTGTTACGTCACGCCTCACAAGATGCAAGCTGAAACCAGTTTCCTGGTGTACAAGTTACGATTGGTGATCAATAAGTGTGTCCGATGCAAGAGTTTTGCTACAGAGAAAACCATTTTGCTATTGGGGAAAACAATACCACAAATGAGTGGTTTATATTTACTGAATTTCACTGGAGATTAATTATTTTTTTGTGATTACAGATTAAAATACGTATAACCAATTTCATAGAAATTGCTTGATTATTTGGAAAGATATTGTGGTTTCCGGGAAAACCTCCCATTATATATAATATACCATAAAAAACCGCGAGCCGACGTGGTTGTCGAGTGGTCAAGGCGAGCGTTTCCACAGAAATCGCTCGACCGCCGCATTGCGGGTTCGAGTCCCACGTAAGGCATGGATGTTTGTGTGGTGGGCGCAATGTGTTCCTCCCCCCCTCTAGTGACCCTGGGGCAACGTCCTAGGACCGCTAAATGGCTCACTTTCTGGCCGCTGACAAAAAGGCGAATGATGATGAGTCATGTGCCTGGCCATTTAATAAATAAATAAATAAAATAAAAAACCGCGACTCTGTATAAGTCCGCATGCCGAAATTTCAGATTTTTACCTGCCCAGCTCAATAATACCACAGTTTATTTTCGGCCGAAACCCGAAGAAGTATATAAATATAGCGAACCCGAACCTGGCTCGGACCGACCAGAAATGATTTATATTTAAATGTGTTACAAACATGAATGTTTTATAAAGAATTGAGATAAAAATTTGTTTTTTTTTTAAACTTTACATAGCTGAAACAAACACAATAATTTCATGCAATCAGTTTAAAATCAATCTACAAAGTTTTCAACATTAAATAAGTTTATAAACTAAGCCTAATCCCGTTCCGACCCGAAATAATGTTAGCAAACCCAAGGACGGCCCGGTCTGGCTCATGGATTGCACCGGGTCAAAGCTCATGGGCTAGTCCCACGATCGTGAAGATATCTACTCTGTAGGACAATAATTATCGCTTTAAGTCGATATCACTATCTATCTATATACTAATTGCCAAGTGTCTGTCGGTCTGTCGCGCTTTTTTTATTCACTTCCCGAATAGTCTATCTATACTAATTGCCATAAGTCTGTTTGTCTGTCAGTCTGTTTGTTACGCTTTTTTAGGCATTTCCCGAATAGATAGAGACTTGCAATTTGGTACAAGAGTTGATTGTTCGATAAAACCCCTGGAAAAATCGTATTTTCCGAAAATGTTCTGTAGAGGGGATGTTCCACACCAAAACGTTCGAAAATAACAAATGATAGCAAAGAATACTTTGCGATGAGATAGAGACTTCAAATTTCGTGTACTGGTAAATCGTTCGAAAGGAAGAAAGTGTACAATTTCAGATTTACAATATTTGCTGCTTTAGGGGGTGCCGCACATCAAAATGTTCGATTTGTTGGATAAATTAAAAACGTCTTCTTTAAAATTTGGTAGTGGTTTGCAATTTGTCAAATGAGCTAATCATTTAAAAAAAAAAAATCTGATGTGGACAACACATGACTTTCCTTATATAATGTAATGAATTTACTACTTTTACAATAAAAAAATTGGTTTTTCTTATAGTAGATACTAATATTCTTTCCAAGACATTGAATTTTCGACAATTAGTCGTCATTTTCATTGATTTAGCGTCATTTTTATCCATTTGGCGAGATTTTCGTTAATTTGGCAACATTTCAAAAAGTCGCCAAGTTGGCGACATTCCGCCAAATTTGTCGCCAGAATCTCGCCAAGTCTTATCACTAAGAAATAAACGGGCACGGTAGTCCATTGGTTAGCGCGCTGGAATTGCACTCGGTAGGCACGGGTTCGATTCCAGCCACTGCCAAAACTGCCGCCGTGTTCACGCGGAGTACGATCACGTTAAACATGTGGGTCCGTAAGTCCTTCCGAGAGGTTGGTGGTAGGGGAAGGAGGGCACGGTCCCTGTGGATGCCTCCCCCACTCGGTTCCGGTCTAAATTGGGTGGCACTTCCCGGCCGTCCAAACGGTTACCTTACACCTTTCTGGTAGGTCGGACGGTCTGGGTCTCAACAACAACAACACTAAGAAATAAGTTATTCTTACAGCAGATAAATGGCTATTGGCGTTCAAATACAAAAGTATTACTCAGAGTATCTTTTTTCATGAATGGAACGAGCTAGATCCACGAGAATGATGTCACCCAATTTATCGCATGGTATTACATATGAAAAGTGAACATGTTTATCAATAGGAAATATATATATTTTTTATTTTATATGACTTTTTGATATTTTTTTTAAATGCACATTATCTCGAGAACGGCTTGTTTTAGCGTTCTAAAATTTATGTCAATCGTTTTGTAATGAAAAATTACATAAGAAATGTCTATTAGCGTAATTTTATTAGTGGTTTTGATTTTTTGACGATTTTTTCGGCATTTCATTCGAAAATTTAGGCGGGTTCTGAACATTCGATTGCGTATAAAAACAATAGGCTTCCAGTGTTTACGGATTGTGATTTTTGTACCAAATTTGGTTGAAATCGGTCCATTCGTTCGTCAGTTATCGTCTCCACAGAGCCACTGACACGCACACACACACACACACACACACACACACACAGACATCACCTCAAAAATGTTTGATTCGTGATCAGGGATGCTTGAAACGTGCTCTCCCGTCGAAAACTCGAATTCGAATTTTCGACCCCGTCACAATACTTCCCTTATACATTATGTATATAAGGAAAGTAAAAAAACGCAAGAAGAATAGAGTTCTTCACAAATGTTAATTTAAGGGGGTGCTCCACAGAGAAACGTTCAAAAGGTGAAATGCTAAAAATGCTTACTTCGGGTTGAGATAGAGACATCAAATTTGGTGTATAGGTAAATCATTCGTAAGGTAGAAAGTATGCAATTTCAGTTTTCCAATTTTTGCTACTTTAGTCGATTCTGCACACCAAAATGTTTAATTTTCCGAATAAATGAGAAACGCCTCCTTTAAAATTTGATAAAGGCTTGAAATTTGGTATATGGTCTAATCATTTGACGAAACACCCAAGACGAATATAGTTTTTCAAAAATGTTCGTTTAAGGGGATGCTCCAGAGTAAAACGTTCGAAATGAATTGGTAAAAAACCATGCTTCGGAATGAGATAGATGTATTAAATTTGTTGTAAGCGTAGATAGTTTGGAAGGTTTGATAGAGGTTTGATATTTGGTATATGGGTAAATCATCTGATAAAAAACCCCTGGAAGGATAGAGTTTTTCAAAAGTGTTTATTTAAGGGGGTGGCCACACAAAACCGTTCTAAAGATGACATGATAGAAAAAGCTTACTTCGCGATGGGATAGAAACTTCAAATTTGGAGTATGGGTAAATAATTCGAAAGAAAGGAAGTGTGCAATTAAGAGTTTTTCGATATTTACAAATTTAAGGGGGTTTCGCACACCAAAATGCTCGATTTGCCGAATAAATGAGAAATACTCAGTCTTAAGTGAGACAGATATTTTACATTTGGTGTATGAGTAAACAGTTTGCAAGTGATCATTGGAATTATTCAAAAATTCACGTTATTCGGGGGTCTGCTTATAGTGAAACCGTTGATTTTCAACAGGTATTCGGCTAGTATATACTCGTATATATAATTGTACAGCGTGTGTTACTTGACTTTGTCACTCCAGAAGCCCCTGGTGATCTCTAGAAGACTGAATAATTTATTATTATAAGGAAATATAATTATTATGAGGACATATAATTATAAATCATAGCATAATCTTCAAACCAATCTGCTTTAAATTATTTTACGATATACAACACAAATCAATATCATAAAAACTTCAATTATATAACCTAAATGACATATAAATTAATATCTTAGTTCGTTTGTTTGATTCTTTTGCTCCATCTTTGTTGAAATATTGTTCTATTATTTAGAATCCGTGTCATCTTGATTCGTCACATGATATTGAAAGGGTTCAAAACGAGTTCATGAGGAACCTTTATTTTAAGGTCAATGTTTTTACTTTCCTTATATGCAATAATGTATAAGGAAAGTATTGTGACTGGGTCGAAAATTATAATTCGAGTTTTCGAAAGGAGAGCACGTTTCAAGCATCCCTGATCACGAATCGAACATTTTCGAAGTGATGTCTGTGAGTGCGTGTGTTTGTGTGCGTGAAAGTGTGTGTGTGTGTGTCAGTGAGTCTGTGGAGACGATAACTGACGAACACATGGACCGATTCGAATGAAATTTGGTACAAAAATTACAATCCGTAAATACTGGAAGCCTATTGTTTTTATACGCAATCGAATGATCAGAACCCCCCTAAATTTTCGAGTGAAATTTTGAAAAAATCGTCAATAAATAAAAACCTCTAATAAAATTATGCAAATAGACATTTCTTATGTAATTTTTCATTGGAAAACTTTGACATAAATTTTAGAACGCTAACATGAACCGTCCTCGAGATATTGCACATTTTTCAAAAAAATTATCAAAAAATCATATGAAATTAAAAAAAAAATATTTCCTATTGAGAAACATGTTCACTTTTCATATATAATATCATGCGATAAATTTGTGACATCATTCTCGTGGATCTAGCTCGTTCCATTCATGAAAAAAGATACTTTGAGTAATACTTTTGTATTTGAACGCCAATAGTCATTTATCTGCTGTAAGAATAACCCATTTCTCCCTCCATAACGCTTGGCGAGATTTTGGTGACGAATTTGGTGGAATGTCGCCAACTTGGTGACTTTTTTAAATGTTGCCAAATTAACGAAAATCTCGTCAAATGGATAAAAATGATGCTAAATCAATAAAAATGACGACTCATTGACGAAAATTCAATATCTTGGAAAGAATATAAATATCTACTATAATAATAATCTATTTTTTTTACTGTAAAAGTAGTCAATTCATTGCATTATGTAAGGAAAGTCATGTGCTGCCCACATCAGATTTTTTACAATAGTAGCATATCTTCTATTTATCTCAGGGACTCCTTTGGCATCCATTCTCTGAAATCCAGGAGGAACATGTTGTGTTCATGGTGGTTTTCAAGAAATCGCTTGATAATCAGGTTGATGCAATATTGTGGAATTTTTTACTAACAAACTTTGTTTAAGGTCCCTTACTTTATTTCGCATTCCTGATTCCAATTTTTAAAGAAACTTTTCTGTTTTTTAACACTTTACAGCAAAGTTGAAAAGTGTTTATGACTTTGTTCATTCTGTCTGTCTGTCTGTCCGTTAGCACGATAACTGCCTTTAACTTTGTAAATAAAAATTAAAATAATAATTACACCTTTTATATGAAGCGATCACGTGACCGACCATTATATCAAGAAATAACGTGACCCATTTCAAAATAAAATATGGCATCCATCTTGTGTCAAAATCGTGATTTTTAAAGTTCTTTTTAATTCATAGTTGGTGTTGTATCCGTCCTAAAACCGCTTTATTTTTGCTTAAATTCTGTGCATCTACATACTGAAACAACGCAATTAGAGTATATGAGTTTAAATGATCATCAGACTTTGACTATTTCTACAACGAAGCCTACTTTTCACTTATGGAAAATGTAAACAGCAAAATATGTAAAATGAGTTGTATGACAATTGCTGCATTTCTTTAACGCAAAATTATTTAGCTCATGGAGTCTGCAATATAGCTGATATGAATGAAATATTCATTGATTTTGCAGAGAGAAGGACGATTTTTTCGATGAAGTTTTAAGCATAGAGTTTAATTATTTGTGTCCCCATGGTCTTAAATTTTTAAATTATCATAGTATTGTGATGAATGAAATGAATAAAAAATGTTTATGAATGGAATGCTGCTTTTATAGAGAGAGCCAGGCGTGTTATATTTCGATGACATCATTTGAATAAATTTCATTTGTGTTCGATGAAGTTTTCAAATATAATAAATTATTGTGGTATTTTGATAATTTTAAAAATATTACTGCGGAATGTATCGCATTTTAGAGATGTTTAAATAAAATTGCATTGAAGTTGAAAAGTGCTTCATAATCAGGGCTTTATGCGTGATTGATCTTTCTTGTTACATTTTACACTTTATATAATTTATGTTTTGATAATACTGATTTGTTTTCCATGTCGGAGAAGAATTTTAAGAATGTTTGATTGAGGATTTTGCTATAATTTATGATCATTCTTACTTTCCCTGCAATACATGGTAAGCGAAAGTATTGGAAGCATGTCAAAAATCCCAACTCGAGTTTTCCACGGATCTATATGTTTTGAGGCCTTTAGAAGAAGAAAAAATAATTTTGAGCGTGACGTCTGTGTCTGTGCAATGAATCTATCGACTCTAACTCAAAAACTAATTTACCAAATTTCATAAAATTTTATAATTAAGTCACTTGTGGGTGACCCTGGTGCTGATTAGATTTTAGTACGATTCGGGATGAAAGAACCCGACTTTCTTTGCGAAATGGCCCTCAGAAATTGTCTATTCACTTTAGTTGAAAAACTACTAGACCATCTTTGACAAAATTTGGTAGATAAATCACTTGTGGGTTACCCTGGTGCTGATTAGATTTGGTACAATACGAAATAAAAGAACCTGTCTTTTTTTGCAAAATGGGCCACAAAAACTGTCTGTATCCACTCTAACTGGAAAACTAATAGACCCAATTTCGCAAAATTTGGTAGGTAAGTCACTTGTGGGTTACCCTGGTGCTAATTAGATTTCGGTAAGATTCAGACATAAAGAGTCTGTCTTTAGAAATGACCCTCAAAAATTGCAGAAATTGTACGTGTCTACTCTAGCTGAAAAACTAATAGACCAGAGTTCAGAAAATTTCGTAAATATGTCACTTATGAGTTACTTTGGTGCTGTTTAGATTGTGGTGGGATTCGGGAAAATATAACCTACCTTTTTAGCGAAACGACCCGCAAAAACCGTGAAAGACTAAAATAATACACTAAGTATGATCAAATGTTTCAATTAAATGGTTGTTTTATATATACGTAATTTTTGACGACGTAAATCGTAAGATTAACCTCACAATTCTAGGACTAATCGTTCTCTATTTGCAATTTCTTATTTTTGTCACATCGCCTTTAAAAATACGCACAGTCGCCAAATGAACACGAAAATTGAATTCACACTGCGAATTCAGTCTAATTTCAAATAATTAACCACGTTATTTTGTGCAAATAATTGCAATTTAATGACCTGTGAAAGAAAGAAGGAAAAAGACAACGAATTTGTAAAGTCGTGTGCTGGCCACATCAGATTTTTTAAATGTGGTCATTGTAATTGGACTTGTTACGTTTGGTATCGCTTAAAAATAAATAAATACATAAGTGTAAAATTTGGAAACGAAAAAGTTTGCTAAGAAATTGCGATTTGATTAATATTGACAGAAATACGAAATAGCGCATGGTACCTTAATCAAGGCATATTAGTATCAATATCCACAATGTTTAAAAGTGAACTGCAATCAATCCTCTACAATCGACTACGGTACTGAACCTAGCGGAGCCGGATTTTCGATTTACCCTCTTAGAGAGCGGAAAAATGTCGAAAAGTCTTTCTGTCCCCCAACCCCACAGAATTCCTTTGATTGACACCTAGAAGACCGAAATTTAGCACGCATATAGTATCGACCATTGAACAGAATTAAATGTAGCCAGATTTTTATTTAACCCCCCCCCCCCCCGGGGCAAATAATGGAATTTCTTTTTTCGAATTTTTTTTTTTTTCTTTTTTTATCATCAATCGAATTTTTTGCATTGTCATAGTATCGACCATCGGATAAAATCTAATATAATACATGGATTATCTGCAATGGAGTCACTTCCTTCTTTCTGGCGGGATCTTCTTATATTGAATTTGGGCTTTGCAGCTTCGTGTAGCCCAATGCCAAAGACGAAATTGAAGAGGGGCTGGAGGGAAATCCAAGGGGGTCGTCACAGCAAAGATCGTCACATGTGTGACAGTGACGTTGTAGTCACGTGACACCTGGGTCACAATGTGACATCATATTTGTGACTTCTATGCGACGTTACGTATTAGTAACTTTGTAGCTTCATTGTGACTATATTCTGTGACGTTTCCACAATTTAATTAACATGCAACGATGTGACGACATTACAATGGCAATTACAACGTCACAAACAAGTTAATATACGACGTGTTAATATGCGAAGTTAATATGTGACGTCACAAACAAGTTAATATTCGACGTCACAAACAACCATGAAAATGACCAAAATGACTTCGCTGTGATCTCTATATGATATTGCCGAGACGTACTGTGACGTCCCAAAGTCACAGTGTGACGTAAATCTTACGTCACTGTGAAGAAAAATGCTGTTAGGTGGGGGGACTCAACAGTCTTAAAGGAGGAGCTCACCAAAAACATAAGCATTAGCATTTATAAACCATAATAGTTACTATAAATTATTAACAAATAATTGCATACTTATATTTGCAAGCTAAGAGCTGATTATTAATATCCATATAGCTACTTTACATCAATTTTAATATATAATAATTAGAATTGATTTTGATGTAAGCATTGGCTAGTAATAAAGTTGTTAATAATTTGTAGAAACATTCTGAAAGATAATACAAGTTAATGCTTAGTATTTGCTCTTATCTATTTATCAGTTAATTTTGACTCTTGAATGTATAACAGTGAACCTCGCAATAACACAAAAGTATCCTAAATACTAGTGTCATAATTTTTAATATTTTTAAATTAAATATGTAAATAAATGGATCATTAGTATAATCACAGATTCAGCTAAATTAAAAAAATTTTTGAAACGAAATAATTTATGGAAAAAATTTCGAAAACGTTTTTATGCAAAAATTTAATGACATTTTATATGAAATTTCATATCACTACTAAAAATTTAATATTTTTATCAGGGAGGCTAAATATATCTCTTGGGGAGCTTAGCTTCCCTCTGGCTCTAGCCCCTGTCATGCTACGGCCCTGGTGGAGCCAGGAACTAAATTATGAACGGATTTTATGCCATCTACGTGGACGGACTGAAATTGTCAGCTCCCATAGAAGCTTGCAAAATGCGACCAATAGCAAATTTGCTTGCTACTATTGCAGTTAACGGCTATTCCTTGCTGATGAGAGCATAATAATCACGAAGCAGTTTCCTGGATACTGTTACCTGCAATGGCAGCGTCTTCCTTAGAAACTAATATAGTCAGATTTTTGATCCGCCTCCATCCGAGGCGGAGATTGTGGATTCTTTTTTACTCTTTCAAAACCACTAAGCAGCTCGCTGATGGCTTGGAAGGCTGTATACCTACGCACATTTAGTGTCGACCACTGGACCAAATCAAACGGAGCTAAATTGTCAATGATTTTCCGGGAGTGGAACAAAATGTGGAGAGGGGTAAAGTGTTTCAGTAACCGCCCAAAGCATGTGGGACTAATTGAGCCAATTTTTAATTGAGATAACTATTTTTAATGCTAAGCGCCATAGATTGTTATACAATATAAACTTTTTTCTTTTAAAGATGCAGCTTAATGTTTTTAAGAGTTAAGTTTAAGTTTTGATAGGCTTAAATACTAGTACACATACATACATACTTACAAATGTACGAGTTTGAACAATGGTCATATCCGAAGTGCCTCTATGCTTATGTTCTATTTTTCCACACTATTTGTAGGTCCCGGTCGTCCATTTTGTTGCTCCAAGTCCTCTGGACGAGCCGGACGGCCTGGGGCTTTCACACTATTTGTAGGGGGTCGCGGTAGCCCATTGGTTAGCGCGCTGGAGTTGCACTCAGTAGGCCCGGGTTCGATTTCAGCCACTGCCAAAACTGCCGCCGTGTTCATGCGGAGTACGATCACGTTAAACATGTGGATCCGAAAGTCCTTCCGAGAGGTTGGTGGTAGGGGAAGGAGGGTACTGTCCCTGTGGATGCCTCCCCCACTGGGTTCCGGTCTAAATTGGATGGCACTTCCCGACCGTCCAAACAGTTACCTTACACCTTTCTGGTAGGTCGGACGGTCTGGGTTTCAACAACAACACTATTTGTAGGGGGCGCGTTAGCCCATTGGTTAGCGCGCTGGAGTTGCACTCGGTAGGCCGGGCGTTAAACGGGCGTTACGCCCTGTTACAATTCGTCTTGATAATTGAAATTGCGATTCTGCAAACCTGCTAGCAATTTCACGTTGGTATGCAAAATTTCATTTTCCTACCTATTGTAGTTTTCGAGTAAAACGGATAACAATATTCAGGCAAATGTTGATTTCGCTTCGTTAGAAATGAAGAATAGATTTCGCGTTCGCTTCTCTCGTCCATAATGACCGATTGTTTAAAAAGTGCAGCCAAATATTGAATGTGTTTTATAAATGGGAACAGCTGTTTGAAATGTTTAACCAAATATTGTACGTACTGTGCAAAGTGGATAATTGTTCACAAAGTGTAGCAATTAGAAACAGTTAAAAAGTGAAAGTCGCAGAAAAGTTTTAAGCAAAGTAAACAAGAGAGATGATGTGTTGTTGCTCAGAGTTGATTTAGTTTCAAGCGAAACAACTTCCGTTTGTTTTAAAACGAAGGCAATTCCCGATTTTACAATGATTATAAACAAGAGATTTTGATATAGAACATCTTAGGACGCGGAGTACGGAGTATATCATAAAAATCGCCAGTAGCCAGTCGTTCGATGGAGCCAAAGAGGTTTTTACCTTTTTGGTCCGGGCCCCTCTGGCCTTCCCACTGGCAGAGTTCCCCATATGGGCGACTCTGCGTAGACGTCAAACTCTAATTGATTAAAAGGTTAATAAAGTCTTCAGAACATTATTAAATGATGAAAGATATTTTCTCAAAATATGGTATTCATACACAAATTCGGTTTTAAGATGTATTTTGTGAGATGTGGTTTAATATTTTACTAACGGCAGGATGAACTTTTGTACTAGCTTCTCCCTAAATAATAGACAGCACTAAATTTATGAAGGAGCCGTCGTATTATGGAAACGCAGTCATGTGAATATTCAAGTGACATTTCCAGAATTGGGAATCTTTAGTGAATCCTTAACCCCTCTGAAATTCGATGTTGAATCCATATCAGTCGCAATCTAAGTTCTATCTATAGCCAATGCTGAAGAATAGACGTTTTAAGAATTTTTTTTGAACTGGAATAAAAAAAAACGGAAATGGAAATCGTCCTATCCAGTCTGAAATTTGATGCTGAATCCATATACATCATCATCCAAGCTCTATCTACTCGTATATCCAATCATGAGAAACAACCGTTTCAGGGAAAATTTTTGAAACCCAAGGGGAATTTTAATGGAAATCAATTTAATGATTTGTCTTTGTGGCTGGAGTGGAGATCAATTTTTTTAGGGGAGGGGGCCAGATTTTCCCCTACTGAAGATACCTATAGGGTTTTATTTCTATTTATACGAACTAACTTAAGTGAAAATTTCATCAACATCGTTGGCCGTTTCAGAGGGAAAAAATTTCGATGGTTTTTCATACTATTTTAAAGGTTTTTATAGTTTTTACTTTCCTTATCTTTCATAATGTATAAGAAAAGTATTGTGACGGGGTCGAAAATTCGAATTCGAGTGTTGGACGGGAGAGCACGTTTCAAACATCCCTGATCACGAATTGGACATTTTTGAGGTGATGTCTGTGTGTGTGTGAAAGTATGTGTGTGTGTGCGAAAGTATGTGTGTGTGTGTGAAAGTATGTGTGTGAGTGTGTGTCAGTGAGTCTGTGGAGACGATATCTCACGAACGAATGGAGCGATTCGAATGAACCTTGGTACAAAAATCGCAATCCATGAATACTGGAAGTCTATTGTTTTAAAACACAATCGAATGTTCAGCATCTCCCTAAATTTTCGAGTGAAATTTTGAAAAAATAAGAAAAAAATCAAAACCTTTAATAAAGTTTACGCAAATAGAAATTTCTTATGTCATTTTTTATTAGAAAACGATGGACGTAAACTTTAGAATGCTAGCATGAACCGTTCTCGAGACATTGCACATTTTTCAAATAAATTTATCAAAAACTCCAATAAATTATAAAAATATATTAACTGCTAAGAAACATGTTCACTTTGTAATATCATGCGATAAATTTAGTGATATTATTCTCGTGGATCTAATTCGTTCCATTCACGAGAAAAGATACTTTGAGTAATACCTTTGTATTTGAACGCCAATAGCCATTTATCTGCTGTAAGAATAACTTATTTCTCAGTCCATAACGTTTGGTAAGGTTTTGGCGACTAATTTGGCGGAATGTCTCCAACACATTAACGAAAATTTCGCCAAATAGATAAAAATGGCGCTAAATCAATGAAAATGTCGACTAATTGAAGAAAATTCAATATCTTGGAAATAATATAAGTATCTAGTATAAGAATAATTTTTTTCTAAATGTAAAAGTAGTAAATTCATTGCATTATATAAGGAAAGTCATGTGCTGCCCACATTAGATTTTTTTTATTTCTATCGCAAAAAAAAAAAAAACTAAATCGTAGACAGTGCAGAATTTCAAGCTTTTAGGGCCAGTCGTTCTTGAGAAGATGAGATGGCATTTGAGTGGATTCTAAAGAGCTTCGTTGCGCCCAGCTCAAATAAAGAAAAAAGAAGAAAAACTAGCTCGTAGGCTGTGCAGAATTTCAAGCTTTTAGCGCCAGTCGTTCTTGAGAAGATGACATGGCATTTGAGTGGATTCTAAAGAGCTTCGTTGCGCCCAGCTCAAATAAAGAAAAAAGAAGAAAAACTAGCTCGTAGGTTGTGCAGAATTTCAAGCTTTTAGCGCCAGTCGTTCTTGAGAAGATGACATGGCATTTGAGTGGATTCTAAAGAGCTTCGTTACGCCCAGCTCAAATAAAGAAAAAAGAAGAAAAACTAGCTCGTAGACTGTGCAGAATTTCAAGCTTTTAGCGCTAGTCGTTCTTGAGAAGATGAGATGGCATTTGAGTGGATTCTAAAGAGCTTCGTTGCGCCCAGCTCAAATAAAGAAAAACTAGCTCGTAGGCTGTGCAGAATTTCAAGCTTTTAGCGCCAGTCGTTCTTGAGAAAATGAGATGGCATTTGAGTGGATTCTAAAGAGCTTCGTTACGCCCAGCTCAAATAAAGAAAAAAGAAGAAAAACTAGCTCGTAGACTGTGCAGAATTTCAAGCTTTTAGCGCCAGTCGTTCTTGAGAAGATGAAATGGCATTTGAGTGGATTCTAAAGAGCTTCGTTACGCCCAGCTCAAATAAAGAAAAAAGAAGAAAAACTAGCTCGTAGACTGTGCAGAATTTTTTAGCGCCAGTCGTTCTTGAGAAGATGAGATGGCATTTGAGTGGATTCTAAAGAGCTTCGTTACGCCCAGCTCAAATAAAGAAAAAAGAAGAAAAACTAGCTCGTAGACTGTGCAGAATTTCAAGCTTTTAGCGCCAGTCGTTCTTGAGAAGATGAGATGGCATTTGAGTGGATTCTAAAGAGCTTCGTTACGCCCAGCTCAAATAAAGAAAAAAGAAGAAAAACTAGCTCGTAGACTGTGCAGAATTTCAAGCTTTTAGCGCCAGTCGTTCTTGAGAAGATGAGATGGCATTTGAGTGGATTCTAAAGAGCTTCGTTGCGCCCAGCTCAAATAAAGAAAAACTAGCTCGTAGGCTGTGCAGAATTTCAACCTTTTAGCGCCAGTCGTTCTTGAGAAAATGAGATGGCATTTGAGTGGATTCTAAAGAGCTTCGTTACGCCCAGCTCAAATAAAGAAAAAAGAAGAAAAACTAGCTCGTAGACTGTGCAGAATTTCAAGCTTTTAGCGCCAGTCGTTCTTGAGAAGATGAAATGGCATTTGAGTGGATTCTAAAGAGCTTCGTTACGCCCAGCTCAAATAAAGAAAAAAGAAGAAAAACTAGCTCGTAGACTGTGCAGAATTTCAAGCTTTTAGCGCCAGTCGTTCTTGAGAAGATGAAATGGCATTTGAGTGGATTCTAAAGAGCTTCGTTACGCCCAGCTCAAATAAAGAAAAAAGAAGAAAAACTAGCTCGTAGACTGTGCAGAATTTTTTAGCGCCAGTCGTTCTTGAGAAGATGAGATGGCATTTGAGTGGATTCTAAAGAGCTTCGTTACGCCCAGCTCAAATAAAGAAAAAAGAGGAAAAACTAGCTCGTAGACTGTGCAGAATTTCAAGCTTTTAGCGCCAGTCGTTCTTGAGAAGATGAGATGGCATTTGAGTGGATTCTAAAGAGCTTCGTTACGCCCAGCTCAAATAAAGAAAAAAGAAGAAAAACTAGCTCGTAGACTGTGCAGAATTTCAAGCTTTTAGCGCCAGTCGTTCTTGAGAAGATGAGATGGCATTTGAGTGGATTCTAAAGAGCTTCGTTACGCCCAGTTCAAATAAAGAAAAAAGAAGAAAAACTAGCTCGTAGACTGTGCAGAATTTCAAGCTTTTAGCGCCAGTCGTTCTTGAGAAGATGAGATGGCATTTGAGTGGATTCTAAAGAGCTTCGTTACGCCCAGCTCCAGTAAAGAAAAAAGAAGAAAAACTAGCTCGTAGACTGTGCAGAATTTCAAGCTTTTAGCGCCAGTCGTTCTTGAGAAGATGAGATGGCATTTGAGTGGATTATAAAGAGCTTCGTTACGCCTAGCTCAAATAAAGAAAAAAGAAAAAAATACTAGCTCGTAGACTGTGCAGAATTTCAAGCTTTTAGCGCCAGTCGTTCTTGAGAAGATGAGATGGCATTTGAGTGGATTCTAAAGAGCTTCGTTACGACCAGCTCAAATAAAGAAAAAAGAAAAAAACTAGCTCGTAGACTGTGCAGGATTTCAAGCTTTTAGCGCCAGTCGTTCTTGAGAAGATGAGATGGCATTTGAGTGGATTCTAAAGAGCTTCGTTGCGCCCAGCTCAAATAAAGAAAAACTAGCTCGTAGGCTGTGCAGAATTTCAAGCTTTTAGCGCCAGTCGTTCTTGAGAAAATGAGATGGCATTTGAGTGGATTCTAAAGAGCTTCGTTACGCCCAGCTCAAATAAAGAAAAAAGAAGAAAAACTAGCTCGTAGACTGTGCAGAATTTCAAGCTTTTAGCGCCAGTCGTTCTTGAGAAGATGAAATGGCATTTGAGTGGATTCTAAAGAGCTTCGTTACGCCCAGCTCAAATAAAGAAAAAAGAAGAAAAACTAGCTCGTAGACTGTGCAGAATTTTTTAGCGCCAGTCGTTCTTGAGAAGATGAGATGGCATTTGAGTGGATTCTAAAGAGCTTCGTTACGCCCAGCTCAAATAAAGAAAAAAGAAGAAAAACTAGCTCGTAGACTGTGCAGAATTTCAAGCTTTTAGCGCCAGTCGTTCTTGAGAAGATGAGATGGCATTTGAGTGGATTCTAAAGAGCTTCGTTACGCCCAGCTCAAATAAAGAAAAAAGAAGAAAAACTAGCTCGTAGACTGTGCAGAATTTCAAGCTTTTAGCGCCAGTCGTTCTTGAGAAGATGAGATGGCATTTGAGTGGATTCTAAAGAGCTTCGTTACGCCCAGTTCAAATAAAGAAAAAAGAAGAAAAACTAGCTCGTAGACTGTGCAGAATTTCAAGCTTTTAGCGCCAGTCGTTCTTGAGAAGATGAGATGGCATTTGAGTGGATTCTAAAGAGCTTCGTTACGCCCAGCTCAAATAAAGAAAAAAGAAGAAAACTAGCTCGTAGACTGTGCAGAATTTCAAGCTTTTAGCGCCAGTCGTTCTTGAGAAGATGAGATGGCATTTGAGTGGATTCTAAAGAGCTTCGTTACGCCCAGTTCAAATAAAGAAAAAAGAAGAAAAACTAGCTCGTAGACTGTGCAGAATTTCAAGCTGTTAGCGCCAGTCGTTCTTGAGAAGATGAGATGGCATTTGAGTGGATTCTAAAGAGCTTCGTTACGACCAGCTCAAATAAAGAAAAAAGAAAAAAACTAGCTCGTAGACTGTGCAGGATTTCAAGCTTTTAGCGCCAGTCGTTCTTGAGAAGATGACATGGCATTTGAGTGGATTCTAAAGAGCTTGGTTACGCCCAGCTCAAATGAAGAAAAAAGAAAAAAAAAATGGAGTTGGAAAGGCCAAGACTAATTTTTTTATATTTATTCGTGTTACAGAAATTTGATTATGTGTCTCTGTCTGTGAAGAAGTGTAACTTCTGATTTCTATTAGACAAGCATGCTATATAATTCATTAAACATGTATGACAGCTTCTGCTGTAAAATGGCATGGCAACTTTCAAGCTCGTTTAAAACCTTTCTATATAAATATCCCTCGATTATTTCACAATAATTAAAAATATTTCTATAACTATTCTTAGAATAATTACTCAATAAATAGGTTTTTTTTTATTAGCATTAAAATTGTGGTTCAAGTACATTTTTAAAATGAATGATTAAAATGCATATTTACGCATTGAAAACATATTTTAGCAAAGGCGTTTTTAGCAACCCAAATCATTGTACATTATTCAGAGGACCTGCATGTAGATAAATACCCTGTATAGTATATGCTTTTGGGACTGGAAACTAAAAACAATGTCCATTCAATGGAGGTGTCTGGTATTCGAAAGTATCCAGGTATCGAGGTTTTACTGAAAACGTTTTTGAATGTACAATGCATAGAGTATACTGCTTACAATTTTAATACTGCCACAGACTAATTCTCTGAACAGGATCATGACCCCTAAATCCACCTCTGTTATTCGTTCATGTCTTCCTCTGGTTTATAGTTTTCATTCATAGAATCCTTCTGCTGTTAGTTCATTTCCTTCTATGTTTTGGCAATTCACTTCTCTTTTTCGTTTGATATAGCCTTCCATCCTGGAACACATGACCTAGAGGTTCTCTGTGTTGCCAAATCAATCTTGCTTTTGTAAGTGTCGCTATGTCGTCTTATTATCCTGAAAAGAAGTTTGCTTTTTACTTCCGAAACAGCTTAACACATTTCTTTTATTATATCTGACGTTTTCTACAACATAATAATTACTTCGTTTTTTCGATATTTATGAACAGGGGGTTGACTGATTATCTCAGCCGACCAAAAAAGTTGGCATGTTACTAATTATACACAAATTCAAAGTTTTTAAGCTCTGCTCTTTTACCAGAACAGGTTTAGAGGACCTAGTCACGAATTCAAAAGGTCCCTGCCCTGCCTTAATATGACTAAAGGAAAAAATGCTCGTTGCCGCCTGAAGTTCTTTTACAATTGCATAGATAAAACTTTTTGCTGTACATTTGCTATTCAATATTTTATTACAGGGTTTAACTGAAGTTGATTTCTCTGCATTTTTATTTGTTTGGGTAAGATCTTGAAATCAAGTTTTGACCCACTTCTACCGAGTCGATATTCTTAAAATTTTAAATACATATGTATTTGCGATAACACTACAATATTTAATCAAATCCATCCTCGGATTTTGATCCCCCTTTCCCGGATTCATACCCGGAATGGCCCACAAAAATCTCATTAATGTAAAAAAGTTAAAAAAGAGTCCAATATTCAGGTTTCCCCTCTCTCTTTCTCTCTTTCTCTCTCTCTCTCTCTATATATATATATATATATATATATATATATAAATAAAAATTGAAAGATTTTAATCGAAAATTATGCATAAACTACTGTATGTACAAAAAAACCCATCTTGAGCATAATCCATCTGTTACAAATGAGTAACTATAGACCAAGACTAAGGATAAAGATAGAAGGTAACATATCACTACAATGGAAAGGGGGATGAGAAGAATATTAGGATACAAAATTCACAATTAAAAGTATATAAATATAAATAAAAATAAAAAGAAAACATGGCAAAAATGAGAAAAGGCAATAATAATTAGCTCAAGATAAAAGATTAAGACATATATAGAGAACAATCAATTGAAACTACACAGAAAAAATGGCGGTTAGTTCGAAATTGCATTCTCATCAGGACAGCCATACAATTCGAATTAAAACCGATAGAATAACTGTTTCTGACAATGGCGATAGTATTTAACTATAGGCATCATTGGAACTGTCTACTGGCTAGTGGAAGGAGAAAAATAAATCAATTGAATTACAAATCAGAAAGATGATACCTCCTCGAACAGAAATATGAACTCACAAGCATTGTTACCACGTGTAAGTTGAACAAGCGACTGAGCATTTCACCTCATTTCTTCAATGCGAGTGGGCATCGGAATGAATACATGTGAACGATACATAATATGTATGGAGACTTTCAAAAATAGTAATCAGTATAGGACTCAAGACAAGTGGAAAATAGTCATTCGAAAATAGTAAACAATATTAGACTCAGGCCAAGTGGTAAGTTAGGTGATAAGATTGGGTGAATTCTCAAAAATGAGTTATCCAATCAAAGATAAATAATGCATGTGTAAAATTATTACGTGGTATATTTGAAATTATTAATAATATTATTTACAAATACTTCCGGATATTGGTAATTTTGACAAATGCGTTTAAGATTATTGATGTGGAGAAAGTGAAACCGAGGATCAGGAAGTCGATGTATTCGAAATAGCTGGTTTAAAATGATGTTTCTAAACAATTGAATAGAATTGCAAGATTGATATGATAGCAGCTTTATGATAGTGAAGTTGTAAGAAACTTTTTTATCATATAGATTGGTGATTACATGATTATTGAGGGTATCTAAATTTAGGTCTAAAAAATTTACAGTTTGACTAACGCTGGGTTCATTAGGAATTAATTCTAGGTTAGATGGGTAAAAATCAATATTAATTGGGTAGGAATGAATCATTAATGATAATACAAATTAAGTCGTCAACATATCTATATATAATATATGAATTAGAGTTAAAATGACATTCATAATAATAAAGATATAAGTTAGCGAGTATACTACTACTACAGCCACCTTGTGGTACACCAGATGTTTGTAAATAAATGTTATTACCTTGGATAATATAATTGTTGTATAACACAAAGTTCAAGAGCATAGGAAAGTTTTTGACATTAAATGCAACATTATTGGAAGATAGATAGTCATGATAAAGAGAGATAATAACTTTAAATCTTTAATGACAATATTATTAAATAGGTCTTTAAAATCAAAGGTATGG
The DNA here is from genome assembly GCA_951213105.1 of Amaurobius ferox. Lineage (NCBI taxonomy): Eukaryota > Metazoa > Arthropoda > Arachnida > Araneae > Amaurobiidae > Amaurobius > Amaurobius ferox. Next base: position 155,575,589 of record OX578140.1, on the reverse strand, counting down.
AAACCAAGAATTTGTGGAAGCTTGCTAAGGTGATTTACTAAATCAAAACTATTGTTCAAAATGAAATATCCTGAATTCCTAAATTTAAGAGATTCATTAATTCTATTTAAACAGTTAAGCAAGTACTTACTAGCTGTAGTGGTAAAGGTATTATGTCCACAAGTGACTGTTCTAAAACTGAGAGGTGATTTATGAAATTTAGGAACCAAAGTAACATAAGGAAATTTAAAAAAACTTACAATTAATATTTAATTGTTTATATAATTTTAGCATTTTAGTTTGATTTTGATAGACTGATTATTAATGGGTTTAAAAATTTGATTATTTTGTAAGTAATTCTGTAACAGAGAAACATAATATTTTTTACAAATGATGGCATAATTAATAGAAGCTTTATCTACATAAGTTATGACAAAATGTTGTAGTTCTTTAATAGCAGATAGGAGTTGTTTATAAGGATACCTAGGCTTCGTTAATTTAATGTTATATATATATATATATATATGTTGTGATACAACTGCTTAAGGGAGACTTAATAAAAAATGATATGTGTTTAATTAAACAGTCATATCACAACACTTGATTGGGTCGGCCACCCACATGTAAATTAATAAAAAAATTAATAAAATTATAATTTAAATGCTTAATGAATTGGGACTGTATAGTGGGGAAAAAAATTTAGAATATAAATACAAAGCGTTAAGAATAACATTATTATATAAAACCATTTTTTTTGCATATGGGAACCTTTAAATATAAATATACATTTTTTTATACATATTCAGAAAAAAATTATTTTTTTTTTACGATACTAAAATTTTACCTGTATCTTCGTACACGTAAACCAAAATCAAACAATAAAAAATTTAGTTAATGTTCTTTGAATAGCATTGTTTGTACTGGTGTTCATGGTAATAATAATAAAAAAAATCTGCCTTCTCTGAATATTTAATATCTTCTTTATTCACACAGTTCATGGAATCAGTAAAAAAAAAAAGAGCAATAAATGTTTAAGTAACAAAATGCACAGTTATGGTTTTTGAAGACTTATACAAGGAAGCAGTTAGAAAATTCATCAATCTGAAGATAAAAAAATAGTATCATTGAAGTTGTCAACAAAATGCCTTTTCATGTGAATATTCTTAATGTAATACTTAATATCAAAACTTTTACTGCTTCACTGGTACACATGATTTCCCTGAATTTTTGTTGTTGTTGTTATTTCTTTCAATACAATTAAATTTGATAAAATATACTCATTTTGTTGGTCATCATCAAGATTTCACAAGAGCATCAATTGTGATCTGAATTTTATCACCTTTTCAAAATTTGTGTATTCATTCAATATATTTTGCGGGTGAGGTAGAAAAAAAATATTTTCTACCTCACCCTCTCTCACTCTTCACAAACTTTGTTACTTCTTTTGTTATTTAACACTTCCACAAAGTAAAATGAATGATGATGGCGGATAATCAATTGTACATAATAACATTACTTATGTTAACGGAAATGGCGATGATCAGGGAAAGGGACGTCCCAAACGGGGCTCCCACAGCCACGAGTCTTTATTTCACAAACTTTTAGGAGACTCAAAAGCTTTCCTTCACATAAAGAGAAAAATCCCGCCCAGATGTGGCGAGACATGATTGGATGATAGCGTTCACTCCGTTGCCACTGGCCGAGAATAAAACCCTGCACTTGCACCATGGAGGTTCTCGAATGATTGAATGCCAGACAGATATTTCGGTATACTGAAATTTGCATGAATTACCGTTATAATTAATGAATTTATATTATTGGAGTATTTTAATGAAAGATTTTGAATAAGATAATTTGGAATAGAATAATTTAGAATAATAACTAAAGATAAAAATTTAATTAAAATTAAAATAAAAAATATTTAATAATTTATAAAAGTATTAAATTTTGACACACACAGACACACACACACACACACTCACACACACACACACACACACACATACATATATATATATATATATATATATATGTGTGTGTGTGTGTGTGTGTGTGTGTGTGTAAAAAAATTGAAATTTTTTTAATCAAAAACTATGCAAACTACGGTAAGTACAAAAAACCCATCTCTAGCATATCTGTTACAATTAATTAACTATAGATCAAGACTAAGAATAAAAAAATTAGGTAACTTATCACAATAATGGAATGGGGATGAGGGGATTATTAGTATACATAAATCACAATTAAATAAGTATATATAAATAAATATAAATATATCAAATGAAAAAGTAAACACGGTAAAAATGAGAAAATGCAATAATAATTAGCTCAAGATTAAAGATCAATACATGGAGAACAACCAGTTAAAACTACATAAAAAAAAATGGCGGTTAATTCGAAATTGCTTTCTCGTCATGACAGCTATACAATTCGAATTAAAACCGATGGAATAGCCAGTTTCTGACAATGGCGATAGTATTTGACTATGGACACCATTGGAACTGTCTACTGGCTAGTGGAAGGAAAAATAATAAATACCAAATGAATTTAAAACCAGAAATACTAAAAACAGAGATACAAACCTACAAGCATAGCCACCATGTGTGAGTCGAAATATTTACAGGTGAACAAACATATGACTGAACACTCTACTTCTCTTCGCTAAAGCAAGTGGACACCGGAATGAATATACTATTGAACGTATACGAAAAATATATTTGAATGAAGACTTTCAAAAACAGTAATCAGTATAGGACTCTCACACACACACACACATATATATATATATATATATATATATATATATATATATATATATATATATATATATATATATATATATATATATATATATATATATATATATATATATATATATATAATTGAAGATTTTATTTTAACTAGTAATATATATATATATGTATATATATATATATATACATATACCTGAGATTTACCATTAATAGAAAAATGCTGTATATAAAAAAGAGAAATGAGAATGGACTGATGTGATAACTAAAAGATTGTACAACAAGCTGTTGTATCTGAAAAATAATAAAAGTAATTATGATAATATCATATATTATAATATTTAAAAATACTCTTGTTATTATGTGCCATAAGTATCGTAAAGGTAAGGAGATAGACTGTAAAGAAGGGTGAATTAAAACTTGTATATGTGAGCATATAAGAAAGCGTGGATTTATAAATTTAGCATAATTATCAACTCCACAAATACATTCACCATCCAAATTTGAAGAGGAATCCTTATCGACTGATAGAGATTGGGAAACTTCATTGTAATTAAAAATTGTTCTACCAATAGGCTTATTGTATTTAAAAGTCTCAGTAACATTCAAATCCTTAACTGGCAATAAATGATGAAACCGATTAAATAAATTCCTAAAATTGATAGAATTATAAATGGGATGCTTAAAAGATATTACACAATAAGAATTAGAACAATTATTATTATGAAAATGATTAAGTTTTATTTTTAAATATGTTGATCTAGTAATGAGAAAATCATAGAAAATATGATTAAAATGTTTATTAGTTAGATTTAATTTTAAGAAAATAGCATAAACTGTATTTAATTGTTTTTTCTTAATCGAAAATACCCATGATTTTATAAATGTCCATTGAAATGAGTTATTAAAATGTTGATGCATACTTTTAATCTCAGCATTAAAGTCATGATGAGAGGAACCTCCTTTACCGCGTTTAAATCTTTTGAGTTTCGCCGAATTTCTATTATGTAAATGAGGATTTAAAAAAAAGTGATTAAAAATGGAATATTTATTATCTACAAAATTATGTTTTACAATATTACCATTGAGATATAATTGATTTAATCCATAGGGAAACAGAGTACAATTTGATTTAACATAGAAGTTTTCAAAGAACATTCTATTAGCTGTATTAGTTTTTATATCTAAAATATGTATAGTTATATTTTCAAAACCATGTTTAGCAAAGTGTTTATATTCAATTTTATTAGAAGTAGGAAGAAAATTATTATTGAGGATAAATTTTTTGACGTGATCTTTGTGAACATTCACACGTAGATGAATGGGATTACTGGTCTGTCCTATATAGGATAAATTACTTATGTTACAGGAAACTCTGTAAATGCAATTAAAAATTTTACAGAAAGGCTTTTGGCTATTTAGATTGGTAATTTGAGAGTTAGAAGCAAATGGGCAGGTTTTGCAATTTTTATTCTTACATTTATTGAAGTGGTTATTTTTAGCTGGGTAATGATTATATCCAAAACTATGGCACAATGTTGGTAAAAGGATATCGGTCTAAACAATTCCCAGAAAGGCCCATTAAAGAAAGATGGGCCAAACTTTACGAAATGATAGTACAAACCAAACCAACCATTTTTTGTCACAGTTTGCCGGGTCGGAAATGAAACGTAAAGGCATTGCAGGACGCTTACTCTTTGGGAAGCGGCCGCTCCGCAAACTTGAAACGTTATTCTGGTTGTTATTTTTTGGTTGAAGAAGAAAACCATGTATACAGATTTCATCTGAGGAACAAGAATAACCTTTATGCAAATTTTCGTAACACCGAATGTATAGCCTTATTTTCAGCATTTATTCGCAGCTCCAACTTTTGAGACGATGGAGGAATTTACAAATAGGGGAAAACCTGATATGCATTTCATCTATGGAGCTGCAAATGGGAATGGCAGATAGGCACAATGACTGTACGTGGAAAGTTTCTGTCATAGGGGTTACCCAATCGTAAAACATGCGAATACTTGCATCGGCAGCTTTGGCGATCGTCAGATTGGGCAAGGTGACCCCATAGCTTGGTCACCACGATCGCCCGTTCTGTCGTGTCTTGACTTCTTTTTGTGGGGATATCTCAAGAGTCTCGTCTATGACACTCCCCTTGAATCTGAAGAGTAACTCGTCACCAGAATTTCGACCTCTGATGCCGAAGTGCGCGACATACCTGGTCTGTTCGAGAGAGTCCCCCAATCCCCCCCCCCCATCGTGGCTGTGAGACGTGCATTCAGGTTGGCGATCGCTCTTTTAAGCCATTACTGTAATTAATGTTTATTAAATGTCATTCTATAACTTCTAAATCATTCTTGTGCTTTCGCCTTACCTCATAGGTTTATTACGGACTTGAATTCAGTACGGATAAAATCAATTTTACTCTGTTTCCTTATAGGAAACTCATAACCTCGATACCCAGTATAAAACTGATGAACAAACGTATAACATATACAAAGGAATTAAAATATCTTGGAATAACATTTGATTATAAATTATATTGGATACTATACCTGAACAAGGTAAAGGACAAAGTCGCTGGCTTTTAACACAAGATCAAAAGGTTTACAAGGGCAACTTGGGGACTTAGCCCTATGGTACTGAAAGAGACTTATTTGAAGGCAACAGAGAAATTTATTAGCTATGGAGCGGAGATATGGTATAAGAACAATATAAGAACTAATGATAAACTGCAGCAAAGTCATAGAATATCAATGCTTGCTATAACTAAGTGCTATAGAACAACGTCTACAGCTGCTATGCAAGTATTAGCGGGCTGCATACCGTTAGATATCAAAATTAAGGATGATATAGCATTCTACAAACTAATGCATTGGAATGAATCCATAATAGAGGAAGATATTGACATCCAATATCAGGATGTAGAAGAGGTGGTAAATTACCAAACTATGCCTTGGATGGAGAGGAGCACAAATTGGGACAATAAAAACCCAGAAATAGCAAGAATGAAGATCTTCACCCATGGGTCGAAGATGAATATCAAAGTGGGATGTGCTTTTGTGATATGCCATGATGATGAAATGAAAATGGAGAAATTATATAGGCTGAATTATATAGGCTACAGCAGTTTACAACGCAGAAATATTTGCAATTCATAAAGCAGTTGAGCAAATTTATGTAGAGGATTATAGTGAGGTACACGTCTTCACTGATTCAAAATCAACTTTAACATCTCTAAATTCCTACAATATTCATAATATGATGATTGGAGGAATCAAGGATAAAATTATCAATTATAAAGGCAGAATACATCTTCATTGGGTAAAAGCCCATATTGGTATTAGTGGTAATGAAGAGGCAGATGTGAGAGCGAAAAGAGCCACTCAGCTGAACACTATAGATTATACATTCAAATTATCCAAAGATCAAGTTAAGGATATGATCCATAAGTACAGCATTAAGCGCTGGTGGGACTCCATAGAAGAAGGTAAAGTTCTCCACTCCCACATATACCTAAAGTGACTACTAAAAGAATAATGAGTAACTTCTACATCAATCAAGTATTGACAGAACATGGATGCTTTAAGAAGTATCAGCATAGATTCTTTGGTAAAACTGATATTTGCTTTTGTGAGAAGGACACAGGCACAGATAAACATAGCATATATGATTGTGAATTGTGGGATAATATCAGAAATATGTATTTTCCCCAAAACTATAAAGAGGTTGCAATCATGAACTTGTACAAAGGACCTAAATCCAAGAAGGGTATTAGCCAGATAATTTCTAATCTTCTCTCTAGAGACATAGACTCTAATTAATTAGAAATGTTTGGAAATTGTATATATTTCGTTTTTGTGCCATTAAGCAAATGGTAGTTAGTTTATCTTATAAGTTTAAGATATTTGGTTCTAAATATGTTTTATTCACATTAAAGAATTAGTACATGTATAAAGTAGATATATATTATATGAATAATGCTAAGACGAAATGTGGCATTCCTATGTTTGTATTGTAAATATGATTTATATATAGATAATGAAATTTTGAAACCTTGATAAAGGACTTTTTTGAGAGTTTGAAATATATTGTTGTAAAAATGATCTTTGTTGATGTGAAGAATGAAGTGCATGTATGTAAGAGGTTTATTAGGATTAGTAATTATTTTGGTGGACGAATTTTGTAGAAGATTTGCTTAGTCTGCAATGGCTTTTGTAGGAGCGAGTTTCTCCAAATGCTTTATTAATGCTTCATTGTTGGGATCCATTCAGAGGATGACTCACTCCCTTCAGGTCGCAGGAGTTGGTTTTGCGGTTTTTGGTATCGTGTTGGTTTTTGGCCGAACGTTTCGTTGTTAGTGATGAGCCGTTTTCCGTGAGTGCTGTAGTTATTCCAGTGGGTCGCTTTGCGACTCTGGCGGCTCGAGGGGCTTGTGTGCGGAGTGTCCTTGGTGCACTACCGTAATGATAGAATTTTTTTTCCGGATACCTTCGGGTAGGGCGAAGTTCCATTTAAGGTTACCTCATCGGTTTCGCCATTAATATATATATATATATATATATATATATATATATATATATAATTCCATTGTTTTAAGAATAGTTAAAAGGAGTTCAACAGTCAGCTTCACTTCTATATGTATAATATAATAGAGAAAATGTTTAATAAATATATAACTTTATATATAAAAAACAAGAACTTCTATAAATTTACCTTTTCATTTCATATCTGATGAAAAACTGATTGCAAAATTCGCAGACTACAAAAATATAAAATAAAATATATAAAAAACAATTTTGAAATTACACAGTTTTGAATATGTAGTTATAAAGTTTATGTATATATAAATATTTTGACAATTGTTTAAATTAATTTAACTTTAAAATATATTCAACATTACTCTTTATTAAATAATATGCATTCCCAACCACATCAGTTCTTTTATGAGCACCCCACGATTTTATTTTTAGTCATATGTGACCATGAATGTTGTGATAGCTGAAAATCCTTTTTTACTTTTTGTACAATTTACTAAGTCGGTGCCACTTAAAAAGTGTTGAAGACCCAGGCCATCCGACTCATCCAGAGGACTTGAGTATCTAATTGGACGGCCGGGGACTTAAAAAGTGTAGAAGACCCAGACCGTCCGACTCATCCAGAGGACTTGAGCAACTATTTGGACGGCCGGAGGGACTTAAAAAGTGTGTATATCTTTTATTTCATATATATACAAAGATTTTCCTTAGACACTATAACTATGGCCGCTGTGTTTAGTTTGTTTTACATAAATCGATTGTTCATTTTTTATTAGAGTCTTTTTATAATAGAGATTCTTTAGTATATAGAGTTCATTTATATACTTTTTATAATCTACAGACTCTTCTTATTTAATGGTGCTGCCATCTATTGTCAAATATTGTAGCATTTGGATATTTCTCTACTGACAAACATAATTTTCAAACTGACATAATTTTCATACTGACATTGACATAATTTTCAAATATATATATTATCAATGTAATAATATATCACCCATTTAAGTTACATCATCCGTCTATCAAGTTATGTTATATTACCTGTTTATCAAGTTAAGTTGCATCACTCGTTTATCAAGTTAAGTTACATCACTCGCATCCGAATGTCCTAAAAGATATGAATTATTGTGTATATTGAAATTATGCACAATAAATGTACATATGAACAACTTGATTTCTTTGAAACAAACGGTTTGATTTCACATATGTACACATGACATTCATATTTCAATCATTTACACATCAATTAAAAATACGAAAATATATCGCAACTAAATATCACTGTTTCCCACCGATGCTTTATAAGTAATACATGAGTATTCATATTTATTCATGCATTGGGAGCAATACAGAGTCCAAAGCTTTCATTTAAATGCACATTTTAGATTTGTTTTATATTTTTGAAGCAAAAATACTTTTACTCACACCGTTCAAATTTTCGAATTGTGGTAAACTCGAGGCTTGGAGTTACAAAATCAAAATTGGGCAACGCAAGTGCTTACGTCACCTCTATCTGATTACACAATGTCTTACTTGTCTCCATCTGGCTCTGTAACTTGGTACTGCTTCAGAATGATGTAAACAGTCAGCATTAGGCTGAAATCTGTGAAATCTTCAGCTCTATTTGGACCTACATGAAATATTAAAAGTACCTTGATTTTTTTCCTCATTATGACTGACAATAAATGAGGGAATGTAAATAATAACAAAAACAACAACAACAACAACAATAATAATAATAATAATAATAGTAATAAATAATGATAATAATAATAGTAATAAATAATAATAATAATAATAGTAATAATAAAATTAATAAAAAAGATTACATCATGCAAGAAGATGGCAAAATGCAGTTCTGATAGGCAGAAAACTTAAAAGTTATGCTCGAACTAATCTAAATTAAAAAATCTGAAGTGGGCAGCACATGACTTTCCCTGCAAACTTATATTTCCGTTCTCTTTATTTTAATTAAATTTAATTCACTTTTAATTGACTTTTCGTTCTCATTGGGTAACTGGACTTATTTTCAAAGGTGGCATAGAGAAATTACGAAACAACTAAAATATCTCGAGAACGGCTAGCCCTAGTGTAATGGGGTTGGTCTTATTCTTTTCATCGTTAAAAATTACGTATGAAACAAGCATTTAATGGATATATTTAAGCATACGTAGTTTTTATTTTAGATTTTGACGATTTTTGCGGGCCATTTCGCGAAAAAAAGCAGGTCATTTTTTTTCGAATCGTTCCAAAATCTAATCAGCACTAGGGTGACCCACAAGCGACTTATGTACCGAATTTTGTGAAATTCGGTCCATTAGTTTTTCAGCTAGTGTGGTTACAAGCAATTATTGCGGGCCATTTTGCAAAAAGGGCGGATTCTTTTATCCCGAATCGTACCCAAAACTAATCAGCACCTGATTCGCGCACAAGTGACTTACCTACCAAATTTTATGAAATTTGGTCAAATAGTTTTATAGTTAGAGTAGATACAAAATCTTCACAGACAGACACACAAACAGACAGACAGACATACACGTAGACAGACAGACAGACACACATACAGACGTCACTCTAAAAATAGTTTTTTCGTATTCTAGCGGTCTCGAAACGTGTAGATCCGTCGAAAACTCGAGTTGCGATTTTTGGCATGATTCCAATACTTTTCCTATACATTAACATGTATTGCAGGGAAAGTGAAAAGTGAAAATTATAAGTCCACGCCATGTGGAAAAAAAAATAATCAAGGAAAAATTTGAAGTAAATTTAAGAATATTTAAGAACAAAGACAATTTTAATAGTAATAAGCCGTTTTTGTGCATATGCGTATATAAATTTCATAAAGTGCGTAATTTATTTATATTTCTACAAAATTGTTTTGATATTCTAATAACACAGAAAAGAGGTTGGCAGTAGCATTATAAAATGAATTAGAAATGAACACGACAATTCAAATTTCGAAATATTTTAATAAGGAGATCTGTATGTCCTTTAATCAGCACAATAAAGATAAGAAAAATCAATATCACTGAGCATCTGTCATGTTTGACAAAAAAATTCGCCCAATATTACCAACTTTGTGATTTTAAAGGAAATGCTACCAAGTTAGTGATAATTCAATATATCTGCAACTACATATTTAGTTTATTTGAATATCCCGGTTGCTTTGTACGAATTATCAACATGATATCATTAATTTAAAATCTAGCAAGTTTTATTTTTCGTGAGACGGTTATCTTTCGTTAGGGGGGACGGGGGAACTGGGAGTAGAGCTGATTGGGATAAGGCAACACTCTCTGGATTTAGAGACGACATAGCTCTAAATCCAGAGGGTGTTGAAATGATATAAAAGAGTTGTGTAATTTATGAAATTTATATATACAGGGTGGTGTCCTAAAATGATTGAAACGCGCTTTAATTCTTTACCTGTTGGAGATAAGTGGGCAATGTAAATTGCAAAAATGTTGAAAGTAATGTAGGAAACAAGACTACGTCAATAAAATAGTCCTCCCCTTCATTTTCAAAAAGCTACACTTTTTAAATTTTTATACGACCCCCTTAGACAAATTGGGTCAATCAGAAAATTTTTATTTTTAATGCAACAAGATCATTAAAAAAAAAAAACACCCCCATATCTGTATCTTTAAAATTGAGCGAGTTATATTTAATTGAAAATTGAACATTGTGAATGGGGACCCTATATCAAATTAGAAATGCAAATTTGCGACATATCACAAAAAAGATAAAACTGGATGATAATACATGGAGGATACCCAACCGCGTAGTGAGTACCACTGCCTTATATGATCTCTGTCTGTGTAATGCTTTATTTAGATGCATTTGTGATAAAATTTTTTGACACATATTAACGTATTTTTGATCTAAACAATTTCGATCGTAAATTTGTTTATGACCCTATTTTCACTGGTGAAACAGCCTTTCACATGGTACGGAAAAACGGCATAAGTCAGATTTTTTTTCTTTATCATAATTCAATTGATTTTAAAGATACAGATATGCGGTTTTTTTATTGATCTTGTTGCATTAAAAATTAAAAAAATTCTGATTGACCAAATTTATCTAAGGGGATCGTATAAAAATTTGAAAAGTGTAACTTTTTGAAAATGAATGAGAGGGCTATTTCATAAACGTAGTCTTATTTCCTACCTTACTTTCAACATTTTTGCAATTTACATTGCCCACTTATCTCGAGCAGGTAAAGAATTAAAGCTTTAATTATTATCATCCAGTTTTATCTTTTTTGTGATATATCACAAATTCACATTTCTAATTTGTAATGATTCCTTTGCAAGGATTCTTTGCCTGTCATTTCGAAAAAAAAGACTGGATGTTTTAACCCGAACCGTATCAAAACCTAATCAGTTCCAGGGGCACACGCAAGTGACTTACCTACCAAATTTTATGAAATTCGGTCCAATAGTTTTTGAGTTAGAGGGGATACATACATTGCACAGACAGACACGCAGACAGACAGATACACACACTGACATCACGCTAAGAATAGTGTTTTCGTGTTCTAGAGATCCCAAAACGTATAGATCCGTCGAAAACTCGAGTTGCGATACTTTCCCTATACATTACCATGTATTGTAGGGAAAGTGAAAAAGCTAAAGAGAAGCTAAAAAAAATTCTAAAAAGTAAAGTCTTGGTTCAAAAGATGCATTAAAATAATTTAAAATTGGAATCATTTATTGCTTTATTCTGTAGTTTTAACAACGATGTTACTTTATATCTATTTTTTAATAAAAATAAAATATATAAAAATAAAACATATAAAACTTTGCGTGCCCCATCTTTTAGAAAATGTTTTTCTTCAATATCCTATCCAATTCCGCCACTTTATTGACTAGCGTCCGGGAACAAATGCCCCCATCTGATCCCACCCCTTTTCAGGACAGCAAGTGCTGCAGGCTGGAGGATGAGAGAGAATATTTTACATATCTTTATGAGTCCCATCATATAGCGGGTCATTTAATATAAGACTCAGTCAATAAAAGCAATAAGTTCAACTTCATAAACAATATCTCGTTGAGCTACTTCATGGAACGCCAGACTTTGATGATGTTTTAGCAAATAGTGCAAAGCATATAAAATGATATATAAATTAGCAAAGCGTAAATTAGATTCTGCGATAAATAATTCGGTATTAAAATTTTGCTATAGGTTTTAAATAAGTTGTCAAGCAAATCAAATTTCCACATCTGTTTCTACTAGATATCACAGGGCTGTTTTTCGTGCAAGTTAAATTATGTCTAGATCAAACATAATTTAAAAAAATTAAAAATTAAATATTTCATGTGAAAACTTTAATTAATTATTTTAATATAAACATTTATAGCTCAAACATTAATGTTTCATTTATTGACATTTCAGATATAAACAAACACATTATAGTTCAAATTGTGACTCTCAATTGTTTAACATTTATGGGTCTAACGACAATTTCTTTGTGTAAGAAAGCAAATGTTATTTAATAAAATTGTAGAAAATGGGTGTATCATTGAAATTACCTTTTTAAATGGGTTCAATCAAAGCTCTCTTTCTGGTGGTCTTGTTTCACTGGTGTCGCCATCTATCAATACACTATGGTGTCTTAACTTTTAGTGTCGCCATCTACTGTATGAAATAAGAAATATTATGTTTCAATTACAAAAACCAGAGTGTAAATTACTACAGAAAAAAGGCATAATAGTCAATGGAACCAAATAATGGTTATGAAATGGTACAAAATAAAATGTTAACCTATATATTTCTGCAGCAATTTATATCTTGACTTTTGTATTTACTTGTTAGTACGTTTTCGTATGACTTGCGAATTAAATGAGTAATTGTCCAAATATTTTTACGATTTTTTAAAATAATCGTTTAACAGTTTGGGAATCTTCGGAACCTTCGTTCGCATTTCTAATTAAAACGGTTTCAGTATTCGTTCATTGGGATAATTTTATTTGAAATGATTCTTTCGTGAGATACGACGTCCAAAGATGTTTGCTTTCGAATTTTCCACACCGTCCCAACACAGGGCCAACGGCCGTACCGTGCTGAAAACACCGGTTCTCGTTAGATCACCGAAGTCAAGCAGCATCGGGCGCGGTTAGTACTTGGTGGGTGACCACCTCGGAACACCGCGTGCTGTTGGCCATCTCGGGTGCGGTATCCCCGTGGTTGCGCGCTAGATTTGCACGCTACCACAAATGCCGCCGTGTTCATGCGGAGTACGATCGCGTTAAACATGTGGGTCCGTAAGTCCTTCCGAGAGGTTGGTGGTAGGGGAAGGAGGGTACGGTCCCTGTGGATGCCTCCCCCACTGGGTTCCGGTCTAAATTGGGTGGCACTTCCCGGCCGTCCATACAGTTACCTTACACCTTTCTGGTAGGTCGGACGGTCTGGGTCTCAACAACAACAACACCGTCCCAACAATTCTCCTGTACATTATGTACGAGTATGTATATAGAAGAAATAATATATCTAAATTTAACGTTAATATATTCATGATGCCACGACGAACAAAGTCATGACAAACTAGTCATGATGGACGTTGTCACATCGTCATTGATTTGTATTCAATTTTAAGTCAAAGAAATAACGTAGTATAGCTCCCCATGGAGGTTTAGCGTAAAACACTTTTAAATTGATATAAAAGCATCGGCTTAAAAAAAATTGGGTGGATACAAATTATTGAAGCAAAAGTAGAAAGTGATTTAATAGGTTTACTGCAGTACTTAAGACTAAAAATTCAAATTCTGAATTGATAATATCATCTCAACGGAACTCAACACTTTTGAGAACACTGAAATAATGAATAGAAAATAAGAAGCCATGTAAATATAGATGTTCCTGTTGTTGGTGGAATGTTTTTTATGTATATACATTCCGCGATCTATTCCTAACTTTCGGCATAGTCGTAAAGCAGATTAAAACACATCAATAGCATCTATTAAATTCTAATTTATTTACTAGATAGTTTGATAAACATTAAAATTATAATGCGCACTGCTTCAATTTTGTTATTAGCAGGCTATGAAACGAAAATTACTAAATTAAAATTGGAATTTTCAACTTAAATATTCCAGATAAATATTTAAAACAAATAAAACACTTACACGATTTTGTTAGGAGAATCTTATCCTTTGAAATAATACCACCACCATAAAATATTACACATCATCACAAAATATATTTTATTTAAATAATTGAATAATTTTACTGACTGAAATTAAAAATATGACGACTTTCAGCATACCACGTGCAATGGAAGCGTACGTTGTACGTACTACAGAGAACCACACAGCTTTGAGCAACATATTTTACTGAAGCGATATAGCCAATCGATGACGGACTTAAGGTCCGGCTTTGTTATAGGGGGCGTTGCCCAAACTCCACCGGATTCGTATCATATTATATTTTAGCTTAGCCGCCAAGAGTTTTATACTTGTTTCTATTCAAAAATAAAAACAAATACATGAGGCTTGAACCGAATCTCCTGGATTGCAACCCGAAATTCTACTAGCTATACCACTCTGCCCATGTTATGAATTTCCTCAAATTATCCGCATTCTGCTTCTATGAAAAAATATTAAAAAGGATCGACCACCATCCCCCAAACCCTTCCGTTTAATATCATACTAATACGTTATACTAATTACGTTAGCTCAGACGCAAAACGTAAAGTTGTGCACTCACATGAGATGGGGACAGGGAATAAAACCTAGACTTTCTGGAATGTGACCCAAAATACTAAAGGCTGCACCACGCTCGCCACGTATGAAATTAACTTGAATTACCCTACATTTGATTTCCATGAAGAAAGACCAAGAGGTGACAACTCTCCCTCTTTTCTTAAACATCATTTGTTCAATATCACACTTATATATTTGATTGGGCATCTTATTCTAGGGTTAGACACATAATTCAATTACCCCCTCCTCCCCCACGAAAAAAAAAATGCGGCCGAAACAGGTGATCGAACCTGGACATCCTGAAATTTGCCTCCAAATGTTACCAGCTACACCACTCTGTTCATCTATGGAATTCATGCGACTCACTTTACATTCTGCTCCGGTAAAAGAAAAACCCAAAAAACCCAAATGAAATGTTGGCCTCAGCACGTACCAGTCGTTGCACTCTGTGAGTTGTTGAACACAGTATAAAACTTTCCTGAAACGGAATAAGGGAGGGAACATGTAAATCTGGCATCGGTTCGGAAAATATAATAAAATCTGTCAAAAAACGGAACCTTACTAAAACCTAAAAGGATCTTTTTTCCGACAGACTTCATCCATCATTAAAGATTTAATTACCCGACTAAAACTAATCACGGGTCCTAAATAAGTGCTCGATACTTAAATAATAGAAATATAGATAACACCATACTCAATATTAACAAATCACCTGTTTTGTACTAAAATTATTCTCACGATATGAATAAAAAATCTGATGTGGGCAACACATGACTTTCCTTATATAATGTAATGAATTTACTACTTTTACAGTAAAAAAATAAGTTTTTCTTATAGTAGATACTAATATTCTTTCCAAGACATTGAATTTTCGACAATTAGTCGTCATTTTCATTGATTCAGCGTCATTTTTATCCATTTGGCGAGATTTTCGTTAATTTGGCAACATTTCAAAAAGTCGCCAAGTTGGGGAAATTCCGCCAAATTCGTCGCCAAAATCTCGCCAAGCGTTATGCACTAAGAAATAAGTTATTCTTACAGCAGATAAATGACTATTGGCGTTCAAATACAAAAGTATTACTCAGAGTATCTTTTTTCATGAATGGAACGAGCTAGATCCACGAGAATGATGTCACCCGATTTATCGCATGGTATTACATATGAAAAGTGAACATATTTATCGATAGGAAATAATTTTTTTTTATTTTATATGACTTTTTGATATTTTTTTTGAAAAATGTACAATATCTCGAGAACGGTTCGTGTTAGCGTTCTAAAATTTATGTCAATCGTTTTCTAATGAAAAATTACATAAGAAATGTCTATTTGCGTAACTTTATTAGTGGTTTTGATTTTTTGACGATTTTTTCAAAATTTCATTCGAAAATTTAGGGGCGTTCTGAACATTCGGTTGCGTATAAAAACAATAGGCTTCAGTGTTTACGGATTGTGATTTTTGTACCAAATTTGGTTCAAATCGGTCCATTCGTTCGTCAGTTATCGTCTCCACAGACCCACTGACACACACACACACACATACTTTCACACACACACACACACACACACACACACACACACACACACACACACACACACACACACAGACATCACTTCAAAAATGTTTGTTTCGTGATCAGGGATGCTTGAAACGTGCTCTCCCGTCGAAAACTCGAATTCGAATTTTCGACCCCGTCACAATACTTTCCTTATACATTATGTATATAAGGAAAGTAATATCCAAATGACAAAATAAGAATTATAATTGCCCATATCTTCCGTAAACAACTTAATTTTTATATTTCCTGTACTTCATTTTCGCAGCTTACGAAAACGCGAAAGGAACAAAATGACACTCACCCTTCCTTTTGATCTCTGATTATATATTAGGACGTTTCCTACCTAAAAAAAATAATAATTCAAAACCTCTCTCTGGAAGTTCTTCCCGAATGCCAAGGATTCACACATGTTCGTCGAGATGCAGACAGTGCATTGCGATGGCTGAATGAGAAGACTTAAAAAATTAAATCACTTATGAAATTGAAAAAAAAAACCATTTTGTTAGAATGCTGAAATACATGGAGAAGTTTTAGCTAAATTATAGAATTGTGTTAACTTTAGTTTACGGATGATATATAAATCACGTAAAAAAGGTAAATTTCGATGTTTTTAAAAAAGTAAATATGAAGGATTTGTCTCAAGGATTCGGTTCAAACATCGTTGGAAAGAACGTTCTTCGGTATTTCCGATGGTGTCAAGATGGGAAACTCTGCTTAATATTTTATAGATCGCTAAAGGATCAATTTATGTGAATATCGGCTAAAATGGTTGTAAATCATGCTAAAACATAAAATAACCAAGAAACAAATTCGAAATAAAAGAAAAACAACAGACTCAACATTATGTTTATTTAATGATGCTATAAATGGAGTCTATTTGCAGAAAATAACGTTGATACTTTTCGGATATTATATTCCATTTGCATTTTTATTGCATAAATCTTTAGCTCCTCAAAATTCAAAATTAAAGAAAAATAAAATAAAAAATAAATAAATAAATAAATCTCAAGAACAATTCATTATACAGTCATACAGGCCAGTCAGTCTTCTTCGTTCTGTAGTCAAAAACTGCATGAAGAAAGAGTATTTAATAAATATATTTCAGTAATTTTAGTCATTTATTTCAGATTTCACTATTATACTACTTTGCAAAAAAGGGCCGATTGCGTATTTTAGAATCATGTAAAAATATAATCACCATCAGGAAAACCCTCAAAGAATGCAAGTACAGAATTGAAAAGTCTGATGTGGACAGCAGATGACTTTCCTTATAGTATAATGCAATGAATTTTCTACGTTTACAGTAAAAACAAATAGGTTATTCTTATAGTAAAATATTATATTCTTTCCAATATATTGAATTTTCGTCAATTAGTCATCATTTTCATTGATTTAGCGTCATTTTTATCCATTTGGTTCTTGAGATATCGTCTCCACGGACTCACTGACACACACACAGACACCACCTCAAAAATATTCGATTTGTGATCAGGGATGCTTGAAACGTGCTCCCGTCGGAAACTCGAATTCGAATTTTCGACCCCGTCACAACACTTTCCTTATACATTATATTATATACAGTGTAAGGAAAGTAATAATGTATAAGATCCACGGTGCTGTGTTTCTATCGTTGAATTTGTACATTTGGAGATTTTCCGGATGACAACATGTAAAACTATTTCAAAATATCCAATTAACTTATATTTCGCGCAACGCAAAATAAACAATTATTAATATTGATAGTATCCTCAATAGGCGATACAGTCCGTATATTAAAATACCTTAATAATTAATTCAGTAATTAAGCGTCATTTTCTATAATTAAGCGTCATTTTTGCAATTTTTGACTATATTTTTATCAATTTGGGGCCCAATATCGCAAAGTTGGCGATACTTTGCTAAATTATTCCACAAGTTTGCCAAATGCATCACCAAGTGTTATAGACAAACGGAGGGAAGAGCATTTCCAATATACTAGAAGGTATGTCCGTTATATGACGGAAATCAGAATCTGTGAAACATTACTTCCCATTTGGCTTCATTTTGATCAATTTAGCGACATTTTTGTCACTTTCAAAACATTAAAAATAGTCGCCCAGTTGGCGACGTCTCCCAAAATTTCTCGCCAAGCATTACGAATGGACAAACGGAGAAATGGGTTATTCTTATAGTCTACTCTCATGTTCTCGGCAAGATATTAAACTTTCATCAATTAGTCGTAATTTTCATTGATTTAGCGTCATTTTTACCAACTTGACGAAATTTTCGTTATTTTGGCAGCATTTAAAAAGTCGCTAAGTTGTAGACATTCAGCCATAATCTCGCCCAGCGTTATGGGCGGAGAAATAAATTATTCTACATTTCTACAAGTATGATGTCACCAAATCATTTATCGCATAATATTACTTATGAAAAGTGAACACATCTCACAATAATTATTATTTTTTTTAGGTTTTTATGAAAAATGTGTAATATCTCGAGAAAGGTTCATGCTAGCATTCTAAAATCTGTGTCAATCATTTTGTAATAAAAAATTACATAAAAATGACTATTTAAGTAATTTTATAAAAGGTTTTGTTTTTTTCAAAATTTCACTCGAAAATTTAGCTGGTTCTGAACATTCGATTGGGTATAAAAACAATAGGCTTCCAGTATTCACGGATTGTGATTTTTGTACCAAATTTCCTTCGAATTGCTTCATTCGTTCGTGAGATATCGTCTCCAAATACTCACTGAAAAACACATACAGAGACATCATCTCGAAAACGTTTGATTCGTGTTCTGGGAAGCTTGAAACGTGCTTTCCAGTCGAAAATTTGAATTCGAATTTTTGACTCCGTCACAATATTTTCCTTATACATTATACAATATACAAAGGAAAGTAATAAAAAAATAATCGTTAACTAGTCTTAATTACAGTGAAAAACGACTTTAGTTTCCCTCCCAAAAATAAAGTTATAAAAATAAAAATTCTGATGGGGGCAACACATGACTTTCCTTATATAATACAATGAATTTACTCCTTTTACAGCAAAAAAAAAAAAAAACAATGTATATAATCCATGGCACTGTGTTTTTAACGTTGAATTGTAGATTTGGCGATTTTCCGGATGACAACATGTAATACTATTCAAAGTACCCAATTAACTTATATTTCGAGTAACTTTAAATTAACAATTACCAATATAGATAGCATCTTCAATAAGTGATATAGACCATACATTAAAATATTTTAACAATTAATTCATAAATTTAGGCGCCATTTTCATTAATTTAGAGTCAATTTTTACAATTTTGACGAACTTTTTCTCAATCTGGGGCGAATTATCACCAAGTTGGAAATACTTTGCTAGATTATTTGCTAAGTTTGCCAAAAACATCACCAAGTGTTACAGACGAACGGAGAGAACAGCATTTCTTACTAGAAGTTATTCCCGACATATGACGGAAATTAGAATTTACGAAACATTACTTTTCATTTGGCGTCAGTTTTATGAATTTGGCGATGTTTATGTCACTTTGGCAACATTTAAAAAAGTCACCAATTTGGCGACGTCCCTCCAAATTTTTCGTCCAGCATTACGGACGGACGGAGAAATGGGTTGCTCTTATAGTCTATTCTCATGTTCTTTCCAAGATATTGAACTTTCATTAATTAGTCGTCATTTCATCGATTCAACATCAGTTTCATCAATTTGGCGAATTTTTATCAATTGGATGATATGTTCGTCAATTTGGCAACAATAAAAAAGTCACCAAATTCGAGATATTCCGAAAAATTTGTTACCAAAATTTTATCCAAACGTGACGGAAGAGAAAAATAGGTTATTCTTATAGTCTATATTGAATTATTGTTAATTAGATGTCATTTTTATCAGATTGGTAATTTAGCAATATTTAAAAAAGTCGCCAAGTTAGCGACAGTCTGCCAAATTTGTCGCCAAAATCTCGCCAAACGTTATGGAATGAGAAATAAGTTATTCTTATAGCTTATAAATGACTATTGGCTTCCAAATAAAAAGTATTACCCAAAGTATATTTTCTCATAAATGGAACGAGCTAGATCTACGAGACTGATGTCACCAAATTTATCGCACGATATTACATATGAAAGGGAACATATTTTACAATAGTTGATATTTTTTTTATTTTATGTGATTTTTTGATAAATTTTATTTAAAAAATGGGCAATATCTCAAGAACGGTTTGTGCTACAGTTTTAAAGTTTGTGTCAATCGTTTTCTGATGAAACATTTCATAAGAAATGATCAGTTGCGTAACTTTATTAAAGGTTTTGGTTTTTTGATGCTTTTTTCAACATTTCACTCGAAAATTTAATGGAGTTCTGAACATTCGGTTGCGTTTAAAAACAATAGCCTTCCAGCATTTATAGATTGTAATTTTTGTACTAAATTTCGTTCGAATCGCTCTATTCGTTCATCAGATATCGTCTCCACAGACTCACTGACACACACACATACAGACACATACACACATACATACACACATACATACACACACACACACACACACATACACACAGACATCACATCAGGGATGCTTGAAACGTGCTCTCCCGTCGGAAACTCGAATTCGAATTTTCGACTTCGTCGTAATACTTTTCTTATACATTATACTATGTACACTGACTTCCAAAAGTTAAGCACGTAATGCAACTTTTCATTTTTCGAAAGCGTATTTGAATTTGAGTGGCTGAAAATCGCTGCGGATGTAGATTGCAGTATGTAAATATCGTGTGTTACAGCCAATCACGATTGACTGTCCGGATATATGCTAATTAGGCAGTCGTTGAAGACGCCAGCATTCTGAAGGGTTTGAGAAGGTACATTTAAATGCTAATAGGAAATAATAGGAAATAGGAAGTGTTTATAACTTTTGTAGGATTATTTTTGATGATATTCGTGTTTCTATGACTGAAAGAAGGCGAATAACAGATAGTGAGCGCTGGAATGCTGTCAGCTGCATTGAAGCAGGACAGTTAATCAAAGATGTCGCTATTTTCTTTGGCGTTGATCATTCGACAATTGCGATTATGGAAACAATTCCAAAGAAGTCAAAAGGTTGTCCGGAGACTTGTGCTCAGTCGTCCAAGGGTTACCACCCCCCTCTGATGAATGGTATATTGATATAGAAGCCAAGCGGAATCGACGAGCGACCTCCACAACTGTTACATCCATGGTTGCAGCGGCACTTGGTAAGACAATAAATGCCAGTACTGTGCGCCGAAGACTCCACCTGAAGGGACTGTCGTCCGAGTACCACGCTTTTGTGTTCCACTAACCATCCAAGTCAGAGGGACAAGATTAATGTGGTGTCGTCAACATGTCAATTGGACTGTCTCAGATTGGTGCAACTTCCTGTTCACGGACGAGTCCAGATTTGCCCTGGAATCAGATGATAAGCGTATAAGGGTCTGGAGAGAACAAGGCACACGCAATCAGGCCAAGAACATCATCGAACATCACGTTTTCAGAGGTGGCAGCGCCATGGTGTGGGCTGGAATTTCATGGGATATCGCACAAAGCTGAACATATTTAAAGGCGGTTCTGTGACGGCTGCACGGTATCGGGTTGAAGTCCTAGACCCCATTGCGAGACTCTACTCTGCAGCAGTTGGTCCTGATTTCCTCCTTATGAATGATACTGCCCGTCCCCATCGAGCTAACATCGTTGCTGAATACTTGGAAATTGAGGGCATTTCTCGTATGGAGTGGCCGGCGTTTTCCCCCGACCTTAACCACATTGAAAACCTTTGGGATGCCCTCGGGCGTGTTGTCTCCTACACATTTACCTCCTGCAGCCAGTCTCAGAGAGTTGGAAACTGCCCTATTGGAAGAATGGCCATTGCTGGCATCTGCGATGGTTGATCACCTTATTGAAAGCATGGAAAATTATTGTAAAGTTTGTGTGAAGGTCCGGGGTGGTCATACAGCATATTAATTTGAGTTTTTGTTTGGTTTATTTGCCTTTACATATCATTTTGTTAATGACCCAAAAGTGACGTCATCATATAAGTTACGAAAAACAAATATTTTTTTCATCGTTGTACATAATTCTTGTTTTCTTTAATGCATAAACACATTTGCTACCTTTATGTACAATTTTGAGTTAGTCAACGCTTTATTTTTCAATTTTTGTTGATTTTACCGTCCGTGCTTAACTTTTGGAAGCCAGTGCATATAAGGAAAGTAACCAGAAGAAATCAGGTTCATTGAATTTGCTCTTAAATTCGAAAAATGTTATGATAGGACACATGTTCTTCAAGCGCTTTAATTAGCCATTCCTGAACTAAAAAAGGAAAAATACATTTACGAGAAGTTCGCTATTATGTATCAGAACGTGATACATATTTTTATGCCAATAATCCTAATGTCATTAATCCTAATTCTTGCGTTTCTGAAAAGGTCATTTAGTTGACCATGTCCTTGATCTCAGTCAGTACATCTTGCTCTTGTCTCAAGGCCGTGTTTCTTCGAAACACTGTTATACCCCGTAATTCACCTTTTCTTCACGAAGTATTATACTCCGTATTTTACCAAATTATGTGACCCTGGAGATTTGTATTGCATTTTAAATATAATGCTTCTCCAATGGGGACCTTTTACCCCTTTTCTCTCTTTTCCAATTGGAAAATCCCACTTCAGTAAATTTTTAATTTATGATCCTTTGAATACCCCTTATGTGGGGATTAAAGGCAAATCCTTAATTGTCCTAGGCCATCAGTAGTTGTGGAAAGGGTGTTCAACCTCCGCAGGGGGAGCAGAGGAGCACATTCCAATGCGATGACGTCATGATGACGTCACGTTATCTTATCAGATGACGTCATCGGCTTATCTTATCAGATGACGTCACTGATAAGCTTATCTTATCGGATGACGTCAACGGCTTATCTTATCGGATGACTCACTCGATAAGATTATCGGCTGACGTCATGTACTGACACAGACAGTGAGGTTGAAGAAGACCTTGGCGGCCATCTTGGAAATTTTGGTGGCGCCCTCTATTGACAGGTTGGAGAACTGTGTTGGCTAAAAGGAAAGAATTGGTTCTGGACTGAGCTGGATTCGAACTGGGGACCCCTTGCACCGTAGGAGAGTGCTTTAACCAGTAGACACTTTGAGACTTGTAGGCAGATGGTGAATGAATGATATCTTTCCTGCGAAATGAGTTGGGGACTTAGAATATTTTCTGAACTTCTACGAGGGAATGGTTCGAGTGAATTAAGATTTTAATTCATTTTTAATAAATGAATAAGTGTATTATGAAAAAAAAAAATGGAATATAGTCATAATTGAATTTTAATAAGGGGATTATTTTTTTTTAATGATTGGAACGTGGGTAATTATTGGGTGAATTATTTTATGAAATGTTTAGGAAAGTGTTTGAAGACATTTACGAAATTTTAATGGGCGGTGATGGCGCCCTCTATTGGCACTTGAATGAAATAATGAATGATGTCTTCCCTGCGAAAAGAGTTGGGTACTTAGAATATTTTCTGAACTTCTACGAGGCGATGGTGCGAATGAATTAAGATTTTAATTAATTTTTAATAAATGAATAAATGTATTATGAAAAAAAAATGGAATATAGTCATAATTGAATTTTAATAAGGGGAATATTTTTAATGATTGGGTAATTATTGTTTTTATGAAATGTTTAGGAAAATGCTTGAAGACATTTACGAAAGTTTAGATGGCGATGATGGCGCCCTCTATTGGCACTTGAATGAAATACATGCGATGAATAATAATAGAATTAATTTCAGAATGCGGTTTTTGTATTCTTTTAATTAGGTAGTCGAACGATGACTTATTAATTTTAGCTTCACACTCATACATGTTTTAATGAAGATAATTAATTTTTTTTTACATTGACCATTCATCAGTGATTTTTTAAGGACGGGCTGTATGTTATTGAATTTTATTAATTTTAATGAAATGATTTTTGGGATGTTTTTGAATGGAGGAATGGGGGACTCCATAGTGAACTAGAATATCGCATGTTTAATGTTATAAATTTTTACCACAAGTTGGGTACAGGATTTAACCCTTTTAGAAGAGGTGTATCAGCCAAGATTTATGTTTTAAAAGCCTGTGAGATTTTAGGAATAGGTTATACTACTCGCTGAACACGTTTCGACAATTTTTTCAGCTAACAAGAATGCATTCATGGAGTTCTGCGATGATTTACTGGGAATATAGTAAAAGTACTATGCATGATTTTTTTACATCCTTTTTAAAATTTTACATGCTACTAAACACGAATTGACTATTTTTTTTTTTTTCGGTGGCCCATAAATTTTTCGCAAACTCATTCCTGAAAGAAACGTGATTAAAACACATCACTAAAAAACTTACTTTTTAAACTTACCATGACTCTCACAGCTGAAAAACAAAACATACATTAAAAATTATAATACCAGAAACTTGTTAAATAATATACATTGATAGTAACAAATATTTTTTTTTTTAGGTTTAAGCCCACCATCCACCCGGTGTCTTCGCACCGCCTCAAACCTTGTACATTTTTTTTTTTAAATTTTCTTTTCAATTAAATAAATCTAACAGCATATACGACTATTATAATAACAAAATGATTTTTTTTCTTTTTATAAAAATAATAATGAAACTTAGAACTCACATCCAACGTCTTCACTAGCTGCTTGCTAAACTCCAAATGATTGACACACTCTCATTAAGCTATTAAGAATTAGATCTTATCTATAATGACGTCAGCATTATGAGGTGTTGCCACCTATTTTTTCTAATAATATATTTCTAGTAACTGGTTACTTCAGGGGTCTGATTTGGTACACATAATCTGAAATACATCATTTTAATTATATTGTGCATTGAATATGATTTGGCCATTTTTAAAGTGGTGGATGCAATTGAAATATCGAAGTTTAGAATTTAACAAGCTAACGAATCGAATATTTTCACCCACAAAACTTTAGCTTTAAGTTTAAATAAAATAAAAGCCAGTGAATATCATTTGACCATTTTAACAGTGAAGGGTATAATTTTTACTACCATTATAGAACTTAGAAGTGAGTGTACAGTTTCGATTATTTTTACAGAACACCAACACATTTTAAAATCTATTGAATAGGAATAGGCCATTTTGCACATACATGTACCTAGATTTCAACACCCAGTATTAAAACCTACTAAACATGAAACGTGTAAGTATTGTGTGAGATTTTATCGCACTAACTTTTAAACTCTTTAAATTTTTAAAAATGTCCGAAATAGTTGTATTTCATTGGTAGACATAAATTGTATGGCGTACATTTTTTTTTTTTGAAAAAATATATGTTTCCACAGCTTTTAAAATAGATTTCTACAGTTGTACACTACGGTTCTAGAATTTTCTAAATACGAATCGACTGTTTGAACTACCAATGGTGTTTTTACCGATGCAAATATTTACAACACAAATATTTCGATGAAACCGAACTTAGTTGAAGCTTCTAAGTATGAATATTTAGAATCATTTCATATAATTCTTATATTCACACTGAAAATAGTTAACAAAATTAGAACTCACGGAGCGACATCTTCACAGCTTACCGCCAACACTCCAAATGAGACACACGCACTCATTACATCATTAAAAATTAGATCTTATCTATAATGACGTCATTATGTTGACGTGTTGCCACCAGGCAGTTATTCTTTCTTAATTATAGCGCATTGTATACGATTTAACCATTTTTAAAGTGATGGATGTAATTTTAGCACCGAAGTTTAGAATTTAACAAGCTAAGGAACACGAATCGAGCATTTTTACAGACATGATTGTATTTTACTATTTTACCGAATTGTTTGCATCTTAGCGAATGTTTGATGAACTAGGATTTATTTTTATTTTTTTTTATTTTTTTAATCTTACTCAAGGCCTAAGACTCCTTTAGCGCATAAAATTATGATATTTTAATAAAATTTGCAAAAATTGCACAATACTTAGTGGATTATTACTGAATAATAGATATGTTTTTAATGTTACAGCAACATCTAAAGCCCCTTAAATCGGCATATTTTTAAAACTGTCATGAATTTTAGGGGAATAGAATATCACTTAACGATTTTTTTTTAAGGACATGCGATTGTCAACATTGAATTTAAATGAAAGACTTACCCTCTAGGCCAAGTGTAGTACATTGTAATAATATTAAAATATGAAAGATATGCATTTAACTCTTTAAAAGAAACATGTAATGAGTTTTGATATCTTAATACGAGACATTATTGACATGCACATAGAAATGTCATGATCTCGCGGGTGTAGGCGCACCATATAATCATTCAATTCATAATGAATGTCCACATTTGAATGTACATATTTAACATCGCCTGGAAAATGATAGGGCGAAACTGAGACAAAATTTTACACTTCCTACGAAATAAATCCCAAACTTCGTAGACTTTTAGGAAGCCAGGGCTAAATTTTCAACTATTCTTAGAGATTGAAACACAACATTGGTTACGAATCTTCCTACTTTAGAGAATGGAACATAACTTAGCATTTATTTTGAATGAATTCAGAATTTTGACATTGATTATAAATTTTATGATTTAAACACTGAATATAAATTTTATAAATTAATCTCTGTAAAGTGCAAATATCGTTCATTACGAAACTCACGCTGTAATCATTTTATATGATTCGAATAAATTTATTTTTAATTTTTTTTTGTATTTTATTTTAAAAAGCGATATTAGTAAACCTGTTATACTTGAATGTATAGATACATAACCTACGAGTACATAGCATTTTTAAATAAAACATGTTAAAAATGAGTTGATCAATGTAAATAAGGAGTTCAGTTTGAAAGATAAAAATCCATTTAATGAATCTATTCTTCATAAAATACACATTAAGCATTATTTGTTGCACATTTAATCAAACAAGTTAAAATAATTTCCTTATCGCACATTCATAGTCCTCTGATTTAAATGACTTGAAAAAATTTCGATCATACCAGTAAAAGACTTCTTCACCACGCAACAAAACTTTCTTTGCTATGTTATTAATGTCAAGATTTAGAAGTACCTGTTCAGCCACTCTGTTGTACATTTCTAATGGAGTACTGTAAAGACATTCGTGGTAACTTTGTTCTTCAATTTGACTAACACAGCCAACACATTTGAAAAGTTTTCTTACATGATACATCATGCTCTCATGAATACAAGAGATTAATTGTTCGAATGCAAAATTTTTGTCACAAATAACTGATGGTAGAAAGGTTATCGTGTCCTTTATTTTTAATATTTGAGCAGGAAGCCACTCTAGAAATATACTTTCTCGAAGTTCCATACTAATGTTGTTGACACAATTCATTAAACATGCTATTTGATTTTTATCTAAGGTAATATGACACTGCGTTAGACAAAATTTTGAATCATATAATTGAATTATCTTCTGTAAATGAAGTTTTCCATTGTCATTGAAACAGAACAACTCATTGCGACTGACGAAAGAGGTATCCGCATATAGACTATTGAACGACCACAATTTTTGTGAAAATTCACTCCAAGTAGCAGGTGACAATGTAACCCATTCCCGCGTAGGCACTAGTTCATTTCGTTCGTTAGAGATATATCTCCATATATACACTTTTAGCTTCTCATGGCGAAGTTTCAAATATACATAGACACCAGAACCTAAATGCCAACGACGGAGTGCATCTTGCACGGAATCTGAAGAAGTAAATTCAGTCGAAACAGATTCTGTAGTGGTGGCTAACACTCCGCTGTGTGTTAGAGCACAAGAAAGCAGATCTTGAGATGAGTTTCCGACGTCGGTGAGGACTTGTGAATCGGCAGTGGTAGGTGTTTCTGCTGGGGGTATGGAAGACATAAGATAGGTGTCTAACCAATCCACCACAAAGTTTGATGAAGGTGAATTAATCACATTTGAGACGATATCCACAGATTTTGTTTCATCTAGGGTAGGAACCGACATCTCCACACTATTTCCACTAGAAATTAACTGTTCGAGTGATGGCATACTTTGAATTTTAGACATTACTTGCAGATAATAACATCCAAGTACCACATTCACAGTATAAGATTTATTTTTAAAACACTATGATCTTAAAATACTATAAATTTCTCGCAGCTATGAACGAACCGAACCTATCCACGCAACGTCCAAGGTTGAAATGGCTTATCGGACCACGTCATAAGACTAATCACGTGACCTAAATAGAGTGTCGTGTGCAAATAGATTACATAAGATAAGACATGAAGGGGTTAGAACTTGTAATTTTCAATGAATCGCACAACATCGGTTTGTGTCAAGCGCAATTGTTATCTACGTGGGAGACTGTCTACATTATTTTATTCATCTTCGAAATCATAAAGTGGAAATATGTACCAAACTTAGTTAAAATTCATAATTTTTAATCACACTATCATTAAATACATAGGAAACTTTTGTATATTTTTATATCTTTAGGGGATATGCTTGCCACATCGCACAGAATATACAAGAATAGTTAGCAAAAACATGAAAATAAACTTACAGAATGAGGTCTTCACCAGCCGACATCCAAACCCTAACTGCAATACTAAAATGAGAGCTTATCTTATCTAAGATCTAACATATGATGACGTCATCGGTCCAAAGTTCACAAGATGGCGTCATAGTCCAAAGCAGATCTTTCTTAATTACTTATTTTTTAATTACGGCTTATTGATTTAATTACTCCCTATTTTTAATTACTGCTTAATTTTCATAATTATAAAAATTAAGCAGTAATTACTTATGATCACCTATTCATAATACTTATGATCACCATTTATAATTATGAATAGGTGATCATAAGTAATTACTGCTTAATTTTTATAATTATGAAAATTAAGCAGTAATTAAAAATAGGGAGTAATTAAATCAATAAGCCGTAATTAAAAAATAAGTAATTAAGAAAGATCTGCTTTGGACTATGACGCCATCTTGTGAACTTTGGACCGATGACGTCATCATATGTTAGATCTTAGATAAGATAAGCTCTCATTTTAGTATTGCAGTTAGGGTTTGGATGTCGGCTGGTGAAGACCTCATTCTGTAAGTTTATTTTCATGTTTTTGCTAACTATTCTTGTATATTCTGTGCGATGTGGCAAGCATATCCCCTAAAGATATAAAAATATACAAAAGTTTCCTATGTATTTAATGATAGTGTGATTAAAAATTATGAATTTTAACTAAGTTTGGTACATATTTCCACTTTATGATTTCGAAGATGAATAAAATAATGTAGACAGTCTCCCACGTAGATAACAATTGCGCTTGACACAAACCGATGTTGTGCGATTCATTGAAAATTACAAGTTCTAACCCCTTCATGTCTTATCTTATGTAATCTATTTGCACACGACACTCTATTTAGGTCACGTGATTAGTCTTATGACGTGGTCCGATAAGCCATTTCAACCTTGGACGTTGCGTGGATAGGTTCGGTTCGTTCATAGCTGCGAGAAATTTATAGTATTTTAAGATCATAGTGTTTTAAAAATAAATCTTATACTGTGAATGTGGTACTTGGATGTTATTATCTGCAAGTAATGTCTAAAATTCAAAGTATGCCATCACTCGAACAGTTAATTTCTAGTGGAAATAGTGTGGAGATGTCGGTTCCTACCCTAGATGAAACAAAATCTGTGGATATCGTCTCAAATGTGATTAATTCACCTTCATCAAACTTTGTGGTGGATTGGTTAGACACCTATCTTATGTCTTCCATACCCCCAGCAGAAACACCTACCACTGCCGATTCACAAGTCCTCACCGACGTCGGAAACTCATCTCAAGATCTGCTTTCTTGTGCTCTAACACACAGCGGAGTGTTAGCCACCACTACAGAATCTGTTTCGACTGAATTTACTTCTTCAGATTCCGTGCAAGATGCACTCCGTCGTTGGCATTTAGGTTCTGGTGTCTATGTATATTTGAAACTTCGCCATGAGAAGCTAAAAGTGTATATATGGAGATATATCTCTAACGAACGAAATGAACTAGTGCCTACGCGGGAATGGGTTACATTGTCACCTGCTACTTGGAGTGAATTTTCACAAAAATTGTGGTCGTTCAATAGTCTATATGCGGATACCTCTTTCGTCAGTCGCAATGAGTTGTTCTGTTTCAATGACAATGGAAAACTTCATTTACAGAAGATAATTCAATTATATGATTCAAAATTTTGTCTAACGCAGTGTCATATTACCTTAGATAAAAATCAAATAGCATGTTTAATGAATTGTGTCAACAACATTAGTATGGAACTTCGAGAAAGTATATTTCTAGAGTGGCTTCCTGCTCAAATATTAAAAATAAAGGACACGATAACCTTTCTACCATCAGTTATTTGTGACAAAAATTTTGCATTCGAACAATTAATCTCTTGTATTCATGAGAGCATGATGTATCATGTAAGAAAACTTTTCAAATGTGTTGGCTGTGTTAGTCAAATTGAAGAACAAAGTTACCACGAATGTCTTTACAGTTGTGGGAGCTGGGTCAGTACAAACAGCACCTACCGACTCCACCACCCACAACTTCGCGATCGTAATTTCAAAAGGCCAAAGAGACATATATTGGACATATCTAGTCTCAAAAATTTAACAGCAAAAACACCAGGTTCAAGATCTAAAGGAGTTCCCAGTTTAGGAGAATTAATCCTAAATGAAGTACAGTGAGTAAAGTAAATATGCAGACACAAATAAACAGGCTCATTTTTCACACAAATTAAGAATTTATTTTAGGTTTTCCAAAGAAATCAATATATGCATTTTTATCTTTCAAATAATAAAACATGACTTCAGAGCTTCACTTATATTAGACATATTCAAATTATTGCTCTGGTAAAAATCATATAGCAACCAATAATCAAATTATTTACTAATCATATGATTTTAAATCATTTCTAACTTAACTATAAATATTTTAATATGAGCCTCTTATTAAATTTAGTTTCATCATGCCAGTGCCGCTTCGGAAACATTGGTTCCGGATAAAGGGGAAAAATTACCTTGACTCTTAGTTACAAAATTTGGAGCAACAGATTCGCATCAAGTAATCACGGATTAAAGCTGAGTCAAAAGTTCCAATGGGGAAATGTCGAGGAAAGGAAAACCAAACTTTTTCTCAGGACATCAGTCCATTTTTCACCGGTCCGAATCATTTTTCGAATGAACACATCAAAAAAAATCCGGGGGTTTGATGACGGATATATACCTGGAATAAAAAGAAAGATTTAGAAAAATATGCACATCAGAATATTTAATAATGGTTTCCAGGCTCCGCTTCTTCAGCTCCAGAAAAGGCAAGCCATTTTGGCTAAAGGCCTTTGTCTCATTTCGACAAACTTTCGATGCGACCTTTCAGTCCAAGAGTTCCAGCACGAAGAAGAGCGAGCATGGGTCCTCTGAGCCCACGCAAAGTTCTCCTTCGCAAAAATTTCGCCTCTTCCTGATTGGACGGCGCGCTCCTCCTCGGCAACAGCGAGCAAACGTCACGCATCCCGGCCAGACACTAAGTCCAGACAATCCAACGATTTTTCGACGAAATGCGCTTTTTAATGTAATTTCAATGGAAACAAGTGTTAGTAAAAACACTGTACAGGCACGAACGGAGAGAAGGATGTTTCTCTTGCAGAAAATACAAAAAGGCTCATGGCGCAGAATTGCGACATGACAGCTCTCCCCTTCTGGGAGGCAAAAATTTTCAGAACACAGTGAGGAAAATTTTTCTCTCACTCAAAACGCAAAAACACAAAATTTACAAAGAATCTTAGGAACCTGTAAGTGTAAAATAATTTAAAACAAAATTTTGGGCGAGAAAAGTGCGATCGATCACCTCTCTCAAAAGCAACAACACTGTAGATCTGAATGACTGGCCAAGCCACTCATCACCACAGGTAAAGACCAAAAGAAAACCAAAAGGATGACAAGGCGTCACCACATCTTAAAGGAACCTTTACAAAATTTCACATTTAAATTACACTAAATTTGTCAAGGCACTTTGCCTGACAACACAATATCTCAATCGACAACATTGAGATCAACCAGGTGATATGAAAAATAAAATATGATATAATATGAATTTACAAACTTAACAATATAACAATTCAAAAAAATTCAAACAATTTCAAACAATTGTCACTTTCAAACACACAAGTGACACAAAAATTCTTAAGGATTACATATTTTGAAAATTAATTTTAATTTAAATTTGTCATAATCAGGTAATGAGATTCATTTACTCATTCAAAAACTTGTCTCACTTTTTGAGAACAAAGTCACTTTCAATATTTCCATTTTTCAATTTCAATATTTAATTTCAAAACTTTCATTAAAATCTTAACTTTCACTTTAAATTACTTTCAAATTCAACATATTAACTTTAAATTACATTTACTTTCCAATTTTTCATCATTTCAACTTTTCGACCATTATTCAACAATTTCAACAATTTCAACAATTATTCACCATATTCAATATTAACTTTAATTCAACTTATTTTTGTCATCAAGACAATTCAGAATTTTCTCATTCTGACCCAACTTTCATAAATTACTTTAAATTATTCATTTATATTTACATTATTTAATTTATCTTAAAATTTCAATTTACTTTACTTTTAACAAATTTCACTCTGTAATAACTCAACAAGTGACTATTTCATGTCACAAACAAAAATTTACATTTATATACATTTGTTCACTGAGAGAGAGAGAAGGAGAAAAATTTCTCCTGAAATTCACGTCAGTTATGTAAAAGGGCAGGAACACATCAAAAGAGCAAACTCGGCGGGGACTAACGAGTTGCCAACACTAAAAAAAAAGGAGGTGTAGAAAAAAGAAAAAAAAAAACTCGCGTGCAGGAAGCGATTGCAGCAGAAACAGGACGCCAGGACATGCCTCAGAAGCACGGATATCATCAAAATTTTTGGGCAGCTTGCGCTGATCCCAACATCATCATCATCTTCTTCATCATCATCCTCATAGCTTCACCAGTTTCCCACCTGGCCAATCACAACCGTCCTAGGTAGGCTCGGAGCAAGTTGTCGTCCAGGACTCCAGTCCTGCCACAAAAGTTCGGACAATTAATTTGCTAAGCTGCTTCTTCATCTGTGCTCCAATGTAAATATGTTCATGTTTGCGTCCACCAGCCAGCTTTCAGAAAAAGGGGTTGCAGCATAAAATATGATGTCTAACTGAAATTTGTGTAGATGTTTGAAAACTGCTGGTCAAAAAAAAAACAATAATGTGAAATGGAATTTCAAGAGAACAGAATTTCAACAACACATCAGCCAAAAATTTCACCTCTCTCAGCAACAAAGTTTCAAAACATTTTTCAAAAGAGATCATTTACTTTTGATCTTCGAAAAAATTTCATTAAATTTTCAAAATATTTCAAATTCAAACTTTTCATTTTCAATTCAAATTACTTAAATTATTTCAATTACTTAAATTCTTTATATTTACTTTATATTAATTTCACCTTTAATTTCAATTTTATTTTAATAAAATCATTTACTTTTTCCAAAATTCAAAATTTCCTTCAGAACATCAAGATTTCCTCCCTTTTACTTAGGGGAACAATTAAATTACCAACACCATTTTAATTATTTTCATTAATGAATTTAAACAAATGATCAAACATTTTTTTACATTAAAACACATCAATATAATCAAAGTCAATCAAGACAGGACTCTCGAAAAATTTTAAAGTCCAAGGAGAGTCAATTAACAATTTTACTTATTATTTAAATTATAATATAAATATTCATAAATTATAGTTCACAAAATCAATTACTTATTTACTTTTTTAACTTAATGCAAGATTTCCAATAAATTTTTAAAATCACAACAATTTTTTCATAAATTCTATTTTAAAAGACAATATTGAAATATAAAACTTAAACAAGTATAAACTTTAACTTAAAATGAAATCTTTTCTTGCAAAATTTAATTTCTGTAAAATTGTGAACTCAACCCAAAATTTAATATTGTGAAAATCTTTTATTCCTAAGATTATAGGGTGTACGTGTATTTCTGTTTGTCATGTAATACTGATTTTGGTGTGGTATATAACTATTTCTAAAGTTATTGTTGTAAATGATTCTTCCATTTCCTCTATTATCAAAGTTATTTGAATTATTTCTCTGAACATATTGTTGATTTTGATTTGCACGAAAATTTGATCTAGCCTGAACAGCATTTTCATTTACCCTTTTATTTGGCAAATTAAATCTTACTCGTTTCACAGTTTTTTTGTTTTGAGATTTATCTCCAGATCTTGCTAAACAAGATTTTAGTTTCACAGAGTCTTTCTCAGCGGTGATCACAGGAGTAAGTTTATTTGGCTTAGAGTTCAATTTTTGACTTTCATGAGTTTGTTTTGAAAATTTTTGCAATTCCTCTCTTCTTGGAGGTAAAAGAGTCAGTCTGTTCACATGAACCAGTTGTTCATTTTTGGGATTCATCACATGTCTGATCAAAAAGTTAACAGCAGAAGTTTGTTTTATCACTTTAAAAGGACCTCTGTTAAAAGAGCTCAGTTTTCTTGACTGGCCTTGAGGTAAAAAGGGAGTGTAAAGATACACTAAATCACCAACTTTAATATTGGGCATCTTTGCTTTCTTATGCTGTTGTAAAATTTGTGAATTTTCAGCTTTTTCTAAGTTACTTTTTACTACATCATATGTTCTTTTAAGTCGGAATCTCATGTCTTCTCCATAATCATATGTTGATTCATATGTCGGAGGTTTAAATCCAGTGATCAAAGTATTTGGAACTGTTAAATCTCTACCATAGAGTAAATAAGCAGGCGATTCACCCGTAGAAGCATGTATGGCATTTCTATGTGCTAATAAAGCAAAATGTATCAGATTGTCCCAATTATCTTTATCGTTATATGCAATATTTTTCAAGGATCTGATCAAAGTACCATTTAATCTTTCAACACAACCGTCTACAGATGGCATGTAGGCAGTAGTAGTATTCTTTATTATTCCTAATTTCTTATAAAAGCATCTTGCTGTTCTAGAAACAAAATTCGTCCCTTGATCCGAGACGATGAATTTAGGTATACCATGCTGAGCCATGTAGTGCTCTAAGCAACTTAAAATGTCTTCAGTTTTAATTGAAGCTAAGGGATATGCTTCAGGCCATCTTGTAAAATAGTCAGTTATGACCAATATGAATTTATTTCCAGATCTTGATATAGGTAATGGTCCGACACAATCCATGGCGATACGCTCAAATGGGTATGTGGACTTCGAAAATCTTTGTATGGGTGCTCTGTTATTTCTAAAGCCACGATTTACCACACAAATTTCGCATGATGCAACATAATTTTGTGTTTGGGAATACATTCCCTGCCAAAAATATTTTCTACTTACAGAAGCTAAAGTTCTTCTAAATCCACAATGTGCGTAAGTAGGGCAATCATGATGCAGCCATAAAATTTCAGATACAAGTTCCTGCGGAACAACAACTCTTTCTTGTTCTTGATGTCTACGCTTGGGATACCTGTGCGTACACCACAGTATATCATCTTTTCTAAAAAATACCAAAGTTTGTGGGTAAGGTTTTATGTTTTTATCTAAGAGATCTATAATTTTATTGCACCTTGGGTCAGATTTTTGAGCATTCTTAATTCTTATGAGCAAGGTGGGACAAGTAAATGTTTGTTCCAATTGACCAATTTGCATGTTATTTTCATTTTGCATTTCACTTTCATTATTATTAACAGCACAAATTTCATTTGCTTCATTTGTATTGACTGGATTCAAATTGATTTCTGATTCTCTTCTATTGCTACTATTAGTATTGTTTACATTATTAGAACTTTGAGAATTTTGATTTACACTTGGAAAATTTTGATTAACATTTTGATTTATAACTTTATATTGTGACACAAATCTTTGTGGAATATTGTCAATAGTATTTGTACATTCATCTACATTTCTTGACATATAATCAGCAACTACATTTGCTTTTCCTGGTTTATGTACTATTTGATAATCAAACTGTGATAGAGATGCGATCCATCTTGCCAATCTAGATGTAGGATCTTTTAATTTAAA
Source organism: Amaurobius ferox (assembly GCA_951213105.1). Classification (NCBI taxonomy): domain Eukaryota; kingdom Metazoa; phylum Arthropoda; class Arachnida; order Araneae; family Amaurobiidae; genus Amaurobius; species Amaurobius ferox. The sequence continues at coordinate 155,538,953 of OX578140.1, read as the reverse complement.
TACAAAGGACAAAGATTTCTGGTCACAAAAAATTGTAAAAGGTTTTCCAATTAAATAATGTTTGTAATAGTTTGTAGCCCAAACAACAGCTAATGCTTCTCTTTCGACAACACTGTATTTACATTCTGCTTCGCTAAGCTTTCTGCTTGCGTAAGATATTGGATGCAAAATTTTATTCTCATCTTCTTGAGACAAATAGCTACCTAAAGAGTGATTTGATGCGTCTGTATGTAAAATAAATGGTTTTCTAAAATCTGGAAGGGTCAAAATAGGTTTTGATAGAAGTTTTCCTTTTAAAATTTCAAAAGATTTTTGAGCTTCATTAGTCCAAATAAATTTCTTTTTGCTTTCATTATTCTTAGTTTTCAATAATTCTGTTAATGGCAAGGTCAGTTCTGCATAGTCTTTTATGAATTTTCTATAGAATCCAGTGAGTCCAAGAAATTGTCTCACATTCTTAATTGATTTAGGGATTTTGAATTTCTCTACAACTTCCAAATTATGAGTATCAGGTTGTACTTTTCCATTTGATACCAAAAATCCAAGATACTTAATTGTTTTTCTGAAAAAATGGCATTTACTTGGTTTCAATTTAAGACCATGTTTACTTAATCTTACAAAAATCTCTTCTAGTTTTTTCAAATGTTCTTCGAATGTTCTTGAAGCGACGATAATATCATCTATGTAAATTCCAGATATGCCAGCCAGCACCAGAGACATCAGTCTCTGAAAGGATGCAGGCGCATTCTTAAGACCAAATGGGGTTCTGGTCCATTCAAAGTGGCCATCAGGTGTTGAAAAGGAAGTCTTTGGGTAATCATCAGGATGTAAACACAATTGGTAAAATCCACTGGTTAGATCCAGGGTAGAAAAATACAAGGCTCCAGACAAGTTATCGATTAATTCCGATATATTTGGAATCGGATAGTTCTCAACAATAGTGATCTTATTTAACTTTCGGAAATCCGCTACCAAACGGTAACTTCCATCAGGTTTCTTCACAAAAAGCACTGGAGTATTGTAAGGTGATGTACTGCGCTGAATGATTTTTGCATCAAGGAGTTCGTTTACCTGGCGTGAAAGTTCTTTCTGTAAATTATGTGGAATGCGGTATGGCTTTTGCCTAACAGGTATGTTAGATTCAAGATTAATTTCGTGCAAAATAGTGTCACATCCAGACAATTCTTTCATATTTTTAGCAAAAACATGTTTATATTTACTTAGTAATTTCAAAAGCAAATTTTTTTGTGCAATATTCATATGTTTCAAATCAAAATCTCCTCCCCATGCATCAAATGTTTCATTTTCTTCAATACAGTTTTCAATGTCAACTCTATTATTTATGTCAATATCAGATTCATGGATGTTTTCGAGAGTTCCCAATTTCATACCTTTGTTTATATAAACAACTTTTTCAGATGGATTTGCAACTTTAGCATACAAAAAGTCATTTTCAGGAATTTTGTGGATACTTCTGGCTACGAAAATTTTGTTTGCAGAAAATTCTTTATTATTGATAGGTTCAAGCAAAATTGTCGTGTCTTTTTCAATTTTGTAATTTCTTTTTAATTTAATAAAAGATTCTGAAAATGGGTGTAGAACACATTTGTTGAAAGCTTTGGCAATCCCTATTGCCTGGTTTTGTTGTGAACTTTCTTCCTCATGTTTATCACAATCTGTCTGAAATATTTCATTGTCACTGGTATTGTCTTTTGTCAAAAATCTGTCTGTTTGTACATTGTCATTCATTTGTCTTTCATGTAAATCATTTTCACATTCATAATTTGACCTTTCATTTCCATTTGCATCAAAATCTCTAAAATCAACATCTCTAAATTCATTGTGAAAATTGTTTTGTTCAAATAAATATCCATTATTATATCTATAATCTACATCATTTGTAAAATTGTAATTTCTTCTGTCAAAATCATGGCTTATTGCATAACTCTCGACTGGTTTAAATTGTACATCATCAGAAATCACAGTAAAACTTTGTGATTCGGTAAATTCAGTAAAAGGAATACTACAGTACAAAAAATTCACACGTTTATGTCTATAAGTAATTGTCACTTGTTTCTCATGTAAAAATGTATTTCCCAAAATCATGTTGTACCTTCCTGGGGCAGGTGTATTTAAAATGCAGCATTCAATCATATCTCTTTCATTTCCAATAATAATGGGAAAAGAAGCTTTTCTCTCAACCAAAATATTTTGACTTCCAATTCCTCTCAGAATAGTGGATGTATGCTTTAATTGTACTTTTCTCGGATTGATTTTGTGTAAAGCATCACTATAGATAATGTTTATAGAACTTCCAGTGTCGATTAAGGCATTTAGTGTGACATCTTCAACAAAAACTTGAATAATAGGAAAATTGTTTTGGCAAGGATCCTCTATTTCCGTCATGAAACTAACTTCAGAATTTCGTCTATTAACTAGTGGAGATTGAAAATTTTGTGTTCTAAAATTTTGTCTTCTAAATTGCCTTCTATTACCAAATCTATTATTAAAATATCTGTTATTTCTTCTATATCCAAAATTATTGAAGTTTTGTGATTTATAATTATCAAAAGAATTTCTAAAATTTGAAAAATTTCTCTGGAAATTTGAATTTCTATATGAACTGTTACGAAAAGGTCTTCTAAAAATATGAGAGTTTTTCCTTGGAGAATAATTTTGATATGGACTTTTAACATACCACTCTTCTTCCTGTGAGGCAACTGGAATTCTTCTTTGACTGAAACGGTTTCTACTTTCAGATTTTCTGGATGGTGTAGAAGTTCTGAAAGATGTTGATGGTTTATGTTTCTTCTTTACTGGAATATCTTCCCAATCTTCTTCTTCCAATTCATTTTCCTTGTATCTGCTTGTAGAGGGCGTATCCAGGAAAGATTCTTCAAAACTGGAATTGTTCTTTTCCAGATCTTCTCTTATTTCATTCAGTCTTTTCTTTCTTTTTTCTGAATTTTCACTAAATTTTCTTCTTAATTTCTCAAATTCTTTCTTCTTTAAATTTAATTCATTCTTCAACTCTTCAATTTCCTGTTTAGTGTCTTTTTCAATTCTCACTGTATTTATGTCCTCTGTCATTTCTTCTAGCTCTTCATTCTGCACTTCTTCTTCCAGAATGGCAATTTCTTTTGCAGCTTCAAATGACTGTGGATTTGCAGATAAAACAGCTTTTCGAATACTGATTTTCAACCCTTTCTTGAATGAGTTGATCAAAATAGCAGTTCTCAAGGAATCTTCATTATCAGACACAACATCTTGCGGAAAGGCAACATAGGATTCGGCCTCTATTCGATTCGCATAATCACGTACGCTTTCATTTGTCATCTGTTTACAGTTGACCAGGGAAGCGACATTCTTGGCAATATTTTCTTTTTTCATAAAATTGTCCTTGAGTGTATTCACTAATTCTGAAAAATTCGTGCTTTGGTTTAGTTTCGGGATGGATTTTATCAGTCTTTCAGCACGACCAGATAACTTCAATTTCAACACAAAAATTTTATCTCTATTAGACCATTCGGCATGGTCAGCGACAAGAAGAAATTTCTCCAAAAATTCGTGAAAAGATTCATTTGCATTGCCAGCAAAACTTGGAATGGATCCAAGGAACTGTGATCCAATTCCAATTTTCATTTTGTTAGAGTCTCTGACAGCGGAAGCCGATCTGCCAGCATTTGGAGAAAGTCGTGGTGGAGACACCGAAGGGATACGGTGGTTGGACACTCTTGGTTGAGCAGAGGAGTCTCTACTCCTGCTTGCTCTCGTATTTCTAGATTTAGGCATTTTAGCACAAGGTTTTTCACCAGAAAATTTCAAATTTATCACGAAGCACAGTTTATTGTGGAAAATTGGTTTCACTTTCGCTTAAATCACTTATTTATGTGTAAACAGAGCACTGAAAAACACAACGTGTAACTTTTTCACTAATATGTGATCAACAAGAGGATCTGACTTGATCCATTGAGTAACACAGTTCTTGTGAAGAACAAGTCAGAAACACAATATTTGTGAAACTGCCAGAACCTTTGCAACCAGCAAAATAATCTGTATGTGAAGATAATGTCAGAAAACAATCACTGAATTTTTGTGTGACAATGCAGTGTCCAGCCAGGTGATAGTAGGAAAACAACAATATTGTATGTGAATGTGCCAACAACTCTGATTTTTATAAACTATCAGTAAGACCAAAACACTGATGACTGTGGCTACCAGCAATACTAACTGTATGTGAAATATGTCGTTTCTCTGATTTCCACGCACTATCAGAAAACCGAAAACTTTGATGACTGTAGCGACTAAGGGTGCTATCTGTATGTAAACTATGTCAGTATTTCTGATATGCAACCAGTGTATGTGAAACTGCCAGATCGAGTTTGTATTGATAATACAGTATCGAGTCAGGTGACTGTTGGACAACTAATCACCTCTGTCAACATAGGTGAGTAACCAAATGTATGTGAAATATGAAAAAAACAGTTTGTATAACATATAATTTCACTATTTCTGTTCCTCAACAGTTTTGTCAATGTATGTGTTTTTGAAAATTTTAAATTTACTTTTATCATATAAAACTTTGTGTGTATGACATATGAATTTGAGAATATATATGCAACAAATATTTTTCAAATACACATATAATCAGGTGCATATGGGCTTCTGTGCTTTTTGCACTTTTTACTTTATGACACATAAACAAAAATTCTCATGCCCATTAACTCAAATATTTTGCACCACAAAAGAATTTTTCAACTTACTTCGACATATTAGTACTGCAATATATATAATCACAATAAAAAAATTTTGCACTCTTTCATAAATTTATACCTCACTCACTGTAATACTCTGGGAAAGGGATACGGCACCAATTTGTGGGAGCTGGGTCAGTACAAACAGCACCTACCGACTCCACCACCCACAACTTCGCGATCGTAATTTCAAAAGGCCAAAGAGACATATATTGGACATATCTAGTCTCAAAAATTTAACAGCAAAAACACCAGGTTCAAGATCTAAAGGAGTTCCCAGTTTAGGAGAATTAATCCTAAATGAAGTACAGTGAGTAAAGTAAATATGCAGACACAAATAAACAGGCTCATTTTTCACACAAATTAAGAATTTATTTTAGGTTTTCCAAAGAAATCAATATATGCATTTTTATCTTTCAAATAATAAAACATGACTTCAGAGCTTCACTTATATTAGACATATTCAAATTATTGCTCTGGTAAAAATCATATAGCAACCAATAATCAAATTATTTACTAATCATATGATTTTAAATCATTTCTAACTTAACTATAAATATTTTAATATGAGCCTCTTATTAAATTTAGTTTCATCATGCCAGTGCCGCTTCGGAAACATTGGTTCCGGATAAAGGGGAAAAATTACCTTGACTCTTAGTTACAAAATTTGGAGCAACAGATTCGCATCAAGTAATCACGGATTAAAGCTGAGTCAAAAGTTCCAATGGGGAAATGTCGAGGAAAGGAAAACCAAACTTTTTCTCAGGACATCAGTCCATTTTTCACCGGTCCGAATCATTTTTCGAATGAACACATCAAAAAAAATCCGGGGGTTTGATGACGGATATATACCTGGAATAAAAAGAAAGATTTAGAAAAATATGCACATCAGAATATTTAATAATGGTTTCCAGGCTCCGCTTCTTCAGCTCCAGAAAAGGCAAGCCATTTTGGCTAAAGGCCTTTGTCTCATTTCGACAAACTTTCGATGCGACCTTTCAGTCCAAGAGTTCCAGCACGAAGAAGAGCGAGCATGGGTCCTCTGAGCCCACGCAAAGTTCTCCTTCGCAAAAATTTCGCCTCTTCCTGATTGGACGGCGCGCTCCTCCTCGGCAACAGCGAGCAAACGTCACGCATCCCGGCCAGACACTAAGTCCAGACAATCCAACGATTTTTCGACGAAATGCGCTTTTTAATGTAATTTCAATGGAAACAAGTGTTAGTAAAAACACTGTACAGGCACGAACGGAGAGAAGGATGTTTCTCTTGCAGAAAATACAAAAAGGCTCATGGCGCAGAATTGCGACATGACACAGTACTCCATTAGAAATGTACAACAGAGTGGCTGAACAGGTACTTCTAAATCTTGACATTAATAACATAGCAAAGAAAGTTTTGTTGCGTGGTGAAGAAGTCTTTTACTGGTATGATCGAAATTTTTTCAAGTCATTTAAATCAGAGGACTATGAATGTGCGATAAGGAAATTATTTTAACTTGTTTGATTAAATGTGCAACAAATAATGCTTAATGTGTATTTTATGAAGAATAGATTCATTAAATGGATTTTTATCTTTCAAACTGAACTCCTTATTTACATTGATCAACTCATTTTTAACATGTTTTATTTAAAAATGCTATGTACTCGTAGGTTATGTATCTATACATTCAAGTATAACAGGTTTACTAATATCGCTTTTTAAAATAAAATACAAAAAAAAATTAAAAATAAATTTATTCGAATCATATAAAATGATTACAGCGTGAGTTTCGTAATGAACGATATTTGCACTTTACAGAGATTAATTTATAAAATTTATATTCAGTGTTTAAATCATAAAATTTATAATCAATGTCAAAATTCTGAATTCATTCAAAATAAATGCTAAGTTATGTTCCATTCTCTAAAGTAGGAAGATTCGTAACCAATGTTGTGTTTCAATCTCTAAGAATAGTTGAAAATTTAGCCCTGGCTTCCTAAAAGTCTACGAAGTTTGGGATTTATTTCGTAGGAAGTGTAAAATTTTGTCTCAGTTTCGCCCTATCATTTTCCAGGCGATGTTAAATATGTACATTCAAATGTGGACATTCATTATGAATTGAATGATTATATGGTGCGCCTACACCCGCGAGATCATGACATTTCTATGTGCATGTCAATAATGTCTCGTATTAAGATATCAAAACTCATTACATGTTTCTTTTAAAGAGTTAAATGCATATCTTTCATATTTTAATATTATTACAATGTACTACACTTGGCCTAGAGGGTAAGTCTTTCATTTAAATTCAATGTTGACAATCGCATGTCCTTAAAAAAAATCGTTAAGTGATATTCTATTCCCCTAAAATTCATGACAGTTTTAAAAATATGCCGATTTAAGGGGCTTTAGATGTTGCTGTAACATTAAAAACATATCTATTATTCAGTAATAATCCACTAAGTATTGTGCAATTTTTGCAAATTTTATTAAAATATCATAATTTTATGCGCTAAAGGAGTCTTAGGCCTTGAGTAAGATTAAAAAAATAAAAAAAAATAAAAATAAATCCTAGTTCATCAAACATTCGCTAAGATGCAAACAATTCGGTAAAATAGTAAAATACAATCATGTCTGTAAAAATGCTCGATTCGTGTTCCTTAGCTTGTTAAATTCTAAACTTCGGTGCTAAAATTACATCCATCACTTTAAAAATGGTTAAATCGTATACAATGCGCTATAATTAAGAAAGAATAACTGCCTGGTGGCAACACGTCAACATAATGACGTCATTATAGATAAGATCTAATTTTTAATGATGTAATGAGTGAGTGTGTCTCATTTGGAGTGTTGGCGGTAAGCTGTGAAGATGTCGCTCAGTAAGTTCTAATTTTGTTAACGAAATGATTCTAAATATTCATACTTAGAAGCTTCAACTAAGTTCGGTTTCATCGAAATATTTGTGTTGTAAATATTTGCATCGGTAAAAACACCATTGGTAGTTCAAACAGTCGATTCGTATTTAGAAAATTCTAGAACCGTAGTGTACAACTGTAGAAATCTATTTTAAAAGCTGTGGAAACATATATTTTTTCAAAAAAAAAAAAATGTACGCCATACAATTTATGTCTACCAATGAAATACAACTATTTCGGACATTTTTAAAAATTTAAAGAGTTTAAAAGTTAGTGCGATAAAATCTCACACAATACTTACACGTTTCATGTTTAGTAGGTTTTAATACTGGGTGTTGAAATCTAGGTACATGTATGTGCAAAATGGCCTATTCCTATTCAATAGATTTTAAAATGTGTTGGTGTTCTGTAAAAATAATCGAAACTGTACACTCACTTCTAAGTTCTATAATGGTAGTAAAAATTATACCCTTCACTGTTAAAATGGTCAAATGATATTCACTGGCTTTTATTTTATTTAAACTTAAAGCTAAAGTTTTGTGGGTGAAAATATTCGATTCGTTAGCTTGTTAAATTCTAAACTTCGATATTTCAATTGCATCCACCACTTTAAAAATGGCCAAATCATATTCAATGCACAATATAATTAAAATGATGTATTTCAGATTATGTGTACCAAATCAGACCCCTGAAGTAACCAGTTACTAGAAATATATTATTAGAAAAAATAGGTGGCAACACCTCATAATGCTGACGTCATTATAGATAAGATCTAATTCTTAATAGCTTAATGAGAGTGTGTCAATCATTTGGAGTTTAGCAAGCAGCTAGTGAAGACGTTGGATGTGAGTTCTAAGTTTCATTATTATTTTTATAAAAAGAAAAAAAATCATTTTGTTATTATAATAGTCGTATATGCTGTTAGATTTATTTAATTGAAAAGAAAATTTAAAAAAAAAAATGTACAAGGTTTGAGGCGGTGCGAAGACACCGGGTGGATGGTGGGCTTAAACCTAAAAAAAAAAATATTTGTTACTATCAATGTATATTATTTAACAAGTTTCTGGTATTATAATTTTTAATGTATGTTTTGTTTTTCAGCTGTGAGAGTCATGGTAAGTTTAAAAAGTAAGTTTTTTAGTGATGTGTTTTAATCACGTTTCTTTCAGGAATGAGTTTGCGAAAAATTTATGGGCCACCGAAAAAAAAAAAATAGTCAATTCGTGTTTAGTAGCATGTAAAATTTTAAAAAGGATGTAAAAAAATCATGCATAGTACTTTTACTATATTCCCAGTAAATCATCGCAGAACTCCATGAATGCATTCTTGTTAGCTGAAAAAATTGTCGAAACGTGTTCAGCGAGTAGTATAACCTATTCCTAAAATCTCACAGGCTTTTAAAACATAAATCTTGGCTGATACACCTCTTCTAAAAGGGTTAAATCCTGTACCCAACTTGTGGTAAAAATTTATAACATTAAACATGCGATATTCTAGTTCACTATGGAGTCCCCCATTCCTCCATTCAAAAACATCCCAAAAATCATTTCATTAAAATTAATAAAATTCAATAACATACAGCCCGTCCTTAAAAAATCACTGATGAATGGTCAATGTAAAAAAAAATTAATTATCTTCATTAAAACATGTATGAGTGTGAAGCTAAAATTAATAAGTCATCGTTCGACTACCTAATTAAAAGAATACAAAAACCGCATTCTGAAATTAATTCTATTATTATTCATCGCATGTATTTCATTCAAGTGCCAATAGAGGGCGCCATCATCGCCATCTAAACTTTCGTAAATGTCTTCAAGCATTTTCCTAAACATTTCATAAAAACAATAATTACCCAATCATTAAAAATATTCCCCTTATTAAAATTCAATTATGACTATATTCCATTTTTTTTTCATAATACATTTATTCATTTATTAAAAATTAATTAAAATCTTAATTCATTCGCACCATCGCCTCGTAGAAGTTCAGAAAATATTCTAAGTACCCAACTCTTTTCGCAGGGAAGACATCATTCATTATTACATTCAAGTGTCAATAGAGGGCGCCATCTAAACTTTCGTAAATGTCTTCAAGCATTTTCCAATTAAAAGATTTCATAAAAACAATAATTACCCAATCATTTAAAAAAATAATCCTTTTATTAAAATTCAATCATGACTATATTCCATTTTTTTTTTATAATATATTTTATTCATTAAAAAATTAATTAAAATTTTAATTCATTCGCACCATCCCCTGGTAGAAGTTCAAAAAATATTCTCCTTTCGCAGAAAAGATATCATTCATTCACTATCTGCTTACAAGTCTCAAAGTGTATACTGGTTAAAGCACTCTCCTACGGTGCAAGAGGTCCCCAGTTCGAATCCAGCTCAGTCCAGAACCAATTCTTTCCTTTTAGCCAACACAGTTCTCCAACCTGTCCATAGAGGGCGCCACCAAAATTTCCAAGATGGCCGCCAAGGTCTTCTTCAACCTCACTGTCTGTGTCAGTACATGACGTCAGCCGATAATCTTATCGAGTGAGTCATCCGATAAGATAAGCCGATGACGTCATCCGATAAGATAAGCTTATCTGATAAGATAAGCCGATGACGTCATCTGATAAGATAACGTGACGTCATCGCATTGGAATGTGCTCCTCTGCTCCCCCTGCGGAGGTTGAACACCCTTTCCACAACTACTGCCATCTTTAATGATTCCTCAAGGTCTTGAGAATGGAATGTTCTCCAAATCATAGCAGGGACTGTCAGAATCTCACTTAAAATCGCCAAAAATGAAAAATGGATTATACTACATCTGTTCCCATTCTAGTCTACCTTGCAGAAACAAGTAGTTCAGCACTGGAATTTTTTCTTTCTGTAGAAAAATTCCGTATCTTACAAAATGTACTACTTGCATTTCCATATGCATCTTTTCAACGAAAACCTTCTTCACACTTTGCCGAAATAGTATTTGTCATTCTATAAAATGCCTAGGTACTTTATACAATACTTAGGGAAAGTATGTGAAATATTAAAATAAAACAGACATTTCATACTTTGCCTAAAAACGTCACGTATTCCATAGAATACCTAAGCATTCTATACAATAATTAGTAATTATTCTATATTCACACTTTACAGGTAACATATACATAGTATAATGTATAAGGAAAGTATTGTGACGCGGTCGAAAATTCGAATTCGAGTTTACCACGGGAAAGCACGGTTCAAGCATTCCTGAGCACGAATAGAACATTTTTGAGGTGATGTGTGTATGTGTGTGAAAGTATGTGTATGTGTGTGTATATGTGTGTGAAAGTATGTGTGTGGAAGTATGTTCATGTGTGTGTGTGTGTGTCAGTGAGTCTGTGGAGACGATAACTGACGAACAAATGGGCCGATTCGAACGAAATTTGGTACAAAAATTACAATCCATGAATACTGGAAGCCTATTGTTTTTATACGCAATCGAATGTTCAGAACCCACCTAAATTTTGAAATGAAATTTCGAAAAAATCATCAAAACATTAAAACATTCAATAAAGTTGCTAAATAATCATTTCTTATGTAATGTTTCATTAGAAAACGATTGACATGAACTTTAGTTTCTTTTCTTCCGAATTATACCAGAATTTAATTAGTACCAGGGTCACCCTCTGGTGACTTATCTACTGAATTTTGTAAAATTTGGCCAATTAGTTTTTCAGCTAGATTGAATACATACAATTTTCGTAGGCTATATCGCAGAAGAAAAGCAGGTTCTTTTTTTACGAATTGTACTAAACATCTAATCAGCACCAGCGTCACGCACAAGTGCTTAGTCTACTAAATTTTGGGAAATTTGGACAATTAGCTTTTTTGCTAGAATGGATACATACATTGAACAGACATACACACAGACTGACGTCATGCTCAATATAGTATTTTGGATTCCAGCGTGCTCGAAACATGTACATTCGTCGAAAAGTCGAGTTGCGATTTTCGACACGATTCCAATACTTTTCCTATACATTATCATGTATTGCTGGGAAAGTAAAAAAAAAATAAAATAAATGACAAGAAAGATCAATCATGCATAAAGCATTGATTATGAAACACTTTCCAACTTCAATGCAATTTTATACAAACATCTCTCAAATGCGATATATTCCTCGGTAATATTTTTAAAATTATCATAACACTACAATAATTTATTATATTTGAAAACTTCATCGGAAACAAATGAACTTTATTCAAATGACGTCATCGAAATATAAATCGCCTCTATGTAAAAGCAGCATTTCATTCATAATCATTTTTCCAATCGTTTAATTCATTACAATACTATAATAATTAATTTTATTTAAAATTTTGAAAAATTGTTATCTACCATATTTATTTTAAAATATGAAACCATTCTCATATATAAAATAATTAAACTTTTGGAAAGATATTTATTATATAACTAGCAGCATACCCGTTCTTCGTACGGAGTATATAATATAAAGAAACTTGAAATTCATAATCATGCCCAAATTCTTATAGTATACTAAATGACATGTTTAATCAAAATATTCTGTTAAAATATTTAATATAATGCTCCTAAAAAGAAGTTTAAGAATCTCTGTTCTCGCTATATAAAATTATCTTCATGGACATATCTGAAGAATAAAACATCTTGGACCCCTTATGTAAGCAAATATAAAAAAAAATATGGAATTGAATCAATATATGCAAAATAAAAGCGTTAAAATTGTATGGGACCCGTACTAATTATATACGCGAATATTAGAAAATATAACCTGTATTAGTAGATTACATGTATAAATTGAAAATACCAATAAACCCGTAATCTTTAAATCTGAAGACAGTCATTTATTCCAATATATGTCAAAATTAAAGTGCTAAAATTATATGGGAAGATATACACGTACTACTTATAATGTCCGATTATTAGTAGAAGATTACCCGTTTTGCAATATGAGTCTCAAATGTTTTTTGGTAAAATACAACAGACGACGTAATAAATTGAATATATAATTAATCCCCTTAATCTTCATACAAGAAGACTGTACTTGATTCCAATATATATGCCAATATATGTCAAAATATATGCCAATATACATGTACTACTTATATTCTCGTAGGTTAGAAGATATACCCGTGCATTCCTAGAAGATTACTCGTACAACGTACAATATGCGAGTGTCAGCAATTTTTGCCGCAATAAAACAATGGCGTAATAACTTAAAAATATCAATAATCACTGAATCAATAATTCCGGAAAATATCAATAATAATAATGTTTAAAACTGAAGAGTGTAATTGATATTATCCAGTCCAAAATGAAATGGCAATGAAATTTATTTTATATACATATCTTCATTATTCAAATCGGAAAGGATTTAAAAAAAATCGTCTGCCGCATAAACACATTGGATTTAAATCCGTTGCTAAGCGACATGATATCATTTGCTTCAAATAAATTGGTAGAAAAAATATCGTCTAAGTAGCTATATTTCTATGGAACATTTGGCGACAGTTTCGTCAAATTAGCGACATTTTAAAAAATCGCCAAATTTATCGCCAAGTGGGACTGTAGAACTGACAGTTCCACTTTGCGACAAATTGACGAAATACCATCACAATACTATCCCCTAACAAAAAACAATTAATATCATTTATGTAGCGCAATTTTATCAATTTCAAGATATTTTTATAGATTTGAAAACATTTTTATCAATTTGGTGACATTTTAAAAATTCGCTAAATGTATTACTAAGTAGGATGGTTGATCTGACAAATAAATGCTAACCAAACAGCATTTCAGTACTCTCTTCTAACAAAACAAAAAAAATTTCATTGATATGTAGAAGACCCAAGCCACACGACCAACCCGAAGGTTTATGGCAGCTGTTTGTGTGTCGTTTATATCAATTTGGCGACATTTCCGTCAATTTGGCAAAGTTTAAGAAAAGTTGTCAAATTAGCGATATCCCTCCAAATTCGTGGCTTTGAATTTGCAGATCTGAATGAAACATTCTTATCCCGTTTCAATATACTAAATGAAAACACTACAATTGTATTAGAAGATATACCCGCTCTACTCTTTTTCTTCTTTCAACAATCGGCTATATGAATTTATTGGCTAAACACAATATATGAGTTTAGTAGCTAAATACGATATAAGCTTGAAAACTCTTTGCCAAAATAAATGCAATTGATGTACGCAGTCAGCAATTAATATAATTAAAAGAAAAATCAAACCGTCCATTCATAAGATATACTTTTATATCCATTTATCCATTTATTTATTATTTAAATCGAAAAAAAATAATAAAAACATTAACAAACACATTTAATTTAATTGCGATGCCGAGCAACATGATATATCCTCCTAAAATGTTAAAATTTATTAACCACTAACAGCACACCCGTTATTCGTACGGAGTGTATAATTTAAAGAAACTTAAAGTTCGCAATCATGTGCAAATTCTGTTAAAATATTAAATTTATTGCTCCTAAAGAGAAGTTTAAGAATATATGTTCTCACTATGCAAAATTATCTTCACGATCAGATCTGAAGAATAAAACATCCTGCCCCCTTTTGTAAGCAAATTTACAGAAGAAAAAATAGGAATTGAATGAATATATGCAACCCCGTACTAATTATATTGTCGCAGATCAGAAAATATGCCAATGTGTTAGTAGAAGATTACCCGTATTACAATATGCGTCTCAAAAATATTTGCCAAAATAAAAGAGATGACGTAATAAATTGAAAACATCAATAATATCCGTACTCTTTATACCAGAAGGTCGTAATTGATTCCAATATATGCCAATATATATCAAAACATATGTCAATATACCTGTACTACTTATATTCTCGTAGATTAAAAGATATACACGTGTATTTGTAGAAGATTCGTACAACATACAATATATGAGTTTAAACAATTTTTGTCATAATAAAATAATTGCATAATAACTTGAAAATATCAATAATCCTTGAATCAATAATCCCCGAAAATATAAATAATAATAATTTTTAAACCTGAAGACCGTAATTGATATTATCCAGTCAAAAATGCTATAAGAAAAATCAAATCGTTCCTTTCTAAAATATATTTTTATATCCATTTATTTATTATTCAAATCGAAAAAATAATTATTAAAATTAACAGACAGATTTAATTTAATTGCGTTTCTGAGTAACATGATATAAGATAGAATCTTATAACATGTTAAATATGTCATGTCTTATAACATAAACTGCGAAATTAAATAACGATTTTGATTTCTCTATACTTCTCATTGTTCCGTAAAAGCTTGTTTTAAATAAACCATGAACCATGGAGATAGATTTCCCCTTTAAATCATGTTTCAAACAATTCATGTTTTCAGAAAGTGACTAATTAACGCAAAAAATCTCCCATCAAACTCAGAGATTAAATTTTAATTCACTTTCAAACGATTTTCAAGCTTTTCGTTTGGATAAACCACGGAGTTAGGGAGATCCTCCTAGGAAAAAGTTCCGTTTTTCATTAATATCTCGACAACCCCAGGTCTTAGAAACTCGAAACTTGGACAAAATTTATGGGGGGATATTTCAAGGCTATTCACCAAATTTCATTAAATTTGGTTCAGCCGTTTTTCCGTGATGATGAGACAAACGAAAATTTCGTTTTTTACTAATATCTCGAGAACCACTGGTCGTAGAAACTCAAAACACGGATATAATTTTAAGTGGGGCTATTTCTGGGCTACCCACAAAATTTCATCAAATTCGGTTCATCCGTTCTCCCGTGATGGTGTGACAAACAGACAGACAGACAGATTTTCATTTTTATTTATATAGATATATCTCCTTTTTCTTTCTAGAGGATATAACGAGAGTCAGAATTTAATTGAATTTGTTTTTCTCCCTATATTAAATAATTTTTATTTAAAGAACTACCTGACATATTTTACTGAAATTTTTTTTATATATTTTATGTGATAATTTAAATATTTCCTAAATTTTCGAAGCAATTTGTGAATTTTAAATTCGCTTAAAAATGTTTGAAACATTAGGTCCCATAGGATTCAATGCATTTCAGTTTTTCAATCCGGGTTCAATAAAAAACTAATTGGGTGATATTATTAATTTATATTCCCATAGGTCCCACAGACCGTCTGAAAAACATACTAAAATTTCATTTCGATAAAGCCATTTTTACGGCAGTTATCGTGCTAACGGACAGACAGACAGACAGACAGAATGTACAAAGTCATAAACACTTTCAACTATGTTGTAAAGTGTTAAAAACAATTATGATGCGAATATTGAAGACCCTTTTTTACCAAACTATTGGTTGTCGTTATTATATCATTTTAAAGTTAATGCAGGTTTATTTGCATTATACGAAAATTTGGGAAGGTGTATAACATTTAGCAAACTGTAGAATTTTATTCTTAAGCAGATTTCATAAAGACTGAATTCTTTTTTTTCTAATATCAGTTGCAGATCTTACTGTGACGAATGCAAGTTGCCGTTATTTTCTATCCTGACGAAGAAAGCTGTTTCTTGATTTCGGAACTGATCGTCACTATTAATTTTAGGTTCGATGACCCTTTAAAGTAAGTGGTTCTAGTTTTATTACATACAAGTGGGACTGTAGAACTGACAGTTCCACTTTGCGACAAATTGACGAAATATCATCGCAATACTATCCCCTAACAAAAAACAATTAATATCATTTATGTAGCGCAATTTTATCAATTTCAAGATATTTTTATAGATTTGAAAACATTTTTATCAATTTGGTGACATTTTAAAAATTCGCTAAATGTATTACTAAGTAGGATGGTTGGTCTGACAGATAAATGCTAACCAAACATCATTTCAGTACTCTCTTCTAACAAAACAAAAAAAAATTTCATTGATATGTAGAAGACCCAAGCCACACGACCAACCCGAAGGTTTATGGCAGCTGTTTGTGTGAAAGCCCCAGGCCGTCCGGCTCGTCCAGAGGACTTAGAGCAACAAAATGGACGACCGGGGCAGCTGTTTGTGTGTCGTTTATATCAATTTGGCGACATTTCCGTCAATTTGGCAAAGTTTAAGAAAAGTTGTCAAATTAGCGATATCCCTCCAAATTCGTAGCTTTGAATTTGCAGATCTAAATGAAACATTCTTATTCCGTTTCAATATACTAAATGAAAACACTACAATTGAATTAGAAGATATACCCGCTCTACTCTTTTTCTGTTTCAACAATCGGCTATATGAATTTATTGGCTAAACACAATATATGAGTTTAGTAGCTAAATACGATATAAGCTTGAAAACTCTTTGCCAAAATAAATGAAATTGATGTACGCAGTCAGCAATTAATATAATTAAAAGAAAAATCAAACCGTCCATTCATAAGATATACTTTTATATCCATTTATCCATTTATTTATTATTTAAATCGAAAAAAAATAATAAAAACATTAACAAACACATTTAATTTAATTGCGATGCCGAGCAACATGATAAATCCTCCTAAAATGTTAAAATTTATTAACCACTAACAGCACACCCGTTATTCGTACGGAGTGTATAATTTAAAGAAACTTAAAGTTCGCAATCATGTGCAAATTCTGTTAAAATATTAAATTTATTGCTCCTAAAGAGAAGTTTAAGAATATATGTTCTCACTATGCAAAATTATCTTCACGATCAGATCTGAAGAATAAAACATACTGCCCCCTTTTGTAAGCAAATTTACAGAAGAAAAAATAGGAATTGAATGAATATATGCAACCCCGTACTAATTATATTGTCGCAGATCAGAAAATATGCCAATGTGTTAGTAGAAGATTACCCGTATTACAATATGCGTCTCAAAAATATTTGCCAAAATAAAAGAGATGACGTAATAAATTGAAAACATCAATAATATCCGTACTCTTTATACCAGAAGGTCGTAATTGATTCCAATATATGCCAATATATATCAAAACATATGTCAATATACCTGTACTACTTATATTCTCGTAGATTAAAATATATACACGTGTATTTGTAGAAGATTCGTACAACATACAATATATGAGTTTAAACAATTTTTGTCATAATAAAATAATTGCATAATAACTTGAAAATATCAATAATCCTTGAATCAATAATCCCCGAAAATATAAATAATAATAATTTTTAAACCTGAAGACCGTAATTGATATTATCCACTCAAAAATGCTATAAGAAAAATCAAATCGTTCTTTTCTAAAATATATTTTTATATCCATTTATTTATTATTCAAATCGAAAAAATAATTATTAAAATTAACAGACAGATTTAATTTAATTGCGTTTCTGAGTAACATGATATAAGATAGAATCTTATAACATGTTAAATATGTCATGTCTTATAACATAAACTGCGAAATTAAATAACTATTTTGATTTCTCTATACTTCTCATTGTTCCGTAAAAGCTTGTTTTAAATAAACCATGAACCATGGAGATAGATTTCCCCTTTAAATCATGTTTCAAACAATTCATTTTTTCAGAAAGTGACTAATTAACGCAAAAAATCTCCCATTAAACTCAGAGATTAAATTTTAATTCACTTTCAAACGATTTTCCAGCTTTTCGTTTGGATAAACCACGGAGTTAGGGAGTAGAACTCCTAGGAAAAAGTTCCGTTTTTCATTAATATCTCGACAACCCCAGGTCTTAGAAACTCGAAACTTGGACAAAATTTATGGGGGGATATTTCAAGGCTATTCACCAAATTTCATTAAATTCGGTTCAGCCGTTTTTCCGTGATGATGAGACAAACGAAAATTTCGTTTTTTACTAATATCTCGAGAACCACTGGTCGTAGAAACTCAAAACACGGATATAATTTTAAGTGGGGCTATTTCTGGGCTACCCACAAAATTTCATCAAATTCGGTTCAGCCGTTCTCCCGTGATGGTGTGACAAACAGACAGACAGACAGACAGACAGACAGACAGACAGATTTTCATTTTTATTTATATAGATAACATTACGAGCTGTATTTTGCGTATTATGATTTAAATTAGAAAATGTACCCGCAGTTGGTCGAGATTTATAGCAGTGATTCATTACATTCATTGATTCAGTTTTTCAAAAGGAATAGTCGCCTGCTGCGCGGGCATTGAAGAATTTTCTGGAAAAAGCAAAACTTTCTTTCGCGTTCTATAAATATAATGGGACAAAACAATAAACCAGCCAGTGGCCGCTCTTTCTAGTTTCTCGCACAGACAGTGTCAACAATTCAAAAATAGAACACGAGTAAGTGGTGATAAAATTTTACTGCAAATGGGGCAAATACGTCTCAGAAATATTTAATCTTAGCATAGTGTGTTTAATGTTTATCATCAATAGAGCAACTAGATATTTAGGAGGTACGCGTGGTAAGAGATCTTGGCAGAGTATATTGAGGCGTTTGTTATTACTTTTTCTATATACATAGTATAATATATTACTTTCCTTATATACATAGTATAGTGTATTACTGTCCTTACATACTTAGTATAATGTATTACTTTCCTTATATACATAGTATAATGCATCGAAAAAGTAATGAGATGAGGTCAGAAATTCGAATTAAAGTTTTCGACGCAAGAGCACAATTTAATAAATTCCCTGAATTCGAATCGAACGTTTTTGAAGGGGATATATATCACTGCATGAATCTGTGTGTGCTGTGCATATACGGAGTGTCCCCAAAAAATTGAAACTCGCTTTAATTCTTTACCTGTTGGAGATAAATAGGCAATGTAAATTGCAAAAATGTTCAAAGTAATGTAGGAAATAAGACTACTTCAACGAAATAGTCCTCCCATTAATTTTCAAAAAGTTACACTTTTTAAATTTTTATACGACCTCCTTAGACATGTTTGATTAATCAGAAAATTTTTATTTTTAATGCAACAAGATCATTAAAAAAACTGCATATCTGTATTTTTAAAATTGAGCGAGTTATATTTAATTGAAAATTAAACATTGTGAATGGAGACCATATATCAAATTAAAAATGTAAATGTGTGACATATCACAAGAAAGATAAAACTGGATGATAATACATAGGAGACCCAACCGCGTAGTCAGTACCACTGCTTTATATGATCTCTGTCTGTGTACTCAATTATTTAGATGGATTTGTGATAAAAAATTTTGACACATATTAATGTATTTTTGATCTAAACAATTTCATCGTCAATTTGTTTATGATCCCTATTTTCACTGATGGAAATTAATAGGAGGATTATTTCATTAACGTAGTCTTATTTCCTATCTTACTTTCAACATTTTTGCAATTTACATTGTCCACTTATCTCTAACAGGTAAAGAATTAAAGCGCGTTTCAATCTTTTTGGGACACTCTGTATATGCGTGTGTGTGTGTGTGTGTATGTATGTACGATTGTGTGTCCATGGCCAGTTTTCTGTAGCAGAAATTTTAAATTCACTTATACATGCATACATGCATGTACTAGAATTTTGATTTTTGAGAATGAAACAAAACATATTTTTGCATTGATGACAGCTCAACTTGCAAACATTTTCCAACTTATTCCTTTTTCACTCTAATCGTACAATCAACTGCATGTAATGTAAGCCATGGGTAGATCTGAGTAGAACCGTTTTTAATCAGTCATTTTATCAAAAAATTTTCACAAGTGAAAAACTCAATTATTCTTATGCGTTCAACAATAAACTATATTTAATTTTTTTTCAATCACATTTATTTCACTCAAGTTTCTTATCCAGGTCCTATGTAATTTTGGGTTCAGAACAGGTAAAAATACATATCAACAGAAAGTGATGATTAATTTATATTTTATTACCATTTTCGCTCGTTTTAGCATAATTAAAATCATTAATTTCACCATCATTCACTAATTTCACCTATCACTTAATTATCAACCAATTAAAGCATCACTCATTTAGGTGGATTGCAACCTTTTCTTCATTGTAGACGTCATTTCAAAAGTCAACGAAATGGTAAGTAAAATATTAGTACACATATGATGTTTACAATACAAGAATGAAAAAATAATGTTGAAAAAATAGTGTTAAAAAATGTTAGGATTCTTCAGACATTTGACTGGAACTAATAATTTTCAGTGTCGGGTGGTTTCTACACGCGGTCTTGCAAAGGGTTAATATTCATCATTATTCGTGGCATAGATAACATTCAAATTTTAAAATTAAATATAATCGCATTTTCTTTAAACATTTCTTAATTTTTTCCCTGCCTCATGAAAGATCCATAATGCAATGTTCAAAATCATTTATACGCAAATTTATGTAATTTAAGGAATGATGTTTTGTTGTGGTCTCGATCGATGACAAATTAAGCAAATATCCAAAGTTTTAAATATTCAATATGAGCAATATAAGGAGGACGCCTGATGTTAGGGCCGCCCATAGACGGGACAGCCCTGATGACATGGTTAGAGTGATGTAACTTGTGGAATGTTTGTGTTCAATTCAAGAGTCCCGATTTAAACCCCTGGTTCAGGTCGAGGTGTACAATATCGCACATCATAATTTTATAAATTGGTTTACAAACGAGATCGCACGGGGGAGGGGGGGGGAGGTACATTCCAATGGTTAAGGCACGGGCATTGCACTCGAAGGACCCGCGTTCGATTCCAGGCTCTATCCTCCAAACATTGCCCGTGTTTACCTGGAGTACGAGCACTTTTAATTTGAGGGTCCGAAAACCCTTTCGAGAGGTTGGTGGCAGAGGAACGGTACTGTTCTTGTGGATGTCACGGGGCCCGGCCACGGCTCATACCCTAGGGTGAGTCGGGTGGCCTGGATTTTAATCCCCCCCCCCCCCCCGACGGGGTCGCGGTCTAAATTGAGTAACACTGTCCCAGCCGTCCAAACGCTTACGGGCATGTCGGACGGTCTGGGTCGAAAAAAAGACAAGAAAGATCAATCATGCTTAAAGCATTGATTATGAAACACTTTCCAACTTCAATGCAATTTTATTTAAAAAAGTCGAAAATGCAATACATTCCTCGGTAATATTTTAAAACTTATCACGATACTACATTGATTTATTATATTTGAAAACTTAAACCTTCATTGAAAAAAATGAACTTCATTCAAAAGACGGTATTGAAATATAAATTGCGTGGTTTAAATATCTCTAAAATGCAATACATTCCACGGTAATATTTTTAAATCTATCATAATACTACGATAATTTATTATATTTGAAAACTTCATCGAAAACAACTGAAATTAATTCAAATGACGTCATAGAAAAAATAACACGCCTGGATCTCTCTATAAAAGCAGGATTTCATTCATAACTTTCTCCATTTCATTCATCACAATACTATAATAATTTATTTTATTTAAAAATTAAGACCATGGAGCTACAATTCATAAACTTTATGCTTAAAACTTCATCGAAAAATATCGTCCTTCTGTTTATAAAATCAATTAATATTTCATTCATATCAGCCATGCAGACTCCATGGACTGAATTATTTTGTGTTAAAGAAATACAGTAATTCTAATACAACTCATTCTACATATTTTGCTGTTTACATTTTACATAGGTGAAAAATAGGCTTAATTGTAGAAATAATCAAATTTGAATGAGAATTTAAACTCAAATATATTGTCATTGTGTTGTTTTAGTATGTAGATGCACAGAATTTAAGCAGAAATAAAGTAGTTTTAGGATGGATACAACACTCAATATGAATTAAAAAGAACTTTAAAAAATCACGAATTTGAAACAAGATGGATGCCATATCTCATTTTGAAGTGGGTCATGTGATCGTTTCATATCATGGTCACGTGATCGTTTCATATAAGATGTGTAATTATTATTTTAATTTTTATTTAAAAAACTACTGAATATATTTAGCTGAATTTTTTTTATATATTTTATGGAACAATTTGACTATTACCTAAAATTTTCGAAGCAATTTGTGAATTTTAAATCCGCTTAAAAAATGTTAGAAAAATTAGGTCCCATAGGGCTCAATGTATTTCATTTTTTCAACCCGGGTTCAATCCAAAACTAATTGTGTGATATTATTCATTTATATTCCCATAGGTCCTGCAGACCGTCTGAACAACATACTAAAATTTCATTTTGATTAAGTCATTTTTACGGCAGTTATCGTGCTAACGGACAGACAGACAGACAGACAGACAGAATGAACAAAGTCATAAACACTTTTCAACTTTGTTGTAAAGTGTTAAAAAGAAAAGGGATCAGAGTGTTTCATTTTTCACATTTGCCTTTACAGATACTTTGCATAATGCCAATAGATATTTTTATAAATCCTTTTTTAATAGGGAATTTAATTAAATATTTCAATAGATATTTTTAAAAGTAATATGAATGCTTTTACACATATATTTTACATCAAGAGAAATTCTGGGTGTACCTATTACTCTAAAGGATAAAGCATTATCCCATAACAAGATATGTACTAAAGTATGCCAGTAAAGAATAAAAAGTTCAATGATTTGGATTTTAGAGATTTTTTAAGATGCTTTAAGCTTGTGCGAATGAAAAAATTTGAAGTTAGTAAGAACTGGTGATTTTGAACAATTTTTTTATATACATATGTATATTATGAATAATGAAATTTACATCACCAAACTTAAAAAAAGATACCAAACTGAACCGGTGTATGCAATTTCTGTATCAATATTTCTATACTATATTTAACAAAAAAAGTTTCTTATATAAAATTTTAATTTTCAACAACAATGAAAATACTCTTTTTACAATCATAATTAATTTATTTTGCTTCATATGATTTTGATAAAAAAACAAATAAAATATATATTGCCGGCGAAGCATTTGGCTTCTGCTTAATCTCTTTACTACTGCATAGTATCAACAAAAAAAAAATAAAGGGGCATTCAGCATAGACAACAAAAGTCACTAATAACACATTAAAATAGCTACATATATTTACAGTAATTATAGTTATTTATTTAACTGTTCAACTCAGATATTGGAAAGTAAACTAGTTCATTTTGGATATGGATAAGTATCTGGAGACTTTACCCCTTTACAATTGCTAATACTGTCTTGTTGCAAGTATCTCTATACTTTTTTGATTGATAAAATTCTGTGTATCTAGTGTCAGCGAAACACAGTATACAGTCCAGCATAAGTTTGGAAAATACCTGAAATCTACAAGTAGGTTGATGATGCCGGCACTACAAGGATGATGCCAATGGTTAAGATTAGACCTTAAAGTGCACAAGAAAACATTCCCAAGGTTGACTAATTATTTGATGTCTTGGGTTTCTAAGGTTGACTAATTCTTTTATGTCTTGGTTAATTGTGGTAGTATCTGATTAACACTGCACAGTTTATAAAAAATCAAACAACTATCAATACCACTAAATGTTACTAATATCAAATTATATTATTCAAGCAAATAGAATGCATTCATGTCTGCTTTTATAGTAATATTCGGATTTGAAAGACAAATAAAATATATATTTCTCAGGGGCACATTTAGTTGCATATCTTTACTTACTACATAGTATCAATAAATATAGGCAAAAATGTCAATGCCATATATCTAAAATATTAAAACTCATTAATCACTGACCACAAAATTCCTTTATCACAGAACATAAAAATCACTGATATTTCATTGTTCTATTCAACAAGTTTATTTTATACGTGTTCAACAAGTGTCAAAAGACTGGATCCTCCACCTCTGACACTTGCCACATACTGCCTTGCCGCAGCTTTCTGTACTTCTTTCTTCCTTCGATCCTCTCTAGATTGGTAAAGTCCTATGGATCCGATGCCCATAAAGAATAGTATACCACCCAGTAGAAGTAAGACAATTCCTGAAATCCATAAAGCCTCTGGCTCATAAGGTGAGGATCCCAGCACTACCAGGATGATGCCAATGGTGAAAATGAGTCCTCCAAGTGTGCATGAGAACACCCCTAAGGTAAAGTACCTCTTGGGTGTTTTAGGACGTTCGTTATAGTAACCGTAGGTTGTCATGACAGAAGTGGTGGAAGATGTGGTTTTTCACTTAAGGTATCAAAAGAAGCAGCATTATTATGGAGTGGTAGATCTTGGAGTAATATGCTCCTTCCTCAGAAAGTAACTGAATTTAATTTGAAGATAACCATCTCAGCATGTGTATATACCTACAAAGAAATGAAAAAATGATAAAGATTGAAATAGAAATATTAACTTTATATAACTTGTATAATTAAATATTATTCAATTACTCATTCGTTACAAATCAAATCAACGTTCTTTCTTCATGATTTACAACATGTTTCAAGCATCCATAATAATAAAGAAAAATGTCTGTCTGTTTGTTTGTTCGACTTTGTCGTCTGTAGCGGAAAATTTAATCGATGTATGACCATGAAATTTGGTACGCAAGTCTTTCAAGATTGAGGACCTTGGTATTACTTTTTTTTAATTCGAAATACTTTTTAGTTATTTTATGTTTTAGCACTTTCACAAACAAATCGTTTCTTTATAGCGACTGCGAATCTTATACAGTTTCTAACTTGGTGCCATCGGAAAGATCGTAAACTTATCTTCCAAACAAGTATTAATAAATACTATTAATAAATGAATTTTCATGAATTTAAAAACAATATATACTTTTCGTATGATGATGTAATCTCACAAAACTACGATATGTTCTGGCAAAGTTTCCATCTTGACATGTGTACAGCATTCCCGCAGTAATTCTAAAATAGCGTAATACAGGTTCACTTATTTACAGACATTTCACAGCTCATCTAGTATAAAAATAGTGCAAAATATGC
Source organism: Amaurobius ferox (assembly GCA_951213105.1). Classification (NCBI taxonomy): domain Eukaryota; kingdom Metazoa; phylum Arthropoda; class Arachnida; order Araneae; family Amaurobiidae; genus Amaurobius; species Amaurobius ferox. The sequence continues at coordinate 155,513,510 of OX578140.1, read as the reverse complement.
GCTCAAACATCCTATAAAGCAATTGAAACCAACATTTAAAATAAATGTGTCACCACTTTAAGGCAAGCTAAAAAGCATATATAATATATATTTTTTAAAAATTTACGAAAATTGTTTCAATCTTTCCTATGGTGACAAGATGGAAATTCTGAAATAATTTTTCTCTAAGAGAAGTATTTGTGTGAAAATCGTACTAAAACATAAAAACAATAGTAATTCTTATTTTAAAAAATCTGATGTGGGCAGCACATGACTTTCTCTGCAGACACATATTCACATTCTCTTTATTTCTTCAATAATTCATAAAATTCAGTTTAAATGCACAAAATAACATCCATAATTATTTAAAATTACACTGAATTTTCACTTTTAATTCACTTTTCACTTTCATTTGGTAACTGGACTTATTTTCAAAGGTGGCGCAGTGAAAATGCAAAAAAACTAAAATATCTCGAGAACGGCTCGTCCTAGTGTAATGTGACTGGTCTTATTATTTTTATTTTAGAAATTACACGTAAAACAAGCATTTAATTGATATATTTGAGCATACGTAGTTTTTTATTTTAGATTTTGGCGATTTTTGAGGACCATTTCGCAAAAAAAGCAGGTTCTTTTTTCCAAATCGTACCAAAACCTAATCACCACCAGGGTAACTCACAAGTTACTTATCTAACAAATTTATCACAAGTTATGTAAAATTTGATCTATTAATTTTTCAGCTAGCGTGAATACAGGCAATTTTTGAAGGCCATTTCACAAAAAAAGACGGGTTAATTTATCCCGAATCGTACCTAAAACTAATCAGCACCAGGGTCAACCATAAGTGACTTACAAACAAAATTTTATGAAATTTATTTCATTAGTTTTTGAGTTAGAGTGATATATACATTGCACAGATAGACAGACAGACACAGACGTCATGCTAAAAATGGATTTTTCATATTTTAGAGGTGTCAAAACGTGTAGATCCGTCGAAAACTTGAGTTGCGATTTTCGACATGATTCCAATACTTTCCCTATACATTACCATGTATTGCAAGGAAAGTAGTAAAAAAAATCTGATGTGAGCAGCACATGACTACCCCTGCAGACTCATATCATTCTCGAGAACGGTTAGTCCTAGAGTAATGGGGTTGGTCTTATTGTCTAAAATGGGTGGCACTTCCTAGCCGTAAAAACAGATACCTTATACCTTTCTGGTAGGTCGGATAGTCTGGGTCGAAGAAGAAGAAGTAACTTATCTACCAAATTTTGTGAATTTTGGTCAATTAGTATTTTAACTAGAGTAGATACATGATAGTTTTCGGGCCATTTCGCAAAAAAAGGCGGGTTCTGTTTTTCCGAATCGTACCAAAAACTAATCAGCACCAGGGTCACACCCAAGTGACTTATCTACCAAATTTTATCAAATTCGGTCGGACCATTAGTTTTTGAGCTAGAGTGAATACATACATTGCACAGACAGACAGACAGACACACATACACAGACATCACGCTAAAAATAGTTTTTTCGTATTCTAGAGATCTCAAAACGTGTAGATCCGTCGAAAACTCGAGTTGCGATTTTCGGCATGATTCCAATACTTTCCCTATACATTACCATGTATTGCAGGGAAAGTAATAATGCTGATGTGCACTTTTCCAGGTCCTAAAGTACCTGTGTACCAAATTTCATGGCCGTATGTTGCTTAGATTTTCCGCTGCAGACATCTTTATTATTATAAATTGTATGTGTATTATTATAAATTGTATTGCAGCCTTCCCGCAGTAATTCTTAAATAGCGTAATAACGGTTCACTTGTTTACAGACATTTCACAGCTCATCTAGTATGAAAATCGCGCAAAATTTACGCTCAAACATCCCACAAAACAATTGAAAACAAGATAAACAACATCTAAAATAAATAAAGTGTCACCACTTAAAGGTTGGCTTTGGAGCATGACCTTCCCGAGGTTTTCTCTTTCCCAAAGTAACAAAAAATGCAAATCATCCGTAAAATAAGGACATTCTCGTCACCACGGCTAGCAACATTTAAACCCCGCTCGTTATTTTTTTGTTTTTTGTGTTACCTGCCGAAGGTTATAAGGCGGGTCGGCTTAACTTTCGTGAGAAAATAATTACGTAACCTGATATTTTGTACCAGGATGTCGCAATGGTGGACTCAAGGAGATGACAGGGAAGTGTTTCGCGATGTATCATTATCAACGGTATGTGGGTGTGTATCGGGATAAAGCTCAGAGAGTAAGTTTAAACCTTTGTGCTGGAATAGAAAGAAATGCCGCATAGGTGGAGTTTTGACGCCAATAAAACATCTATGCTTGGGGTATCTGTGGCGGAAATCTGAGCGTATGTAAACACGTTGGACGATTTTACTTCCGAACCTAATAGATAAAAATGTAAAAACTTTGAAAAACGAATTGGATATAATATCAGAAAATTATCCATATTATTTTCTGCAATTAAACTCAATTTAATGCATAATGAAATAAAAATTACAAAATGAATTTGAATTTGCAGGGAAAGTCCTGTGCTGCTCACATCAGATTTTTTAAAAACATTATTAACACGTTCGAGAAGGGACGAACACCGAACTTTCCGTTCGACCGGTGTCGGGCCCTCAGGGCCGACACTGAATTTTCCGTTTCCGTCGGATTCTGGACCGACTGTATCGAATCTGATAAATAAACTTCATTTATAAAACATAAGAAGTACACTTACATTTTTTCAGTGTATCTTATTGAAACATTCTAAACATAAAGCGAAATAGAATCTCTATTGCGTTAAGCGCGTTATCTTCTGTCTATGCTTTGTACTGTCAAACATCTACTGAGTGCTTGCTCTCCGCAGGCTGAACGGAAAGTACAGTTAACCCTCCTATAACGCGGTACTCTTATAACGCGGTTTCTATATAACGCGGAGAAAATATTGCGACAGCCTTCTCATTACGCAGTACTAATAAAACGAAGTTTCCATATAAAGCAGTAATCTTATAACGCGGTTTTCATATAAAGCGGTAGTCTTAAAATGCTATTTCCATATAACACGGTAGTCTTATGATGCGGTTTCTCTATAATACAACTCAATTAGCTTAAGCAGTTCTCCCCTATAGCATGAATTTTTCTATTACACTTTTACTGTTGAAATTAATGGGGACTACCCTGTTTTTTCATCTACGTACATCACCATCTTTCAATTTCATTTATCAGGGAAATCCCTTGTAAATGCAAAGATATACAGCATTGTTGTGGCAATGATTATTAGTAGTGATTATTAGTTTCCATATAACGCGGTACGAATTGTTCTGTTTTGTACTAATTCTGAGTTTCTTATAACGCGGTTTCCATACAACACGGTATGCGGTTTCCATATAACATGGTACGAATTAATTTGATTTGCACTAACCTGAGTTTCTTATAACGTGGTACGAATTAACCGCGTTATAGGAGGGTTGACTGTATATCAAAATCGGCTTCGTGTCTTAGGTGTTAATAATCAATTAATTTGTGTTAAAAATATATAGGTTCTCCATGTTATTCAAAATTTAATTGAAACAACATTAAAAAATCTGATGTGGGCAGCACATGACTTTCCCTGCAGACTTATATCCACGTTCTCTTTAATTTAATTAAATTTAATTAACTTTTAATTCAATTTTCATGTTCATTTGGCAACTGGACTTATTTTCAAAAGTGGCGTAGAGAAAATACGAAAAAATTAAAATATCTTGAAAACGGCTAATCCTAGTGCAATGGGGTTGGTCTTATTCTTTTATTCGTTAAAAATCTATATAAATAAAATTGAAAATCTGTCTGTCTGTCTGTCTCGTCATCACGGGAGAACGGCTGAACCAAATTTGATGAAATTTTTAGATAGCCTTGAAATAGCCCCCCATAAATTCAGCCCAAGTTTCGAGTATCTAAGGCCAGGGGTTGTCGAGATATTAATGAAAAACGAAACTTTTCTTAGGAGTTCTATTTTCTAACTCCGTGGTTTATCCAAACGAAAGGCTTGAAAATCGTTTGAAAATGAATTAAAACTTTATCTCTGAGTTTGATGGGAGATTGACTTTTTGCGCTAATTAGTCACTTTCAGAAAACATGAATTGTTTGAAACATGATTTAAATGGGAAATCTATCTTTAATGGGAAATTTATCTTTAGAAGCCTTTATTGAACAATGAAAAGTATAAAGAAATTAAAATGGTTATTTAATTTCGCAGTTTATGAGGAAGATTCTATCTTATATCATGTTGCTCAGAAACGCAATTAAATTATATCTGTCTGTTAATTATTATTATTATTTTTTCGATTTGAATACTAAATAAATGGATATAAAAATATATTTTAGAAAAGAACGATTTGATTTTTCTTATAACATTTTTGACAGGATTATATCAATTACGGTTTTCAGGTTTAAACATTATTATTATTGATATTTTTGGTGATTATTGATTCAAGGATTATTGATATTTTCAAGTTATTATGCAATTGTTTTATTATGACAAAAATTGTTTAAACTCATATATTGTACGTTGTACGAGTAATCTTCTACAAATACACGGGTATATCTTCTAATCTACGAGAATATAAGTAGTACAGATATATTGGCATATGTTTTGATATATATTGGCATATATTGGAAAAAATCTCGATTACGACATTCTGGTATAAGGATTATTGATATTTTCAATTTATTACGTCATCTCTTTAATTTTGGCAAATATTTTTCAGGCTCATATTGTAGTAACACGGGTAATCTTCTATTAACACACTGGCATATTTTCTAAACTGCGACAATATAAGTAGTACGTTGTTGCATATATTGATTCAATTCTTTTTTTTTTTTTTTTTTTTTTTTTTTTTTTTTTTTTGTAAATTTGCTTACAAAAGGGGCCAGGATGTTTTATTCTTCAGATCTGCCCGTGAAGATAATTTTGCATAGTGAGAACAGATATTCTTAAACTTCTCTTTAGGAGCAAGAAATTTAATATTTTAACGGAATTTGCACATGATTGCGAATTATAAGTTTCTTTATATTATATACTCCGTACGAAGAACTAGTATGCTGCTAGTTACGTATAAAACAAGAATTTAAAGGATATATTTAAGCATACGTAGTTTTTATTTTAGATTTTGACGATATTTGCGAGGCATTTCGCAAACAAAAGCAGGTTATTTTTTCCGAATCGTACCAAAATCTAATCAGCACCAAGGTGACCAACAAGCGACTTATCTACCGAATTTTGTGAAATTCGGTCCATTAGTTTTTAGCTAGAGTAGATACGGGCAATTTTTGAGGGCCATTTCGCAAAAAAAAGCGGGTTCTTTTATCCTAAATCGTACCCAAAACTAATCAGCTCCAGATTCGCCCACAAGTGACTTATCTACCAGATTTTATGAAATTATTTGTTTTTTAGTTAGCTGTGGATACAAAATCTGCACAGACAGACAGGCAGACAGACAGACAGACACACACCCAGACGTCACGCTAAAAATAGTTTTTTTCGTATTCTAGATGTCTCGAAACGTGTAGATCCGTCGAAAACTTAAGTTGCGATTTTCGACATGATTCCAATACTTTCCCTATATATTGCCATGTATTGCAGGGAAAGTAAAAATATACGCATCTATTCCCTTTATAAAAGCAAACTTTGAAAAATGCTGGGAAAATCATGCGGGCAGCACATGATTTTTCCAGCCTAATGAAAGTACTTTACATCTTTCAATACAATGAGCAGTATCCACGCCCAATGCTTTTAACGTTGAAAAGTACACTGGCATTTCTCGCATTTCTGGATGACAACATGCAAATTATTTTGAAGTAATGAATCAACCAAATATAACTGGACAACTGGAAATATTGCTATCACTTGCTAGCAATATACTCCATTATATTAAATAAATCAATTATTAATTCATTAAATTGGCTTCATTTTTGTACAGCGTCATTTTTACCAATTTCACGACATTTTCGTCATGTCGCGAACGTTTTGGTATACTCGACAGAGAAGACAAAGTTTTGAAATCAAACACATTTATTAAACATGAAATAACAAGGCAGTTGATCGAAAACAGTGGAGTACAAGCATTTCTCGCAATAACTCAGAGTTACACTCGGTAGGGTGACCATTAAGAACACCCCTGGAGGAAGAGGAACCAAGAGAATACACATATTTTCTGATACATAAAATAAACACAATATTCCTCATATTATACTTGACATTTATATATCACATTTGTATACTTTGAACATATACGACATTTTCATATAACATCATCAATGATTCGATGCTCACGAGGATTTGACAATTAACACTCTATTCGTTAGGTGGAAGACTAAATATATATAAAACTTTACCTCGTCTCTTTTAAATATAACATTTACAATTCTGTACCATGGGAAAGGATATCAGGATGGACTCTCGGCATAAACTCATCGAGATTCTTGCGCAGAACAAAATCCATAATGGTCGGGAAACTTGACTACACAACATCATGCTGGCGGAATTCGACATCTTGGTTGGTTACGGAGATTGGTTGATTCGTACCTTAGGACACAAGGAGGAGTCAGGCAAATACAAATCGCTGTAAAATGAGCTTTCCCTCTAGCCCTATTAGCGATTCAAGCCGACCAGTGAAAGAACCATTTTCTCTTTTCACAAGACTCATTATTCCATTACTACCAGGCTGATTCATTTAAAAACACGAGTGACTCATCTCTGAACCGAGCCAAACGACTCTACGCACAACTTGTCGAACTATGTTACATATTTTAATCACATCCTTCCACTTTCAAAATTAATCCACCTTTTCTTAAAATTCGCGATCATACGCGAATCAAACACACACGTCTACATTTTTCCACGACTCCTTCCACACTGCTTCCAAAATCCTTTTTCAAACGCGCGCGTGCGCAAAACCTGCAAGTTCCCAACTAGCGACTGAGAAGCGAAAATACAAAACTATTACTATTTTTCTGGAACATAAACACTTTTGCGATTTTAGAGTTCACTTCCCTTAAAAGTCAATGTGATTGAAAACATGTAGAAAAGACATTTACATTTCGAAATTGACACTTTCAATCACACAGAAATAAAACAATACTTTAATATACAATTTTAACACAGAGGTGTGAAAGCCTTATCACACTCCTTCGGGGCCCGGGAGAAAAATTTCCTGCAAAGCGGGGAATTTTTCCACACAATACTAGGAAAATACCTGCATTAAGTTCCCAATGACATATGTTCCATTGAGAGGAATTTAGTGTAAATTTTGAGCGATGTACATGTACATCAAAGAAAAAAAACAAAAACAAACAAGATCATGACCAGCATAATAACCAAAATCCAAGAGTGGCCTAAAGTTTGACTCGTGAGTCAAAAAAAATAAGTCTCAATACAAGCATAGACCTTTACAAGACAACACCAAATTAACAAGACACAAATGATGAAATTGCCCCTTTTAAAACTTAAACACTAATACATTTTCTGGTGAGTACCACAGAGACATGAAAATTTAATTTACTCAACTCACAAAAAGTTTAACTAAACAAAAAGTTTTCTTTCTTCAAAAATTTTACAATTAAAATTCTATAAATTTACTTTTCACAGAAATCAATTTATTAACTATTATCCAACCTTGCCAACAAATTACTTTAAAAGACATTTAAAAAAAATTACTAATTTAGAAAATGAGACAAATTTTCAAACCAAGAATGTTGATCAGGCACCCAGGCAAGAAACAAGTCCATTAGAAAGTTGCAAAGCTAGAAGTGGCGGTACCCCCAACCAATAAGTCAACAAACACCAAATGACAAAAAAAAAAATTTCTAAAATTTACTAGACCTTTAAATTAAAAAAAAAATCATTCACACATTCATAAAATAAAACAGAGATAAAAATTATCAGTTATCCTTAAAAATCCTTACCAAAACTCTAATCCATCAAGTACTTAATTATCTTAAAATTACTTTAAAACATTACTGCTTATCATTAAAGTAAAGCAAAAAAAAATTATTTAAGTATTTAGAATTTTAAAACACTACTTCAACCTGATTAACATGGCACTCACATTCAGAAAGCTGCACTGGCACAGAACTTGCAGTACAGAACATTCAGCTGACTGACACATAAAGCAAATTACACAGAAGTTCAGAAATATTGGATCCATTTTAACATAGCATACAGTTTTGCAAAACATTTTGTGAAACAATTGAAAATATAATATTATGAAACACAACTGTCTATCTCACAACAATATCAGTCTTTTTTTTTTTTTGAAAATGTGAGAATTTCACAATCTAAATATTTTACTTTACTTTTGAGCCAATTGCTCTCTTGACATATTGCCTTAATTGACAAGTAACTTTAATGAATAAATTGGCCTCTTGGGCGCAAGTCATACTTGTGTGAATTAGGAACATTTTGAGTTTTAACCCTATTTTGATGGTTTAGAAAATATCTACTTTTAAATTGTCTTGTTTCTTGAGTTGAAGAATTATCAATGTTATCATTATATGTGCTAGAAATCTCACTACGTCTAGGAGGTAAAGGAGTTAATCTATTAACGTGGACCAATTGCTGATTACATGGATTGTTTTTGTGTTGAATGACAAAGTTAACTTCAGTACCACCTCTAACATGATTTTGCTTTTCCCCCATATGCAAAGTAACATTCTGTGCATTTACTACCAAATCTCTAAAAGATTTGCTTCCATTTTCCAAATCGTTAATATGTACCTCTTCACTACCCAAATGTGGCACTACATTATTTTCCGAAAAATTTCTGCTCACATACTCTTCCCGAATGACCTGAGACTCATTCACTACCGGTGCCAGATCTGCTTTGCATTTGGCACATGCATTCGTATGGAACTCTTTCGGTTTACAGTCCTCTACCACACGAACATTTTTTCCACTACTCATCTGCGAGTCAGGCACAGCAATACGCTTGGCGACACTACTTAGGTTTGAGTCTGCAATTTCCGACTCATTTGCCGGTTCATGATTTGAAATCGAAAGTAAATTATTCGTACATTGATAACCAACAAAAGGAATGGAAGAGTTTGAAAACTTAAAACAGAAGTGATTATAATCTATAATAGCATTATGTTTATGTAAAAACTTGTTACCAAGGATTACATTATATGAAATAGGAGCTGGTGATTTTAACACAAAAAATTCGGTAGGGAATCTTTCTTTTCCCAAATTTAGTGAAATAGTGGCTAAACATTCAACTTTAGTATCTTGTGAACTAAAGCTACGCAAAATTGTTGGTTTGTATGTTAGCAACATATGTGCAATGGGTACAGTATTTAAAGCTTCCTCATACACTAAATTAATTGAACTACCCGTATCAATCAATATTGACACTTCACTGCTCACTAATTTTCCTTTTATAATAGAAGAAGATGACAAAGAATTTGTAATATTATGACAAATATTATTTTCCTCAAAATGTGATGTTTGCCTATCAAAAGTTTTTCTATTATTATAATTGTGCATGGGATATCTACTCTGATTCCCAGAAGAATGATTTTTGGAATTTTGCAAAGATTTATATGACTCCTTATTTTTATAATTTTGCGTTCCTTGCTTTTTATACTTCCACTCATTTGCAGACATTTGCCCTCTGTGTCTTTCACCCTGGTGATACCTAGTTCCAGGACTGGTATAAATTTTCCTACATTTTATACCGTACACATCTCTTTTTTGAAAAACCTTTTTCCAACACTGTTCTTGAACGTGACCTAATTTACCACATTTGTCACACTTTGGACGCGGTGAACGCTTTTCGTTAACTTTATCTGAATTAAACTTAAATTTTTCTATTTTACCCCTAAGAAATTCAATGTCCCTTTCCTGTTCTAACACTTTTCTTTTTAAATCTGACATACTTTCACTTCGATCTGGTGTGAGAACATATTTTTCTGGTGTGAGAACACCTTTTTTTGTAAGTACCGGATTAGTCAAGTACATAGCATTATTTTCATTTAAAATAGATTCCTCAAGAATTGCAAGTTTTCTAGCCGAATAAAAATCTCTAGGGTTTTGTGACAACACCAATCTTTTTAGTTCCGGATATAAACCATTAATAAATGAAGTTTTTAAAAGTGTTTGCCTGATTTTATTCTCACTTTCGGAATCTACATCTTCCGGAACAACCTTAAATGAAGCAGCTTCGATTCTCATCGAAAACTGTTTAACCGACTCATTTGGTCTCTGTGTAAAGTTCACGAGTGAAATTATGTTTTTAGTAACATTTTCGGTCACTTCAAAATGATCTTTCAAAATGTGAATAATTTCCTGCAAATTTTTACAATTTCTGTGCTTTGGATTCTCTTCAATCAATCTATTTGCTTCCCCCTCTAAATTCAATCTCAAACAAACTAATTTGTCACACTCACTCCAGTTTGCATGAGTGGCTACTAAATTTAACTTTTCCAAAAACTGTGACAACGAAAGCTCTGAATTTCCCGAGAATTTTGGAACATGATGTGCGAACTTAGGTGTGAAAATATGGAATGATTTTAACATGTTATCATTTACCGATGAAGCACTGTTTTGATTTGGCAAAGTGCCAGAAGAAGAATTCAGACATACCGGCGATTTATCTGATATATTTTCCTCATTAGATTTAGCTTTGTGGCTAACATTTTTAACTTTACTTCTAGAATTAACAGTATCCGACTCAGTAGCAATATCAAGCGACAAATTCAAGGAGGAATTTAATTTTTTTCTTGAATTTTTACTCATCTTACCGACATTTACTTTTTTGTTTCTAGTAATTGGAGCCATTTTGCATAACAATCAAATATACTCGTATAGTTTAACACAATATGCAATTGCAATGTTCTTAAACAGTATTTACAATAAAACCAGTTTTTATCAAATCAAATGACATAAATATGCAAACAAATCAATTTTTTTTATCAAATGGCACATATCAAATTCCAAGAACACTCGTTTTTGAGAATACCGAAAACAGAACATGGAACTCTGTTTACTTAAGAAAACACTCATTTTAGCACAACGGTAATTTTTAACCTTCAAAATTTCAATTCTTAAGAAAAATTTTTTTAAAAATTTTAATTCTCTCAGCTCTTCCCCACTCACCGAGAAAAGTAACGGCACCAATTCTGTCGCGAACGTTTTGGTATACTCGACAGAGAAGACAAAGTTTTGAAATCAAACACATTTATTAAACATGAAATAACAAGGCAGTTGATCGAAAACAGTGGAGTACAAGCATTTCTCGCAATAACTCAGAGTTACACTCGGTAGGGTGACCATTAAGAACACCCCTGGAGGAAGAGGAACCAAGAGAATACACATATTTTCTGATACATAAAATAAACACAATATTCCTCATATTATACTTGACATTTATATATCACATTTGTATACTTTGAACATATACGACATTTTCATATAACATCATCAATGATTCGATGCTCACGAGGATTTGACAATTAACACTCTATTCGTTAGGTGGAAGACTAAATATATATAAAACTTTACCTCGTCTCTTTTAAATATAACATTTACAATTCTGTACCATGGGAAAGGATATCAGGATGGACTCTCGGCATAAACTCATCGAGATTCTTGCGCAGAACAAAATCCATAATGGTCGGGAAACTTGACTACACAACATCATGCTGGCGGAATTCGACATCTTGGTTGGTTACGGAGATTGGTTGATTCGTACCTTAGGACACAAGGAGGAGTCAGGCAAATACAAATCGCTGTAAAATGAGCTTTCCCTCTAGCCCTATTAGCGATTCAAGCCGACCAGTGAAAGAACCATTTTCTCTTTTCACAAGACTCATTATTCCATTACTACCAGGCTGATTCATTTAAAAACACGAGTGACTCATCTCTGAACCGAGCCAAACGACTCTACGCACAACTTGTCGAACTATGTTACATATTTTAATCACATCCTTCCACTTTCAAAATTAATCCACCTTTTCTTAAAATTCGCGATCATACGCGAATCAAACACACACGTCTACATTTTTCCACGACTCCTTCCACACTGCTTCCAAAATCCTTTTTCAAACGCGCGCGTGCGCAAAACCTGCAAGTTCCCAACTAGCGACTGAGAAGCGAAAATACAAAACTATTACTATTTTTCTGGAACATAAACACTTTTGCGATTTTAGAGTTCACTTCCCTTAAAAGTCAATGTGATTGAAAACATGTAGAAAAGACATTTACATTTCGAAATTGACACTTTCAATCACACAGAAATAAAACAATACTTTAATATACAATTTTAACACAGAGGTGTGAAAGCCTTATCACAGTCAATTCGGCCCCACATTGAAGAATTCGTTACGTTAGCGATATATAGCCAAATTAGTCCGGAACGTTGCCAAATATATCATGCATTTGATGATATTCACTACTGCTCATTTCTGTATAATTTTTTAAATACATTTATTTGAAAAATGTGCAATATCTCGTTAATGATTCAAGCTAACGTTCTAAGTTTGTGCCATTCGTTCTAGAATAAATAACTACTTACAAACCAATTATTTAACAATAGGGAATTTTCTGGTCGTTTTTTATATTTTCGAAAATTCAATCGAAAATTTAGGAGTTTTCCGGACGTTCGATTGCTTTCTAAATCAATACTGTGCAGTATTCACTGATTACAATGATCATACCAAATTTCGTCCGAAGCACCCCATTCGTTCGTGAGATATTGCACCCACCCACACACTCACAGAGAGAGACAAACAGACATCACTTCAAAAACATTCGATTTGAATGGAAAACTTGGAATTCAAATTTTTGACCCCGTCGCAATACTTTGCCTTTACATTATACTATGTATGTAGGGAAAGAAAAAATATATTAAAAATGTCATTTCTATTTTACACGATTCTCTAAAAACGCACACTGAGACACCACCATTTTTCGCAAAGAAAATACTAGTTAATATTTTGTATCATTTCAAGTTTGTGCGGTCCCCTAAAAATGCAACGAAAAATGTATTTCAATTTGGTTTCATTTCTATATCGAGTCATATTCATATTTCGAAAACTGAAAACGTCTGCCGGACAAAATTTCTGAAGGGATTATTTATTTGCTTGTCAGCGCAACAATGGATTTATATTCTTGCGCAGGATGAATGTGGGATGATTTATGCACGCATAATTCATCAAATATGACTACGTCAACATTTCCTTTTGTATGCTTATGAAAATTACGAAAATTCAACTAGCTTTCGATCCTTTTTATTTCTATTTTCCTTATATACATAATATAATGTATTAGGAAAGCATTGTGCCGGGGTCGAAAATTCGACTTCCGAGTTTTTGACGGAAAAGCACGTTTCAAGCATCCCTGAACAAGAATAAAAAGTTTTAAGGGAATATATGTATGTATGTATGTATGTATGTGTGTGTGTGTGTGTGTGTGTGTGTGTGTTGAAATTTTGAAAAAATTATCAAAAAATTAAAATCCTTAATAAAGTTACATAAATAATCATTTCTTATGTAATTTTTCATTAGAAAACGATTAACATAAACTTTAGAACACTAGCGTAAACCATTCTTGAGATATTGCACATTTTTTTAAATAAATGTATCAAAAAATCACATAAAACAAAATAAAAATATTAACTATTGTGAAATATGTTCGCTTTTCATATGTAATATCATGCGATGAATTTGGTGATATTATTCCCGTGGATTTTTCCACTTATGTGAAAAATACCTTGGGCAATACTTTTGTATTTGTTCACGCCAATAGTCATTTATCTGCTTAAGAATAACTTATTTCTCCATCCATAACGCTTGGCGAGATTTTGACGGCGAATTTGGCGGAATGTCGCCAACTTGACCACTTTTCTAAATGCTGCCAAATTAACGAAATTGTTGTCAAATTAACGAAACTGTCGCCAAATAAATAAAAATGACGATAAATCAATGAAAATGGCAAATATTTGATGAAAGTTTAATATCTTGGAACGAACATAAGAGTAGATAAACGAATAACCCATTTCTCTGTTCGTCCGTTCGTAACACTTGGCGACTATTTTAAATGTTGCCAAAGTAACAAAAATGTCGCCAATTTGATAAAAATGACACCATATGGGAAGTAATGTTTCGCAAATTTTGATTTCCGTTATAACGAGCATACCTTCTAGAATATAAGAAATGCTCTTCTCTCCGTTTGTCTGTAACACTTGATGCATTTGCCGAACTTGGCGAATAATTTAGCGAAGTATCGGCAACTTGGCGATATTTCGTTCCAGATTGACAAAATTATCATCAAAATTGCGAAACCGACGCTAAATTGCTGAAAATGACGCCTAATTGATGAATTAATTTTTAAAATATTTTAATATATGGACTATCACTTATTGGGGATGCTATCAATATTGATTGTTTATTTAGAGTTGCGCGAAATATAAGCTAAATGGGTACTTTGAAATAGTTTTACATGTTGTCATCCGGAAAATCGCCAAATGTATAATTCAACGATACAAACACAGGACCGTGGATTTTATACATTATTTTTAACACTTTACAACAAAGTTGAAAAGTGTTTATGATTTTGTTCATTCTGTCTGCCTGTCTGTCCGTCTGTCTGTCCGTTAGCACGATAACTGCCGTAAAAATGACTTAATCAAAATGAAATTTTAGTATGTTGTTCAGACGGTCTGTAGGACCTATGGGAATATAAATGAATAATATCACCCAATTAATTTTGGATTGAACCCGGGTTGAAAAAATGAAATACATTGAGCCCTATGGGACCTAATTTTTCAAACATTTTTTAAGCGGATTTAAAATTCACAAATTGCTTCGAAAATTTCAGGTAATAGTCAAATTGTTCCATAAAATATATAAAAAAAATCAGCGAAATATATTCAGTAGTTTTTAAAATAAAAATTAAAATAATAATTACACATCTTATATGAAACGATCACGTGACCATGATATGAAACTATCACATGACCCACTTCAAAATGATATATGGCATCCATCTTGTTTCAAAATCGTGATTTTTTAAAGTTCTTTTTAATTCATATTGAGTGTTGTATCCGTCCTAAAATTACTCTATTTTTGCTTAAATTCTGTGCATCTACATACTAAAACAACACAATGACAATATATTTGAGTTTAAATTCTCATTCAAATTTGATTATTTCTACAACTAAGCCTATTTTTCACCTATGTAAAATGTAAACAGCAAAATATGTAGAATGAGTTGTATTAGAATTACTGTATTTCTTTAACACAAAAAATAATCCAGTCCATGGAGTCTGCATGGCTGATATGAATGAAATATTAATTGATTTTATAAACAGAAGGACGATTTTTTTCGATGAAGTTTTAAGCATAGAGTTTATAAATTGTAGCTCCATGGTCTTAATTTTTAAATAAAATAAATTACTATAGTATTGTGATGAATGAAATGAATGGGAGAAAGTTATGAATAAAATCCTGCTTTTATAGAGAGATCCAAGCGTGTTATTTTTTCTATGACGTCATTTGAATTTATTACAGTTGTTTTCGATGAAGTTTTCAAATATAATAAATTATCGAGTATTATGATAGTTTTAAAAATATTACCGTGGAATGTATTGCATTTTAGAGATATTTAAACCAGGCAATTTATATTTCAATGCCGTCATTTGAATGAAGCTCATTTTTTTCAATGAAGGTTTAAGTTTTCAAATATAATAAATCAATGTAGTATTGTAATAAGTTTTAAAATATTACCGAGGAATGTATTGCATTTTCGACTTTTTTAAATAAAATTGCATTGAAGTTGGAAAGTGTTTCTTAATCAATGCTTTAAGCATGATTGTTGATTTCTTGTTTTACTGTAGAAGTAGTAAAGTCATTGCATTATATAAGGAAAGCCATGTTCTGCCCACATCAGATTTTTCTTTAAGTGAAGGGAAAGTGTAGAGGGAATAAAATATCGACTCTTTTGATGGATCTGTTTTGATGGATTTACTCAATTTGAGTATCCACGAATACAAGTCAACCATTTTATTAATGATGTCTATGGTACAAATTAAGTAAATTAAATGAAATTGGGTATGATTATTTCCATCGATAAACATCAGAGTCCTATTGATTTCTAAGATGAACAGACTACGAAAGAATTTTTCTAAAAATTTTCGAAACAATTTGTGAATTTTAACTTCCCTTAAAATTTTTTTGAATAATTAGGTCCCCTATTGTTCAATCCAAAACTAATTAGGTGATATCATTCATTTACATTCTCATTCTACAGATCGCCTCAATAATATACTAAAATTTCATATTGACAAAGTTATTTTTGTGGAAGTTATCGTGCGAACGAACAGACAAACATACAGACAAAATGAACAAAGTCATAAAGGCTTTTCAGCTATGTTGAAAAGTGTTAAAAAACAATCATTTGCGTTATTTTTGCATTTATTCAACACCAAATTTGGTTTCAATCGATAATGGAATTACTGAGTAGAAAAATGACGGTTACATAAATTTGCGGACTGAAAAACCACTCGACCGACACAGATAGGCAGATAGATGGACCGAATGGTATACATGTTCTTTTCATTATAATAACCGTTCGAAATGTCTATATTATAATTCCAACGGGAGTGTTTTTAACATGACTATATTTTCCTTTAGCAAAGAAAGTAATAATTACCTGAACCAGTCAAAGAATCTCAAATATTTACTTTCTTATACTGTACAGAAAGGTATTGTTTACACGAAAATGTTCGAATTGGTGAATTTGGCGGATAAGGAAGCTTTAAGAACTCTTGACCCTTTTAGAACGCTTTTGTAAAAGCGTTCGAAAACATAAGCAAATGGAATTTTAATGTATAAGAAAGCTGAGTAGAGGCAGACACTCCTGATATTTTAATTAGGTTCTGCTGGCAACATTGCTTACATTCCAATTATTCAAAGTGAAGTAGTGAATGACCTATTCCTCTATTTAATTAAAAGGCTCCACTAGTGAAGCGTTGCTAATGCACCACTCTGTGATCATAACCTTATGCTCCTGCTTGAGCTTTTTCTCCCCTAGCCTGCTAAAGGTGCTCACTTTTAATATTCTTTTCTGTGCTGCGGTGCGGCCATTATGCCGTGAAGCGGGAAAGTCAAAAGAAAAGGTTGGAAGGAAAGCATTTCCGGTTAAGTTGTTAAGGTTTTGCAAAGAAAGAGAAGGTCAGAAGGTATTTGATTGAAATGCAACTTTTGAAGTTCGGTATGCGCTGGGATTGAACGAATAAGAACTGTGCGGATATTTAATAGTTTTAGAAAAGATGATTTGGTTTTGGTTTTTGTGGCAGTGCCTAATACACTGATGTCCAAACATTAAGCATAATCGCTATACGTGGGAATATTTCACAAACCAAAAGTTGAGGGCGCCGTAGTCCAGTGGTTAGAGTGCGGGAATTGCACTCAGTAGGCCCGGGTTCGATTCCTGCCGCTGCCAAAACTGCCGCCGTGTTCACGCGGAGTACGATCACGTTAAACATGTGGGTCCGTAAGTCGTTCTGAGAAGTTGGGGGTAGGAGAAGGAGCGTACGGTCCCTGTGGATGCCTCCCCCTCTGGGTTCCGGACTAAATTGGGTGGCACTTCCCGGCCGTCCAAACAGTTACCTCACACCTTTCTGGTAGGTCGGACGGTCTGGGTCTCAACAACAACAAACCAAAAGTTGGAATGGAACGAAGCTTGGTATGCGTCTGTAATAAGGTAACACAAATACAACAAATTTAAGAAGAAAAATAATTTTATGCAGAAATTAAGCATTTAAAAAAGAAAAAAAAATGTCAACAGTTTTTTTTGTAAAAAAAAAAAAAAAAAAAAAAAAAAAAAATGAAATAACACTGGCACGTAAGCATTAACAAGAAATGTGATCACCTCTTGCAACCATGCAAGCCTCACATCGATTTTTTATGCTTTCTATGAGGATGTCCCTTAGCTCCGTGAGTAAAAAGTTCCTGAAATTTCGACGGCCACTACATTTTCTGGATATCTTCACTTAGAAGAAAATCATCGAACGGCTGAGAGCCGCGTTACCATCCATGAATACTAATTTGGACTTGCGGCAACTCTAGAAAGCCAAACATGGCGTTCCATTATGTCGTCTCTGTACCATTTACTAGTAATAGAACCTTTGTCGAAGATATAGACCTCTGTGTACCCGTTCAAGTCTCTGTATGCCCGTTCATATCTGATCATACCAAAACCCACCACCTCTAAATTGTCTCTTTTCCGTGATGTTATGGGGCATTTTATGTGAAGGTAACGTGTTCCCGTTCATTTCATATAGTGGCACGACAAAAATCAGTCTGCAAACTGAATGTGGACTCATCAGTGAAGAGTACATTGCCCCACTAATTCATAATTCTGTTTCGATGTTTCTGACTTCATCGTAAACAAGTACAATTGTGCCCCGGGGTGATCTAGAGATAAACTTCTGGACGTTTGGCATACACACCAGTTTCACCGAGCCTCATATAAACAGTATGTTAGTAAACAGTTGCTCCAGTGGCAACTGCAGTTCTCCAAAAAGTTCTCCAGTTATCGTCCTGTGGCGCAGTACAGTTAAAGCGGTACTGCCCAAGCGTTGTAACTCTTAGATAACCTTGTACTGGTCGTCGTCTTACGACTCCTGTGTTTTGAAACTTTCTCCAGTCTGGGAGGTTAGACTTTGCGGCACATTTATTGTTCAGGAAACTTCTATTTGTGGTTGTACTAATTTAATCATTCCAATGATTCTAGTCTTAAAAAAAAAGGGTACAACTTGGGGTCTTTGTGCCATAATCTGTTCCTGATTAACATGAAAACACTAATTTTTTTACGAAGATTGCACAAACTGAAATAAGACATGCTCACTATGGACAGTTGTATTTATATGGAGTTGCAATATGCTCATCTTATTTGCGCAAATACCGTCAACTAATAAAATTTATATCGTTTAAGTTAGTGGATAAAGTGTCTGCTGTTCTAAGTGCGTTAACTTTTACTTTGCACGTTTTACAAATTATGCTTAACTTTTTTGCATCAGTGCGTATAGAGTTTCTATGAATGTCCTTAGGCATCCCAAAGTCTTTGTAAGGTAAGGTCTATAATCAGAGAAACAATTAGTACAAATAGCATACAAATTATTCATAAAAAATTATTTCTCTTCCACTTTCATTCATTTGCTCACTAGAAAATATACCTGCCGTTGCTCGGAATTTAAGATGAGCGGTTGTGGCACAGCCACGTGTGCACTCATCCAACAGATTTTTACTTTAGTTTCGTTATGAGCGATTATATTATTAAAACATTTTTTGGTTTTCTGTAATTGGCTGCGAACTCCTGCGTAACTTTTATCAAAAATTTTCATGTTATAAAGACCTGGCAATATCGAAACGCTCTAGAAAATTTGCCGCCCTTGCTTGGGATTGAAGATGCAAACCTTTGATTACAATCACACCGGAATTCAATGTGAAATCGCGTAAACTAAAGAACTTTTTAACAATATGCCCGTTTATAAGAACAATACCTCTCTTCTTCCCCCCCCCTTCCCCGAAAACCCCCCCACATCTATGCCGATGGTGTTAAGATGGTAACTTTGCTAGAATATGTCGGGGGGGGGGGGGGGGAGGGGTATCCTATATATCTAAATATTTAGCACACGAAAAGTATATAATTTTTTTATAAATTTACGAAACTTCGACTGTTAATAGTATGGATTCTGTTCAAAATTCGTTTGAAAGAGAAGTTTTTGCCATTTCCGATTGCGTAAAGATGGAAACTTTGTGATAATATTTTCAGTCGCTAAGAAATCCATTTGTGTGAAAATGGCTTAAAATCGGCATAAAGTGGGATAAAACATAAAATAACTAAAAATCTAATTATAATTAAAAACAAAATAACGCCAAGGTGTATTTTTTCAAGTCCTAAAGTACCTATATACCAAATTTCATAGCCATATGTAGTTTACATTCTCCGCTACACACGACACAGACGAACGTCTTCCTTCATTATTATAGATTACTAACACAACCGTAAGACCATAAGCCTGGCATAGTGATCCAATATAAATAATGACGCACGCCGAAAGCCCAATATTTAAAACGCAGTTTCTCTGAAGTACGCAATGAAATTTTTCCCACCTTGCGAAATGATCTCAGTTCTCAACTTTTACCCACACGATAGTTGATACCCACACACTTCACATATTCTGTTACCCAATCATTTATGCGTTGTGAGTACGCTTCTTTTAAAGCCATGCTCGATTTGACTCCAAATATTTGCTTTCTGTGTTAGTCAAAAGGCACAGAATGTGTCAAAGGGGCAGAGTTAGTCAAAGCCGAAATTGGTCAAAGGACGCATTGGAGAAAAGGTACAGATTTCAACAAAAATTCTTGTGTCCAAGAATAGAAATTTTTGTTTTGTTTGTGCGTTTTATGTTTGTTTCTAGCACATGAAGGCTAATTAATTGCAATCTGCAGTTTAAAATGGATTCTAAACCAGTACGAACAAAAAAATCTGATGTGGGCAACATATGACTTTCCTTATATAATGTAAAGAATGTACTACTTTTACAGTAAAAAAAAATCTGATGTGGGCAACACATGACTTTCCTTATATAATGTAATGAATTTACTACTTTTATAGTAAAAAAATAGGTTTTTCCTATAGTAGATACTAATATTATTTCCAAGTTATTGAATTTTCGACAATTAGTCGTCATTTTCATTGATTTAGCGTCATTTTTATCCATTTGGCGAGATTTTCGTTAATTTGGCAACATTTCAAAAAGTCGCCAAGTTGGCGACATTCCGCCAAATTCGTCGCCAAAATCTCGCCAAGCGTTATGGACGAAGAAATAAGTTGTTCTTACAGCAGATAAATGACTATTGGCGTTCAAATACAAAAGTATTACACAAAGTATATTTTTTCATGAATGGAACGAGCTAGATCCACGAGAATGATGTCACCCAATTTATCCCATGGTATTACATATGAAGAGTGAACATGTTTCTCAAGAGTAAATATTTTTTTTCATTTTATATGACTTTTTAATATTTTTTTTGAAAAATGTGTAATATCTCGAGAACGGCTCATGTTAGCGTTCTAAAATTTATGTCAATCGTTTTCTAATGAATGAATTACATAAGAAATGTCTATTTGCGTAACTTTATTAGTGGTTTTGATTTTTTGACGATTTTTTCAACATTTTATTCGAAAATTTAGGGGGGTTCTGAACATTCGATTACGTATAAAAACAATAGACTTCCAGTGTTTACGGATTGTGATTTTTGTACCAAATTTGGTTCGAATCGGTCCATTCGTTTGTCAGTTATCGTCTCCACAGACTCACTGACACACACACACACACACACACACACAGACATCACTTCAAAAATGTTTGATTCGTGATCAGGGATGCTTGAAACGTGCTCTCCCGTCGAAAACTCAATTTCGAATTTTCGACCCCGTCACAATACTTTCCTTATACATTATGTATATAAGGAAAGTAATAACATATTCGGGGACGTCTATAGGGCATAATATTCGAGTGAGGGCACGAGATCCAGAGGCGACCTGGACCCCTAAAATATTTTCTTAGATTGAGAAATCCTAAATAATTCCCAAAGAGAGTGGAGTCAAATTTGGATGGGGGCCCACAGTGTGAATAGGTGGCCCTACTGGGCTCTTCTTATAGCCGGTAGAATTCTATCAAGATATTTTCCTGTATTAGTTCATTGATATATTCGGTGTCAAGAATGAAGATGAGTATATGTATGAATTTTAATTTCTATTTACATCCTTGTTAATTGATATGTAAAACATTGATATATCAGGCATTTGTAATCTTCTCCTTTCCATTTGTCTCTTATTATTTCCATTATTATTTCTGTTTTATGATGACGTGTCAGATCTTTCAACAGCTACGTGGTTGCATTGTTGTGCAAAACGCATTTAGAACCTCTGTAGATGTAAAGGTCCTTGACAAGCTGCATCTACAGAGGTTCTATCCAATTTTATATAGACAATTTATATCTTTTCTTCATAAATTTGTGATATTTTAATATTTTGGGCCTCCAGCTTTTGCCATTCCTGTGACGAACGTGCTTAGTTTGTATGTATCTTTCTTGTAAAATGTTAATTTATTCCCATGCATTATTAAATATATCACCTTTTAGTTTAAAATTAAGATCGATTTAAATTCTCTAGTATCATTGGTTTCCTTTTGTTAGATACTTTATTTCAAATTCTCTTTTACGGATATTTTTTTACCTCCTCAATGTTATTGAACTAGGGTATGACATTATTCATGGTCTAAATATTAGAATTATATATATATATATATATATATATATATATATATATAAAGAGAAGCTGAATATTTGAATCTTTTTTAACACTTTACAACATAGTTGAAAAGTGTTTATGACTTTGCTCATTCATTCTGTCTGTCTGTCCGTTAGCACGATGACTGCCGTAAAAATGACTTTATCAAAATGAAATTTTAGTATGTTGTTCAGACGGTCTGTGGAACCTATGAGAATGTAAATGAATAATATCACGCAATTAGTTTTGGATTGAACCCGGGTTGAAAAAATGAAATACATTGAATCCTATGGGATATAATTTTTCAAATATTTTTGAAGCGAATTTAAAATTCAAAAATTGCTTCGAAAGTTTTAGGAAATATTCAAATTATCACATAAAATATATAAAAAAATTTAAGCAAAATATATTCAGTAGTTTTTTATATAAAAATTAAAATAATAATTACACCCTTTGTATGAAGAAATCACGTGACCATTATATGAAGAAATCGCGTGACCATTATATGATATATGAAGAGATCATGTGACCCACTTCAAAATAAAATATGGCATCCATCTTGTGTGAAAATCATGATTTTTAAAGCTCTTTTTAATTCATATTTAGTGTTGTATCCGTCCTAAAACTGCTTTATTTTTGCTTAAATTCTGTGCATCTACATACTGAAACAACGAAATTACAATATATTTGAGTTTAAATGATCATCCAACTTTGATTATTTCTACAACGAAGCCTAATTTTTACTTATGGATAATGTAAACACCAAAAGATGTAGAATGAGTTGCATAAGAATTGCTGCATTTTTTTAAAGCAAAATTATTTAGCTCATGGAGTCTGCAATATAGTTGATATGTTTGAAACATTCATTGATTTTACACAGAGAACCAAACGATTTTATCGATGAAGTTTTAAGCATAGAGTTAAATTACTTGTACCTCCATGGTTTTAAGGTTTGAAATAAAATAAATTATTACAGTATTATGATGAATGGAAAAAAGTTATGAATGAAATGTTGCTTTTATATAGAGGCGACTTATATTTCGATGACGTCGTTTGAATAAAGTTCATTTGTTTTGATGAAGTTTTTAAATATAATAAATTATTGTAGTATTATGATAATTTTAAAAATATTACCGAGGAATGTATCGCATTTTAGAGATGTTTAAACCAAGCAATTTATATTTCAATGCCGTCATTTGAATGAAGTTCATTTTTTTCGATGAAGTTTTAAGTTTTGAAATCAATATAGGATTGGTATAATTTTAAATATAATACCGAGGAATGTATCGCATTTTAGAGATGTTTAAATAAAATTGCATTGAATTTGGAAAGTGTTTCATAATCAATGCTTTATGCATGATTTATCTTTCTTGTTAAATATCATATAGTTATGGGATTTTTACGAGTCGTTCCGGGAATAAATCCGGGGAGAGTGCGATAGACTCAAATTCCATAAAATATCGTATTGCCATCGTAAATACGCATGTGTGTAAAATTTGAAAAAAATCAGCTCGGTAAAAGCGAGTCAAAATTTTATCTAAATAAACAAACAGAGTAACCAACCCAAATAAAACCATGTAAAAAGACAAGCGGAACCTTCACTTTAGATATTTATTTACAAGACAGACTCAGGATCAATCAAAAATCTTTATATCAGTTGAGTAAAATCTCGGATCTCTACGTAACCTTTAACGATATCCAGTTGAGCACACAAGAGACGTAGCAGAAACAGACGAGATACGCAAAAAACCAGTTTAAGTGTTCTTCGACTGGATTCCAATATCGCAAAAGAACCTTGTGAACCTGGGACTGGAATGCTCTAAATTACGCATTCAGGGAATAGTGTCGAAGTTTACTGATTAACGGAAGCAAATGAAATTAAACTCTCTAAAACACGCTGTCGTTACAGTATGTTATTTATGACTCTAATACGTTGTTTGTAAATTACTTTTTCCAAACAACTGAATTGCTAACTAATCATACACTCGAAAAGTAATAAATTTTAAAATCTTACATTAAATCTCTGGAATGATTTTATATTCAACTTTTTCATACTGTTAAAGAATATGTACCTTTCTCAGATTTCGTTTACCCAAGTTATTCTTTTGAAATATTCCATAGACATCATTTAGAATATTTATTTTTCAAGTTGGCAACAGTTCCGTGACAATGAATTCGATGCGTTTGACTTACATAGTTTTATATATATATATATATAATTGAAAGGGTGAATGCAGGAACTATGTATATTTCAAATTGTCGAGTTTGAAAGAGAACAAAAAATATGAATAAAAAAGTGTGTCATATTTAATTGTAATTACCAATATCATTAGAAATAAATGCCAGGAATATATTATTTGTATAGGCACATCACTTTTATTGCTCATTCTAGTTCTAGGAAGAGCAAAAAATTGGGATGTATTTACCTAGTATTTGCACAAAGTGAATAAATAATTGTGTATTAAACCGAAATGTGGCTTTATTAAAGTGTAAAAGTACAGTAGTTTAAATGATTGGTTGATTATGGTTGGTTGATTATGGTTTAATGGCACAAGATCCAAAGAGGATATGCTGCGCCAGACATATGGTACCAAGATACATAAATTACTATGGGTTAAAACATGTGTATAATTTAAAATAGTGATAATGTGTGAAAAAAACCATGACTATGGAACATGTACAACAATGAAAACGAGATGAAAAATGACTAAAAGGTTATAAAAAGTGAAGTTAAAAATGATGGAAAAAACCAATGTCCAGAAGGAATGGGAAAAGCTCCAAATGAGGATTTTCTCCAATCAATTCTGCCAAATGTAAAGTATAAGTCTTGAAATGCTTAAAACGGAAATGTTTATATCTCGAACACTCAATTAAAATATGTTTGATACTTGCTGACGTTTGACAACTATTACAAAAGGGTTCAATTTCTCCTAAAAGTAAGTGTCTGTGGGTAAAACGAGTATGACCAATGCGCAAACGAGTTAATATAACATCAAGTTTCCTACACTGAAAACTAGTCCACTTCTGTATTAAAGGCTTTATCTCATACAATTTATTTTGAGTTTGCTGATTCCATGAATGTTGCCATTTGTCATATAATATTTTACTAATAGTTTTTTAAATATCTGTCAAAGGAATGGGATGATTCATAATACGATTAGCTGTTTTTGCAGCGGTATCAGCCAATTCATTTCCCTTTATACCAACATGCCCTGGAACCCAACAAAATTGAATATGGTGTCCTCGTGCCTTCAGTTAAATGAAAGCAGCTATCAAATTCTGGTTTGTAATGGATGAGATAACAATATAAACGTAGCTTTAAAGAACAAAGTCCAATGCTTACTCGTCATCAGTTTCTGAGGTCTGATATCCACAGTTTTGCGTTTTTGACCTTCAAGAAATAGTTGTTGTTGAGACCCAGACCGTCCAACCTACCAGAAAGGTGTAAGGTAACCTTCAAGAAATAGTGTTGAAGTTTACTCAGCAATAAAATAAGGTTACATTGTAGGTCTGATTGTAGAACCAAAAGCCTTTTGGATGCACATGAGACAAATTTAATCAGGTCTTTGCGTTTTTCTCTTTAATACAGAGTTGACTGCTGTAACAGATACTATTGTTTTATGTATATATCAGTTTAGACCAAACGGATGTATATAGCTCTTTCACAAAATTAAAGACAGATTTTTTTACTTTTCCTATATACATAATGTATAGGGAAAGTATTGTGACGGGATCGAAATTTCGAATTCGAGTTTTCGACGGGAGAGCACATTTCAAGCATCCCTGATCATGAATCGAACATTTTTGAAGTGATGTCTGTGTGTGTTGTGTGTCAGTGAGCCTGTGTAGACGATATCTAACAAACGAATGGAGCGATTCAAATGAAATTTGGTATAAAAATCACAATCCGCGAATACTGGAAGCCTATTGTTTTTAAACGTAATCGAATGTTCAGAACCACCCTAAATTTTCGAGTGAAATTTTGAAAAAATCATCAAAAAATCAAAACCTTTTATAAAGTTACGTAAATAGACATTTCTTATGTAATTTTTCCTTAGAAAACGATTGAGATAAACTTTAGAACGCTAGCATGAACCGTTCTCGTGATATTGTACACTTTTTCAAATAAATTTATCAGAAAATCCCATAAATTAAAAAAAAAATATTAACTGTTGAGAAACATGTTCACTTTTCATATGTAGTATCATGCGATAAATTTGGTGACATCATTCTCGGGGATCTATAGCTCGTTCCATTCATGAGAAAATATATTTTGAGTAATACTTTTGTATTTGAACGCCAATAGTCATTTATCTTCTATAGGAATAACTTATTTCTCAGTCCATAACGTCTGCCGAGATTTTGGCGACGAATTTGGCGGAATATCGCCAACTTGGCGACTTTTTGAAATGTCGCCATATTAACGAAAATCTCGCCAAATGGATAAAAATGGCGCTAAATCAATAAAAATGAGGACTAATTGTCGAAAATTCAATGCCTTGGAAAAAATATAAGTATCTACTATAAGAAAAACCTATTTTTTTCACTGTAAAAGTAGTAAATTTACTGCATTATATAAGGATGTTGTATATAAGGATGTTATATATGTTGTCCACATCAGATTTTTTTTCTATGAGTTAATATTAAAAAGGAATATCACAAAATTAGGCTTAAATACTTCTTGCACCCAACACTTCGCTATCCGCTACGTCCAACGCTTACTTTAAGTTATTAATTTTCTCATATATGCATGTAAAGAACCTTGCTGCCCCAACCGGAAATCGAACCCCGGATCTCCGAATTGGCCAGTAGAACGTTCTACCTCTGAGATATTTTGATAAAATTGCAAGCTCTGACCGTCGAAGTCATTTCCACTCTCTAATGTCTTCATTTTCCACTCTCTAATGTCAGATTGGCGGGCAACTGGCAATCTGACAGACCATCTTCTGCTATTTTTACCTCAGGTTAACCTTTTGATACTACTATTTTTACCCAGGTTAACCTTTTGATACTACTATTTTTACCTCAGGTTAACCTTTTGATACTACTATTTTTACCCAGGTTAACCTTTTGATACTACTATTTTTACCCAGGTTAGTAGCCTGCGTGGCCGTTATTCTCTCAATTTGAAATCGGCACTCAATCTTCCAGAGTCCACTGAATCCGTGCTAGCCATACTAGGGTTACTTTCAGATCTCGACCATATTTGCACTAACCTACAAGGTTGATTTTTTCGAGCTCCACTGTAAAAAGCTTTGGTGACCCAAGCAGGAATCGAACCCTGAATCTTCGAACTGGCCAGCCGACGCTCTATCGTTGAGTTACTGGGACGAAATTTCAAGCTCTTACCGTCGAAATGGACTCTGCATGTACTATAATTCCATCACTGTTTCCAAAATGATGATAGTTTCCATACGAACAGTGTTATTAACATTTCGAATATAGAATTATTTGTGTTCCAATCAAGGATTTTATCAAAATACTATCTAGCTCTATATTTTACAATACATGGTAATGCATAGGGAAAGTATCGGAATCGTGTCGAAAATCGTAACTCGAGTTTTCGACGGATCTACACGTTTCTAGCATTCTAGAGCCAGAAAAAACTAATTTTGGGGCGAGGTCTGTGTGTGTGTGTTGTTGTTGAGACCCAGACCGTCCGACCTACCAGAAAGGTGTAAGGTAACTGTTTAGACGGCTGGGAAGTGCCACCCAATTCAGACCGGAACCCAGTGGGGGAGGCATCCACAGGGACCGTACCCTCCTTTCCCTACCACCAACTTCTCGGAAGGACTTACGGACCAAGATGTTTAACGTGATCGTACTCCGCATAAACATGGCGGCAGTTGTGGCAGCGTCCAAATCCAACGCGCAAACCACCGGGCTACCGCGCTCGAAATGTGCAAACAGCACGCGGTGTTCCCAGGTGGTCACCCACCCAAGTACTAACCGCGCCCGATGCTGCTCGACTTCGGTGATCTAACGAGAACCGGTGTTTTCAGCATGGTAGAGCCGTTGGCTCGTGTGTGTGTGTGTGTCTGTCTGTCTGTGCGATGTATGCATCCTCTTTAGCTGAAAACTAATTTACAAAAATTTTACAAAATTTTATAGATTAGTCACTCTTGGGTTACCTTGGTGCTGATTAGATTTTGGTAGGATTCGGAAAATAGCGTAACTGTCTTTTTTGCTAAATGGTCCGAAAAAATCGTCTAAATCCGAAACAAAAGACTAATGCTCAAATGCATCGATTAAATGCTTGTTTTATATTTAATTTTTGACGACTAAAAGAATAAGATCAAACTCATTACTCTAGCACTAGTCGATTTCAAGATATTTGAGTTAAAAATACGTCCCGCCCTTGAAAATACGTCCACTTACCAAACGAAAACAAACACTGAATTAAAAGTGCAAATTCAGTGCCATTTCGAATAATTATACATATTATTTTGTGCAGTTAAACTCAATTTAATGTGTGCAGTTAAACTCAATTTAACTCAACACTACCTAATACATTTTAGTGAAATTTTTTTTATATATTTTATGGGATAATTTGAATATTTCCTAAAAATTTCGAAGCAATTTGTGAATTTTAAATTCGCTTAAAAAATGTTTGAAAAATTAGGTCCCATGGGATTCAATGTATTTCATTTTTTCAACCCGGGTTTAATTCAAAACTAATTGGGTGATACTATTCATTTATATTTCCATAGGTCTCACAGACCGTCTGAGAAACATACTAAAATTTCATTTTGATAAAGTCATTTTTACGGCAGTTATCGTGCTAACGGACAGGCAGACAGACAGAGAGAATGAACAAAGTCATAAACACTTTTCAACTATGTTGTAAAGTGTTAAAAATGAAGTTGAGCTTGTACGGTAAGTCACGTGCTACCAACATTAGACTTTTGCACGATGTATTCCCGCATAAAATTTCGAAACAGTTCTTGAGGATTGGCTTGAATGGGATTTGATATGACACTTGGTCATGAAACATTAATTAAATATTATTACTTTCCTTTGAATTTGAGTTTTCGATAGAGGAGCACGTTTCTTAACTCGAAAGCATTTCTGAACTCGAAATTAACGTTTCTGATGTGATGTCGGTGTGTGTATGTTCGTAATTCTATGGAGATAACTCACGAATGAATGGAGCGTTTTGAATAAAATTTGGTACAAAAATTACAAGCAGTGAATACTGGGGCACAACAGCCCAGTGGTTAGCGCGCGGGAATTGCACTCGGGCAGCCCGGGTTCGATTCCCGCCACTTATAAAAATTGCCGCCGTGTTCACACTGAGTACGATCACGTTAAACATGTGGGCTCATAAGTCCTTCCGAGAGGTTGGTGGTAGGGGAAGGAGGGTACGGACCCTGTGGATGCCTCTCCCACTGGGTTCCGGTCTAAATTGGGTAGCAATTCCCGGCCGTCCAAACAGATACCTTAAACCCTTCTGGTAGGTCGGACGGTCTGGATCGAAGAAGCAGAAGCAGTGAATCCTGGAAGTCTATTGATTTTAAACGCAATCGAATGTTCGGGAAAACTCTGAAATTTTGAAAAAATCATAACTTTCAATAATGTCACGTAGGTAATCTTTTCTAATGCAATTTTATTTTATTTGAAACCGGTTGACATAAATTTTAGAACGCTAGCATAAACCGTTCTCGAAATATTACATTTTTTCAAATAACGTTATCAAAAAATCACATAAAATTAAAAAGTATTACCTATTGTGAAATATCTTCACTTTTATTATGTAATATTATGCAATAAATTTGCTAACATCATTCTCGTGGATCTAGTTCGTTCCATTCACGATAGAAGATACTTTGTGTAATGGTTTCGTATTTTGACACCTGGCAATTCTCCAACAGTCATTTACATATCAGAAATGCTGCTTTTTCAGTTTGTCTGTTAATTTATCTATTTGGCTGGGTGATGTTTACCCTAGCCCACTGTAAATAAATTTATCAAGATCTATTGTTAATAATTTTACTTTTTTGCTGAATAAAAGAGAGAAAGTCTGCATTTAGATCTAGAGCTAAGTATCGTTTTTAGGGTGGGGTTTGTTATGATTTTTTAGATTCCTGAAACTATATGGCCATGATTGGTGTCTATAAACTGTTGATAGTTGGTCTCATAGCATAGACAAGGGATTGAGTTGTAGCTGAGATGCTTTGATAACGAATTTTAGCTATAGATTTTTCTGCTAATTGGAATTGGGCATTTAAATGCTTTGTTTATATTACATTTTTTTTAAAGCATTAGCAGAATGTTTTAAAAATTTGAGAGAAGTTAATATTATTAAAATATAGAATTGGTAGAGTTGATAACACAATAAATGCTTTTCTTTTCGTACTTTAGAATGTGAAATTCTGAAATTAATATATATATACAAAGAGAGAAAGACAAATTTTGACACGTGATAATGAAAAGTTAAACACTTACAAGTTTATAATGCAATTGCGTAAAAAGCTTTTGCCCCCAGAACGATATTTTTATATTTACTTGGTGAGTCTGAAACCTGACGACTATCCCTCCCAAATCACTCCTCCGGATATCTTGGAGTTCATTCACTGGTGAACTTTGCGCAGTTTACTGTTGACTCCAAACAAGCTGCACGCTTCGATGAACTTAAGCTCAAGCGTAAACAATAAACAAGAGATTCGATTGTGTAAAGAAGTGTGCTTTTGTAGTCGTTAAGACAGTCTTTGGCCAAGAAGATTGCTGCTTGGAATACCAAGTAGTCTGTCTCAATAGGTACAGTTAGGATCTTGGACAAAAGACTCAATTTGCATACAAGGTCTTACGGGGAGTCCAAGATCCCGTTATCTTTAAGGCTGTGGCAAATTGTTAATTTGTATGTACTGCGGTCTTATTAACATAACAGTGTGATGTAAATTTACAGGAAAGTAATTGGATTTGCTTGCCCTGTAATGTACAGTGTCAAAGTCATGTTGTGAAAGAAATACAAAGGAATTAAATACACTGACTTGCTGCTAAATTAAAAAGATATCTGAAGTGGGGTCTCCACTCGACTTTCTTATACACTTATGTTCCATAGTGTTTAGTTTCGCTTGTATCATAATCATTATTAGAATAGAGATATTTTTTTTTTTATTTAGCACCCAAGTTATTCGCATTAATTCTTCGAAAGTTTGATTTTTCATATTAGCAGCAGCTTAATATCGGTTATTGATGCATTTGGTTTATTCATGGAGGTAAATGAAATTAAAACTTCATGTTGGGGAAACGCCGAAATCATTTGAGAAAATAACTCAGGTGGCGCTGGAGTAAGATAAGTCCCACGGCATTGTATGCATTTCTATGGCAAACGGCTTATAATGAATTAAGTAATATGTATTTAACTATTAATTTTGCATAAATAAATTATCAGTGTAATTCAAATGATAGTTCATTCAATGAAGAATATTCCTACTCATTTAAATTTATTTTATCATAAAATTTATTATTTTTCTCTATATTCTGCACCTTGTTCTACAACCAAAAACAAAACACTTAAATATTCTACTCATAAAGAATTTTAATTAGAAAAAATAAATAAAAAATACATATAGTAAACACTACAAGTTGTTGTTATGTCGATTAGAAACAGATGGGACTTTACTTACACTAGTGACATCTAGATATAGTTCTCAAAGCAATATTGCATTTTAAAACTTTTCATCCATAGAACTTTTATCCTATAACTCCATGATCAGAATGAAAAAGATAATATTTTTCAGATATAGTAGCTATGTTATTCGCAGAAATGCTTTAAAATATATTTTTACGAGTTGGCAAGATCTTAATGGAGTGTATCGATACATTTGACTTATCTGGGAAAATAAGCTATCGTGACACTGTTAACATCTATAACACAGTTCAAGTTATCTACCTTTCCATAAACTATATACAACCGCAATTGTTTCAGGAATTCTCATTATTTTGCGTAGAAAATAGTGAAAATTTTAAAATTCGAATAATTATAGTCCGAATTATGAGAATTTCTAAAAGCTCTGTTTAGTTCTAATTTTTAACACAATATACCAACACATAAAATTTTATATTTTTTTATAATTTTTCTTTTTCCACACACATACATAAGAGTACACAGAAAAGTACACAAACCTACACGAGCACACATAAGAACACAGGCACAAAAACACACAAGAAAGCACACAAATAGCACACACACAAAACAACACAGACACACAGACACGTACAACGAGCGTACAGACACACATGCAAGCAGACAAGAACATGCACACTCATCTTTCCAAAAGTATTCGAAATAATTTTAAAAAGTGCTCATCCGATAGTGCATCCAATTTAAAAATTTTCTTAATGAAGTTAAGCAAAATATTTCGTTTAACTTCACGCCTTAGTTCTGGAGTTCAGCCCTGCGAAAATAGAGGCATACCTGCATATTTATTCTTAATACATAGATCATCTTTAAAGAAAGAATTATGGTGATGAAGATGCATCCTTGACATAAATATTATAAGGCGTTAAAAACAATGTACACAACGAACCTGTCAATGCTAGCAAGAAGACTTAATTAAACTTCAAGGATTTTCTAACACGGCAGTTAACGTTTTTAGAACTGCGAATTGAATTTAAAAATAGAGAAAATATATAAAGATATACTTTCTCTGTTTCCGTCACTGTAAAACATTTGTAAAACTGTACTGTAAGTGTAAAACACACACACACATTATATATATATATATATATATATATATATATATATATATATATATATATATATATATATATATATATATATATATATATATAGAGAGAGAGAGAGAGAGAGAGAGAGAGACCCAAAAACATTGACCTCGGTTTTTATTCCTTAAATATTGATCTTAGACATATATAATAAATTTCAAAGTTGCGTAAAAAATTATGAAATCGATTAAAATTTTCAAGGAAATTAAATTTTAAGAAATACAAAATTTAAATTTTCAAGGGAATTAAATTTTAAGAAATACAAAATTTAAATTTTTATACTGTCCCCGTACAAAACATTTCCAATGAGTAAAATATGCCCCATACACTAACACAGCGATATACAAAATTTCAGAATAGTATCATAAAAAGTCCGTCCCAGAGATATGTTTAAACAAAGTTGGTGAAGGATTAAGCAATCTTGTCTTCTTTTAAACAAACATGTCCGATCACTGTTGTCTTATTATCAAGGTTTTCCGATATTTTGATCATTTTAATTTAAAATGCAATTATAGTTATAACATTATTTTTCAATAGTTTGATTAGAAGAATAGCTGGCAACATAATTTCGGTATTTAAAGCTTATTGTGTTACAATAGATACAAGTGGAAAGATAAACTGTAGTATGAAATATTGTAGTAGGAAAACTAGCTTGCCATGACTATACATTAAAATATCTCAAGAACGTTTGGTGGTATACAAATAAAATTACTTAAAAAGTTTATAATTTTCTTTTAGCATACGATGGTATAAAAAAGAATTGTGTCTAACAGCTTTTGAGTTAATAGTTAAAATCATGTTAAAGATAGAAATTCCGCTATCTTTAAATATTTGGAACAAAATTCGAAGATTTTTTATTTTTCTCATTACTTATACGTCAAGTCTGTGTGTGTTGATCCTTGGTCAGTCAGCATCACTCAGCTGTATCATTGCTTGCAAACACGACTTGAATAGTTATTGTATAATTAGTGATATTTTTGATAGGGTAGAATTACACAGGGCACAAACTACTCATTTAGAGACTTAAAATGTAAAACTGTAGATGGTTCTTTGTTTAAAACAAGTAAATCTAAAAACGTTGTTTTGGTGATAAAAACGAATATTCATAACTCGCCATGAACAGCTTCAATGGACACAAATCATGAGAAATATCTGAAAAATGGGAACTCTAAAAAAAGATACTATTTTAGTATATTTTATATACACTCTGTTGCAAAAAGAATATATGCACTTATAAGAAATTGAGTTACAGCCACGAAACTCGGCATGTATATATCGTTTGAGGAGAGATATAAATTATTAGAATTTGGAAAGGGGGGGGGGGGGGGAGACGTTTTATTAAGAATTGATAGCAACAAGAAGATGACGTTTAAGAAGTGGTAAATCCTCCCCTGACAGCTATAGATACAATATTTGATGCGGCATAGAGTCAATTAAATTGCTTATGTCTCTCTGAGGAAGATTCTGCCCCAAATATTGCAACTGGTTAGCTAATTCAGTGGTATTACGCGAAGGCTGCAATTGCCGTCACAGCACTTTCCAGACGTATTCTATTGGTGGTAGACTTATTCTATTGGTGGTAGACGTATTCTATTGGTGGTAGACGTATTCTATTGGTGGTACACGTATATTGGTATAACGTGTTATATTGGTGGTAGACGTATTCTATTGGTAGTACACGTGTTATATTGGTGGTACACGTATTCTATTGGTGGTTCACGTATTCTATTGGTGGTAGACGTATTCTATTGGTGGTAGACGTATTCTATTGGTGGTAGACGTATCCTATTGGTGGTAGACGTATCCAATTGGTGGTAGACGTATCCAATTGGTGGTAGATGTATCCAATTGGTGGTAGATGTATTCTATTGGTGATAGACGTGTTCTATTGGTGATAGATTTATTTGGCGGTAGACGTATTCTATTGGTGGTAGACACAATTATTTAGCTCTTGAGTCCTGAATATAAGTGATATGAATGAAATATTAATTGATTTTACATAGAGGAGCAGACGATTTATAGTATTGGCTTTTTTGATGAAGTTTTAAGTTTTCAAGTATAATAAATTATTGTAGTATTGTGATAATTAAAAAATTATCAGTGCTGAATGTATCACATTTTAGAACTGCTTAAATAAAGTTACATTTTAGCTGAAAAGTGTATCAATGCTTTATGCATGATTGATCTTTTGTTCATATATATAAAAACATTAATTTATAACTCGCCATGAGCAGTAACACGTATTAAAAAAAAAATTGTGTTAGGTGTATCGTAAAGATCCAGGAGTAATACACCTTAAGTGTATCTATATTAACAATCGAGAAGTATACACGTTAGGTGTATCTATAATTAAGATCCATCTATAGTAAAGGTTCAGGAGTATACACGTTAGGAGTACCTATAGTAAAGATCTAGGAGTACACACGTTAGGTATCTATCGTAAAATGACCATGGCCGATCGAATAAAAGGGGGTTTCAGCGCCCCTAGCGGAGAATTTAAAAATCTAGGATAAGAACTCTGCAACAAAACGAAATAGGATAAAAATGTCGATTACTCAGTTGCAGAAGATTATCTAATGAGTGGCAATTGACATCAGGAACGTATGAAACGTATGTATGGAAGGAAATAAATATCTGTTAAAAAGTCATATCATGAAGTATTGTAACATGGTGAAGCTTGCAATGTTTGTCAAAGTACGAACCTTTATTCTTTCTCGAATTCAAATGTGCATCGTTGCTGACGAAGAACATTTAGAACAGGCTGTAAAATTAGATAACTGTGCATGTGTTTGTTTCCGCATTCCTGAGTAGGACAGGCATTTTCCCATAACACTATTGTGTCAAATAAATGCCTTTGGTACATAGGTGACGCCAGGCTTTCACAACTGGGAGTGCTCATGTGAATCATGTATAGTTTGAAAATAACAAATAGGTTACTTGGTGGGCAAAATATAATGATTTAAAGTTCCACAACTACTGCATGACATAGCCATGGTCTTAATTCGTAAAAAAATACTAAATAAAAAGAAATTTGAAAACTATGAACACGCTAGAACAGGCGCCAATGGAATATTGACAGTTTTCTGCCAAACTCGATACGAAGCTAACGGTTCTGTATCCTGCCTCGATAGGCGAAAGTTTACGACAGATTTATTTATTGAAGCCTTACGCATGTGCAGTCATTTGGAACTGGGTCTAGCCAGAAGCCCTAAAAATATCGGATCTGAGATTTATAAATCCGTGAAAAAATAAATAAATAAAATAACGACTTAAAAGAGAGAGAGGGAAATTAAATTGTTGGAGTAAGAGGCAGTTTGGTAAAAAGGAGTGTTTGCCAAATTTGTAATTGGGATACTGAAGCACCCCTAGCACCGCCTATGCTTCTGTAAAATTTTTCTGGTGAATTCCTACTCTAGATAATGCTGTACTACTGTGTAATTGGACATTTTAGCCTATATCGCCTTATTGCTGAGATTATAACCCTATCTTCTGTAAAATTTTTCTGGCGAATTCCTACTCTAGGTAATGCTGTACTACTGTGTAATTGGACATTTTAGCCTATATCGCCTTATTGCTGAGTTTATTACCCTATCTTCTGTAAAAATTTTCTGGCGAATTCCTACTCTAGATAATGCTGTACTACTGTGTAATTGGACATTTTAGCCTATATCGCCTTATTGCTCAGTTTATTACCTTATCTTCTGTAAAAATTTTCTGGCGAATTCCTACTCTAGATAATGCTGTATTACTGTGCAATTGGACATTTTAGCCTATATCGCCTTATTGCTGAGATTATAACCCTATCTTCTGTAAAATTTTTCTGGCGAATTCCTACTCTAGGTAATGCTGTACTACTGTGTAATTGGACATTTTAGCCTATATCGCCTTATTGCTGAGTTTATTACCCTATCTTCTGTAAAATTTTTCTGGCGAATTCCTACTCTAGATAATGCTGTACTACTGTGTAATTGGACATTTTAGCCTATATCGCCTTATTGCTGAGTTTATTACCCTATCATTTTAAATTCTACGTTAGAAACGCTATAATTTCTTTAATTCGATCGTGTATGCACACTTTATTACGGATAGACCTAACTCGTACACTTTTTCTTACAAAGTTATTGGAGACTTTCCTACAAACCTTGTATACGCAATTATAGTTTCATTGAATGAACTTTCATCATGTATTGAGGTCTACTGTGAACCACGAAAAGTATGCTTATTATGCATTACTTGCGCAGTTAAAGATAATTGATAATTGGTTTTCAAACTTTCATTAATATCCTCACCGAACTGTTTAATTGCCGAATGTGCAATTGATAATGCAAAGACGATGCGCTCTGTTTCGTACTTGGTAATTACGTAAAGCTCTATTAAACCAAAAAAATTAAGCCTACTTTTTTTCTTAATTATTAATTTTTCATAGTATAGAATATAGTATAGAGAATACATTGCTTTCAAGAAAATTTTCAATTTTGAGATTTTAATGCCAATATATGTTTTAGAACTTCCTCAATCTGTTTTGGCCATTTTTAGAGTTATATCCGCCCATCTGTCTGAGGTCATTTCCTTGTGAACACAATAACTGCCACAAATACTCGTATTATAGGATTTTCACAAAA
Organism: Amaurobius ferox; assembly: GCA_951213105.1. Taxonomy (NCBI): domain Eukaryota; kingdom Metazoa; phylum Arthropoda; class Arachnida; order Araneae; family Amaurobiidae; genus Amaurobius; species Amaurobius ferox. The sequence continues at coordinate 155,475,839 of OX578140.1, read as the reverse complement.
CTTTAGATCCGACTTTGTTAACGAAAAATCTAGAACTAGACAGAAAATTTTGAAATTCGAGCAAAAACTTTTAAAGTGCATTCGAAATTTTACATATTTTTTTTTATCATGGTAGAATAGAACAAAATTTGCAATAATTGTGCATAAAATAGGTTATTTATATCACAATGATCACGAAACTTAACAGTTGCAATCATTGCAGCAAAAAATAGCCGCGATACAATTTTTTGCTCGTGACATCATTAGTCCCATCATTTTGTGTTCGTGACATCATTAGCCCTATCATTTTGTGTTCGTGACATCATTTAGGGTCAAGTTACTAAGTCGGGGGTACACTGTCAAACTTGGCATCAATCGACAGATTTTTTCAAACTCTTCAAAATGAAAGATAACATGATATACTTGGGATAATTTGGATTTCAAAATTTAAATTTTTTCCCCCTAATGCAAGCTATTTAAAAATGAATTATGATATCAGTGGAGTTGAACGACATTTCAGTTATTAGTTAATAAAATATCCCGGATATATTAAACAGCCAAGTAACAGCCTTAAGTGTGTGGATGATCTGAAACTTCATATAAGAATCAACTCGCTAGCAGATTATGCTTTGCCATAGAATGATCTGTATAACTGGCCTGTCTTAAATAGACTCCATTTGAATATTTCTAAGTACTATGTTATGAGTATTGCTAGAGTCCACAATATCCACAAATACAGCTATCAATTTTCTTTTATCTCACTCGGTGTGTTCGTTTTATTGATTTGGGTGTCATTTTTGATGTTTCATTTAACTTTCAAAGGCATATTGATAACACTGTTGAAAGAACATATCATAGTTTTGGCTTCACCTTAAGATGATCTTATGTTTCTGTCGCCGCTGATGCAATTATTTGTCTTTATAATACTCATGTTAAACTTATTTTAGAATATTGTTCTATGATCTAGAATCCTATTTATCATCTGTATTTTCAACAGATCGAAGTAGTCCAAAATAAATTTTACGTACTATTAATTACATAATTTTAGGTTATTATTGATATGATTACTAGTGCATACATGTGTAATTTACAGTGATAGACATATTAGTAGTTATATCGTGCTGTTCTCGAGATATTAAATAATTTACTTTTCCACAGGGAGTATGATGATATTTTTCTAAATAAAGTTAATTAGATGAAATTTGAGGTGGTTATATTAATAGTTAACACCAATAAACGTATTGGTTTTGAAAGAGATCATTTAAAAAAGTAGCTTAATTTTTATTTTCGCAATATAGAAATATCTTAAGCTTGTGAAATAAACTATGTGTTGGACACATCAGATTTTTATTTTACATATAGTATACAGAATAAGGAAAGGATTGTGACGAGGCCGAAAATTCGAATTAGAGTTTTGACTTTAAGAGCAGGTTTTAAGCATCCCTGAACTCGAATAGAGCGTTTTTAAGATGTTTTACGTGCGTGCATACATGTATGTTAGTGTGTGTGTATATACATGTATATTAGTGTGTGTATGTTAGTATGTGAATGCAATATCTCATCATGAACGAATGAAGCGTTTCTGAAATAATATGTCACAATTATTACAGACAGCCAATACTGAAACCCTATTGGTTTTAAACAAAATCGAGTGTCAGTAAACCCCTCCTAATTTTGGAATGAATTTTTTTTTAAATCATTAAAAGTAAGGACTTTCAATAATAATATCATTTCAGATGTAATTTTTATTATGAAACGAATGAAACAATTGCTAGAATGGACAGTTCGTGAGACCTAGCATGGGCCGTTCGTGAGATATTCCAAGTTTTTCAAATAAATTTTTCAAAAAATTATATTAACCTGAAAGAATAGTATAATCATATATGTTCAATTTTCATAAGCAATATTATGCAACTTATCTGTTAACATCATTTTTGTAGATCTGCTCGTGGTTCGTATTATTCAAGATATTTTACATTTCGACGACAAAGAATTTGCCAATAGTCATTTATTTCACGAAATATTCAATAAATGCCAATTGCTTTTTGATGAGAATTTTGCATGTGGACAAGCATTCTGTTTGGACTAATTATTGCCAATAGTTTCCAATTTCAATTTATAAGGTATAAATTCAAAGTCTAAAGCATTGTGTTATGGTTCTTATACACCATTATTTCGCTGTGAAACAATTAAATTAATTATATTATGCAAGGAAAGGCATGGGTTGACCACCATGGGCGTATGCAAAATTTTTTCGTGCTAAAATTGATTGCATTAACATTTTAGAAATTATCATCAACCTTGAAATATGCATTGTTACAAAGTAAATTTGAATCGATGGTATGAGCATACCATTTTAAAAATTAGTGTATATAGTACATTTAAAAATTAGTATGTACAATCTTTAAAAAACATTCCCCCTTTCATAACAGAATTCTAACTTTCCTGGTAACAGAGCAACTAAACTAACAAATTGGGTATTCATAGATATACCAAATGCAATAATCCTAAGTTTTTCACTTAGGTATAAGTATAAATTGTTTTTATTAATATACACAGTTGTGGTTAATGATTGAAAAAACACAGTTGTGGTTGAATGTTCTAATTCCAAAAAGCATTTTTCTTATTTTTCCCCCCTCATATATTGGCTTTTAACTAAATTAACGATCGCCCCTTGATCCCCTCCCACCCTAAATAAGCCCATGACTGCCCACATTGGATTTTTATAATATTGATTGATAAAATTTCTTGACTTAACGGGACTTCGCTATATTATTACCAACGCAATACAATATCCTTTCAGAACGAAAATAGACGCTTAAAAATAGAAGCATTCAGTAGAAAGAATCAAAACTATGTCAACAAACCGCGCGTGGTAGGAACTTGAATATTTAGGCGAATTTCTCAGTTTCCACATTCACAATTACTAAATTCAAACATGCCAATCAAAGTACTTCACACCTACCTCGAATTTGAATCCTAGAAATCTTGCAGTAGCTGACTTCAAATCCAAGAAATGTCACTGTAAACACGGCGAGAATGACGTTGGGACGTTTCGTGTGAAATGCTGCTGCGTAAAACTCAAAATGTGGCTTCAAGCACAAACGAACTCTTTGGAGGAAGTGGAAACGTAAAAGTTGTCTGACCAGTTTTCTTTTTCATTTCAATGTTTCCCAATCCTTGCGCGCGAAATAACGTTCGTGCCTTTATTACTTTTGCCATTGTTAAGGTAACGAGCTGAGGTTTTGAAAAGTTATGATGAATAAAAGACGCTCGTTGTTTTCAAAATGAAATTAAAATATTTGGTGCAGGTAGGGCCGGATAAGGATCTTGAAGCTAAGCCAGGACGGTACTCTCTCGTGGATTTCGTTTAATCCACGACACGAGAGCTGAAATGAAATCAAAAGGGGCTGAATACTGAAGGCGGGGCTGATGTGATGGGGATTTGAGGGGGACTCAACAGCAAGTTCTAAAGGGGGGCCTCACTAGAACCTGCTAATGTGAATAACATATATGCTGAGGGTTCTTGCTCAAAAAGACCGGGTAAAGATATCTTGAAGCAGCTGTAAGCCAGGCCGACGAAATCCACAAGAGAGTCATGGGAAATTGAAAGGAGGAGGGGGGGGGGGGGAGGGGGTCAATAGTACTGAAAGAGGGGCTGATGGCAAATTGAAGGGGGGCTCAACAACACTGAAGAAAGGCCTTACTAAAAATTTTTGATGTGAATAACATCTATGCATGGAGATTTTGTGGCGGAAAAAGCTTTACGAAAAATGTTAAAAACTTTGCACTCTTATACCAACGAACCTAATTGATAAAAATGCAAATACTTTTTCTTGTTTTGTCGAAAATAGGGCCCAGATTCTGAATATATAAAAAATAAGTAATATTTTGAAATTTTTTCTCAAAACAAGTATCTGTCCAAAAGAGAGCCCCCCCCCCCCCCTTTACTTTCACTCCTTGAAACTATAAAATATACATATAAATAGTAAGCGACAAAATTGTATCAGGAATTTAGTTTCTAAATCTGGATAAATTTTCGATTTCGAATCCAATATATAGTTTAGAGCATCCTGAACATATTTTGATTATTTTACAAGCGATGTCCGTCTGTCTGTCTGTGGTTGATTTTTGTGTACACTATAGCTGCCACAAATGTTAATGAATTTTCACCAAACTTTATATACGGCTCTGTTATTAAAAAGTATAGAACTAGATATAATTTTTTGAAATTCGAGCGAAAACTACGGAATATATAAAATTTTACATTTCCTTAACATGGCAGCACATAATATTTGGCATAATTAAGCATAAAAAGTATTATTTTGGCTCAATCACGAAACGCAACAGTTTCAATCATTATATTTAAAAATTGCTACAATATAATTTTTGTATTCGTGACGTCAGTAGCTTCCTGGGGATTACCTAAGGCTCCTCTATATACTGTATTATAGGAGCTCTAGCGTTATCCCTCGAAGGGTGCATTGCCAAACTTGGCACCAATCGAAAATTTCCCAAATCCTTTAAAAGAAAGTGTAAGATGCTATAATTATGATGATTTGGACCAACGATATAGATTTTTAAAATATTTTATTTTTAAATTTAAAAAAAAAAAAGAGTATGATAATAATAAAATGAAAATAAAACAAGCTAATTAAAAATGCATCCTAGTATGAGAAAATAGAGTTGAACCACACTTTTTTTTTCTTTTTTCTTTTAAAGAAAAAATGTTTTTGTCCGAGCTAGTTTTTGCTTCACTTCGCTTATTTGCAATCAAAATATCTTCTTAAGATAGATATAAATAGTAAAAAAGGTAAACATAAATAGATTTTACTAAACTTTTACAACTTTCGAGGAGGGCGCGGTAGCCCATTGGTTAGCGCGCTGGAGTTGCACTCGGTAGGCCCGGGTTCGATTCCAGCCACTGCCAAAAACTGCCGCCGTGTTCAGGCGGAGTACGATCACGTTAAACATGTGGGTCCGAAAGTCCTTCCGAGAGGTTGGTGGTAGGGGAAGGAGGGTACGGTCCCTGTGGATGCCTCCCCCACTGGGTTCCGGTCTAAATTGGGTGGCACTTCCTGACCGTCCAAACAGTTACCTTACACCTTTCTGGTAGGTCGGACGGTCTGGGTTTCAACAACAACTTTCGAGGAATCGGGTTAAGTTTTTAGGTCAAAGGGATTCAAGAAAGTTTGAAAATTATTTTCGAAAAGCCCCCATATTTTCACTTCTGGTGAAATCGAATATCCGGTCCATTAAATTCTGTTCCGTTGCTGATACTATAATTGCGCTAAAATCCAGTCTTGATCCGGGGTCTGCTAAAGGATTTGGAAAAGCAAAAACACGTTAGACATTACGTAGATTTGCAGTTTTTAAAACTTTTTCTTTTGTCAATCTTATGCATTTTACTCTTTCGATATTTCCCATATTCTACTGCAGATCTTTTTTGTTCCGCAGTCTACGAATCTGCGACTTTCTCCATTTATATCCTATCAAGCTGGGTAGACTTTAAGGTAGTTGTAAACACGTTTGTTAAAATCACATTGATCTCAATTAACCCCACCCAGTAATACATTCGATTGATTTAAAATGGGGTTACTTTCGACAACAAATAGATTGTTATCTAAAGTACTGTCATGCCACTTGATTACGAGAATTACTTACAAATGTTCAGATTGGAATTTACAGTACGACTTACTATGCGTATAATTTCCGCTTTATTCAAATTGTTTTAAAAGGAACGTAATGGATATACGGGGCTCCTGGGAAAGTTGTTAAGTACCCTAATAACTTTGTAAGAAAAAGTCCATGCGTGCACATGTTAAGCCCTATCTATATTAAAGCTGTCATTCCTGATAGAATAAAAGTAATTGCACGGAACTTACTGAGTGCGGTATTTAAATTTGCAATTTGACCGGTAACAAAATGAAATAGATAACAAGAAAGATCAATCATGCTTAAAGCATTGATTATGAAACACTTTCCAACAGCAATGCAATTTTATTTAAACATGTCTAAAATGCAATACATTTGTCGGTAATATTTTAAAACTTCTCACAATACTACATTGATTTATTATATTTGAAAACTTAAACATTCATTGAAAAAAATGAACTTCATTCAAATGACGACATTGAAATATAAATTGCCTGGTTTAAACATCTCTAAAATGTGATATATTACTCGATAATAATTTTAGTATTATCATAATACCAAGATAATTTATTATATTTAAAAACTTCATCGAAAACAACTGAAATTCATTCAAATGACGTCATAGAAAAAATAACACGCCTGGCTCTCTCTAAAAAAGCAGCATTTCATTCATAAATAATTTCCCATTCATGTCATTCATCACAATACTATAATAATTTATTTTATTTAAAAATTAAGACCATGGAGCTACAAGTAATTTAACTCTATGCTTAAAACTTCATCGCAAAAAATCGTCCTTCTCTCGGTAAAGTCAATGAATATTTCTTTCATATCAGCTATACAGACTCCATGAGCTAAATTCTTTTGCGTTATGAAAATACAGCAATTTCTATACAACTCATCCTGCATATTTTGCTATTTACATTTTACATAAGTGAAAAATAGGCTTCGTTGCAGATATAATCAAATATGTATGAGCATTTAAACTCATATATATTGTAATTGCGTTGAGTTAGAATGTAGATGCACAGAATTTAAACCAAAATAAAGTGGTTTTAGGACGGATACAACACTCGATAAGAAATAAAAAGAAAGATCAATCATGCATAAGCATTGATTATGAAACACTTTCCAACTGAAATGTAATTTCATTTAAAAATTTCTAAGATGTGATTCATTCAGTGGTAATATATTTTACATTATCACAGTACTACAGTAATTTTTTATTATACTTAAATATTTAAAACTGTATCGAAATATAAATCATCTGATTCTTTATGCAAAATCAATGAATATTTCATTCATATAACTTGTATTCCAGACTCCAGAGCTAAATAATTATGTGTGAAAAAAATTCAGCAATTCTTATGTAATTCATCTTACAATCGCTTGAGATATTTGCATTCTGCATATGTTAAAATTAGGCTTCCTTGAAGAAATAATAAAAGTTTAGGGATCATTTAAAATCACAACTATTGTAATTGCATAGGCACGGAATTTAGATACACAGATAATACACAGATAATATATATGTGTATGTGTATGTACTCAAAGTATTGGAATCGTGCCGAAGATCGGAACTCGAATTTTCAAAGTATCTACACGTTTTGGGACTTCTAGAACACGAAAAAACTACTTTTAGGAAGATGTCTGTGTGTGTAAGGGTGTATCTGTGTATGTTTCTGTGTGTCTGTGTGGATATTATATCCACTCTAATTGAAAAACTAATGGACCGAATTTCATACAATTTGGTAGGTATGTTTTTTGTGGGAAATCCTGATGTTCATTAGATTATAGTACGATTCGTAATAAAAGAATCTGCCTTCTTTGCGAAATGGCCGCAGAAATTGCCGTTATCCACTCTAGCTAAAAACTAATGAACCAAATTTAACAAAATTTGGAGTATAATATTTCAATAACCTACAAGTGATTTATATACCAAGTTTAACAAAATTTTGTATATAAATCATTTGTAGGTTATTCTACTACGATTCGGGAAAAAGGAACGGGCTATTTTTGCGAAATGGCCAGCAAAAATCGTTATATATAAAAATAAAAGACTACGTGTGCTCAATTATATCAATTAAATTCCTATATTATATGTGATTTTTGACAACAAAAAGAATAAGACTAACCCCATTACTCTAGGACTAGCCGTTCTTGAGATATTCTAGTTTTTTCGCGTTTTCGCTACACCACCTTTGACAATAAGTCTAGCTATCAAATGAGAACCAAATTTAAGTTTAACGTGTAAATTCAATGTCATTTAAAATACTTATGTTGTGCAGATAAACTCAAATTATCATTGAATAAATAAAGAGAACGAATATGAGTCTGCAGGGAAAGACATGTGCTGTCCACATCAGAATTTTTAACAATATTACACCAATGATTTATAGAAGTGAACGGGGATTATTTTCAGGCCATTTCGAAAAAAATGTATGATCTATATTTAAAGATCCATCAAATTTTTGTCGAATAAAATGTTCAACAAATTTAAGCTGTGTACCAAATTTTAACTCTCTAGGACGTAGGAAAGTGCATTTAAAATGCCATCAATTAAATTTATCATGAAGAGTTATATAAAATTTAAAAAAAATGAAAAATTGTTATCTACCAAATTTGTTTTAAAATATGATGCCACTCCCATATGCAAAACGTTTAAACAAATGGAGAGATATTTATTATATAATATCTCTCTCTTTTCTTTCTGGAAGATATCCCAAAGTTAGAATTTAATTGAATTTGTTTTTTTCCCTATATTAAATAATTTTTTTAATTAAAAAACTACTTAACATATTTTACTGAATTTTTTTTTATATATTCTATGGGATAATGTGAATATTTCCTAAAAATTTCGAAGCAATTCGTGAATTTTAAATTTACTTAAAAAATGTTTGAAAAATTAGGTCCCATAGGGTTCAATGTATTTCATTTTTTCAACCCGGGTTCAATAAAAAACTAATTGGGTGATATTATTTATTTATATTCCCATAGGTCCTACAGACCGTCTGAACAACATACTAAAATTTCATTTTGATAAACTCATTTTTACGGCAGTTATCGTGCTAACGGACAGACAGACAGACAGACAGACAGACAGACAGAATGAACAAAGTCATAAACACTTTTCAACTTTGTTGTAAAGTGTTAAAAAGAAAGCTAATCCCAAGGTATAGAGCATTATCTAATAATTAGGAATTGACGCCAGAAAATATCGAAACGCATATAGGTAAAACAATATACAGGGTATCCCAAAAACATTGACCACTGTTTTTATTCCTAAAATATTGATCTTAGGCATATATATTAAATTACAGAGTTGATAAAAAAAAGCTACAGGATTTTATGAAATCGATTAAAATTTTCGAGGGATTACATTTGAAGAAATACAAAATTTAAAGTTTTATACGGCCCCAGTACAAAAAGATTTCTAATGAGTCAAATGTGGCCCATACACTAATAAGGTTATGTACAAAATTTCAGCATTTCATCGTAAAATGTCCCCAGAGATATGTTTAAACAAAGTGGGTGAGGGATTAATCACAAATTAAAATGTAAATGTTTACAGCAAGAGTGCAACTGACGCAACGTAGAAATGCATCATAGGCAAATAATATGTACCTCTTATCTTTAATGGATCTTTGGCATGGATGGGAACACATTTTGAACAAGCTTCGTGTAAAGTTATTATTTCTGCACAGTGTAGATACTTTTGCACCAATAAATAGCAAAATTATTATTTAGTTATGTAATCATTGTTTCCTTTCGTAATTTGTGTATGACCCCTGAAACGCGATCTGCCGACGTGATTTTTACCCTCTGAGAACCCATGTCGAGGCATCGAAAAGTGGTTTAAGTCAGCATTTTTCTCTTTTCATATCTCTGGGACATTTTACGATAAAATGCTGAAATTTTGTATATCACCTTATTAGTGTATGGGGCACATTTTACTCATTGCAAATGTGTTTGTACGGTTTAAAGTTTGTATTTCTTAAAATTTATTTCCCTGAAAATTTTGATCGATTTCATAAAATTCTGTACCTTTGTTTTACGCAACTTTGTAATTCATATATATATATATATATATATATAGGGTCTGCAACACTTTGACATTTGTACTACTTGTCAAAGCACGCGGTTATAATTTATTAATTTATTCTCGAATTGAAATGTGCATTGTTGCCGACAGAGTACATTTTGAACAGATAGTTCATCATATTCCTGTGTATGAAGTACTGTTAATTTTATCATTCCTGAATAGGAAAACCATGCGCCAATAACCATATTGTGTTAAGTATAGTTTTACCGTGGTTTACTTTATCATACGCAGTATTGAGAACGTATTGTTTTCATGAAAATTTACGATATCGAGGTTTTGATGCCAATATATGTTTTAAGACCTCCCGAACTCGCACGTTTGAACTACTTTTGGAGTGATGTCAGTCTGATGTCTGTGGTCGATTTCTTGTATACACGGTAGCAGCTACAAATACTAATGGATTTTCACGAAACTTTATATTCGGATTTATCGTCAAAAAGTCTAGAACTAAGTAGAATTTAAAATTCGAGCGAAAACTTCGAAATTTTATATTTTTCGAACATAGCAGCATAGAACAAAATTTGACATAATCAATCATGGAAGCGTTTACTTACGGCTCAATCAATGATCGCTAGACTTAATAGTTTCAATTATACTTGTTAAAAATAGCTCCGATACAATTTTTGGTCGTGATGTCATTAATCCCCCTCCCTTGGGGAGCAAGTTAATTCCCCTGGGGGTACGTTGTCAAGTAAGGGTATCAATCGAAAATTTTTTCAAGCCCTTTAAAGTAAAGGGACACGCTGTATTTGTAATCATTTGGACCCACGATATAGATTTTTCAAATATTTTTTTTGTAAAATTTGAAAAGAAAAAAAAAATTTTTGATATGAAAAAATAGAGTTGAGTCATACGCCAGTTAATTTAGGTTAGCATATATAACGTCTACCCTCATAGAACATTTCTTACAAAATAATTAGGGGTGCTAAGAACATTCCTTCTATAAATTCTTATTAACCGTGTACATTTTCAGTGATAATCAGTGTTCCACAGTTATGTCGCAAGTTCTCACCTTCTTGCATCTTAAATGTATAGTCATTCTATGCTCGAATAATTTATAAGATTTGCATCTGGGTTTAGTAACCTTTTACCAATCACGATTTTGACACAAGATGGATGCCATATTTTATTTTTAAGTGGATCACGTGATCTTCATAATGGGTGTAATTATTTTAATTTTTATTTAAAACTACTGAATATATTTTGCTGCAATTTTTTTATATATTTTACAGGATAATTTGAATATTTCCTAAAACTTTCGAAGCAATTTGTGAATTTTAAATTTGCTTAACAAATATTTGGAAAATTAGGTCCCATAGGGTTCAATGTGTTTCAATTTTTTACCCCGGGTTCAATCCAAAACTAATTGGGTGATATTATTCTTTTATATTCCCATAGGTCCTACAGACCGTCTGAACAACATACTAAAATTTCATTAAGTCATTTTTAAGATGTTAAGAGCATTTTTAAGTCCGTCCGTCTGCCTCACAGACAGACTGTCTGTCGTAAAAATGACTTAATCAAAATGAAATTTTAGTATGTTGTTCAGACGGTATGTAGGACCTATGGAATATAAAAGAATAATATCACCCAATTAGTTTTGGATTGAACCCTGGTCGAAAAATGAAATACATTGAGCCCTATGGGACCTAATTTTTCAAACATTTTAAAGCGGATTTAAAATTCACAAATTGCATCGAAAATTTTAGGCAATATTAAAATTGTTCCATAAAATATATAAAAAAAAACCAGCGGAATATATTCAGTGGTTTTTTAAATAAAAATTAAAATAATTACACCTCTTATATAAAGCGATCACGTGACCATGATATGAAAAGATCTCATGACCCACTTCAAAATGATATATGGCATCCATCTTGTATCCAAATCGTGATTTTTTAAGTTCTTTTTAATTCATATTGAGTGTTGTATCCGTCCTAAAACCACTTTATTTTTGCTTAAATTCTGTGCATCTACATACTGAAACAACGCAATTGCAATATATTTGAGTTTAAATGATCATCAAAATTTCATTATTTCTACAACGAAGCCTATTTTTTACTTATGTAAAATGTAAACAGCAAAATATGTAGAATGAGTTGCATTAGAATTGCTGTATTTCTTTAACACAAAACTATTTAGCCCACGGAGTCTGCAAAGCTGATATGAATGAAATATTCATTGGTTTTACACAGAGAAGGACGATTTTTTCGATGAAGTTTTAAGCATAGAGTTAAATTACTTGTAGCTCCATGGCCTTAATTTTTAAATAAAATATTATAGTATTGTGATGAATGAAATGAATGGGAAAATGTTATGAATGAAATGCTGTTTTTATAGAGAAATCCAGGCGTGTTATTTTTTTATGACGTCATTTGAATGAATTTCAGTTGCTTTCGATGAAGTTTTCAAATATAATAAATTATCGCAGTAGTACGATAGTTTTAAAAATATTATCGAGGAATGAATCCATTTTAGAGATGTTTAAACCAGGCAATTTATATTTCAATGCCGTCATTTGAATGTAGTTCATTTTTTTCGATGAAGGTTTAAGTTTTCAAATATAATAAATTAATGTAGTATTGTGATAAGTTTTAAAATATTACCGAGGAATGTATTGCATTTTAGACATGTTTAAATAAAATTGCATTGAAGTTGGAAGTGTTTCATAATCAATGCTTTAAGCATGATTGATCTTTGTTATTTTAATTTTTCTTTAAAAACTACTGAATATATTTCGCTGAATTTTTATGTATTTTATGGAACAATTTGAGTATTACCTAAAATTTTCAAAGCAATTTGAATTTTAAATCCGCTTAAAAAATGTTTGAAAAATTAGGTCCCATCGGGCTCAATGTATTTCATTTTTTCAACTAAGGTTCAATCCAAAACCTAATTGGGTGATATTACTCATTTATATTCCCGTAGGTCCTACAGACCGTCTGAACAACATACTAAAATTTCATTTTGATTAAGCCATTTTTACGGCAATTATTGTGCTAACGGACAGACAGAATGAACAAAGTCATAAACACTTTTCAACTTTGTTGTAAAGTGTTACAAGTAAATGTTACAGTAAATATCACGGTACATCTTATATTTTGTGTGAAATTCGTTCATTATAAACTTTCCAAAAATCATTAGACACTAAAGCTAGTTTATGCATGGGTTGGAATACGATGGTTTAATTCGTAGTTTATAATAAGAGTTCTTTACCTAGAGCGCCCCTCCACCGAAGTGATACATCCGAGAGATCTTTAAGATCATTTTAAAATTTACCAGTACAAATATTTTACATTGAATCAGCCAGCAAAATTTATAACATTAAGATTTGTAATGGAGTGCAAAATAAGTTAGTGAATACTTCCAAGACATGACAGAAAACAACGTTGCAGGAGAAACAAGCTCATATGCAGTTTCATCGTGAAACTAACAATCTGGTAAGATATCGGACAACATTATAGAAAAGAAAAACATATCCAAGTTCAGAAAAATTTTACAAAACGAGTTTTAAATTTATAATCTTTCAAATTTAAATTTGCAGTTTAATAAGTTATCTTGATAAGATCATCGTAGTAAAAAAATGAGCAGCTTTTCTTGAATTTATGCAGAACCAAATTTCATATTCGCAATTTCTATGTACCGAGACGTTGGATAGATTTTCTGCAAATGTCTTTATGACAGTAAAAAGGCAACCATACATCTAAAATCTGGAATTTCCAAATAAAATTACAAATCTATGGAACTTTTATATGGCGGCAGAACAATTTCCTACACTTTTTCCAGTTAAGACGGATTTGCGGAACAGGAGCCCTCAATGAACCCTTCAGAAAAATTCCCATCAGTCATCCAGCTTTAGGTTCAAATATTTTTCGGGACTCTTGCTAACGAAAGTGAAAAGGATAGGAAGTTGAAATTCTTAGTAAATCCCTCAACGTCCTACGGATTTGATGCCGAATCCACTGGTTACATAATCAAGGCTCCATCTGGTGCAGATTTTTGAAAAATTTTAAATACTTCCGGTTCGAAAATTTTTACTTTAATTATATAAATTGCCAAAACTTTGCGGAGACAGTCTCATGGATTTGAGTAAAGTTTGCCTTTAGATTATTAGAACCAATTAAGATATATTCTAGAGATTCATTCCGGTGATGAAAGTGGAATCTAAACACCGAAATGTAAAGGCACACATTTTCTGGATAAAAATGACTTGCAAGGCGGAAGGATACCGTCAATGTGACATTTCTGATCTTAATTCTGCGCAAACAGTGTCCACAATAAAATATGAAAGTACGCTTCCCTTTCACCATCTTTAGTTACGAAAGCCAGTAAATTCTTTACTTGCATCCCTGCAAATATCGGTCATGAATCCGCAACCATTGAAAGGTTAAAATGCTAGAAAGTTTCGCATGAAATGGCATAGGACAATAAAGGGTGCCAATTGGTAGTGGAAATAAAGACTTCATGACAAGACAGCACGACCCATCGTCAGAAGATTAGCGGCTTGGTAACAGCAGCCGATCGTGGCATCTTGCCCTGAAGACTTGAGTCTGAACTAGATGACACTGCTGTATTATACGCGTTTCATATACCTTTTACAGGAGAAACGTTTTCTGCATTCTTTGGAACTTTGTTGTTAAGTTTCATTACTTCATAATGCAAGGATTCATAGTACCCATCGCATAATTTTTGAAACTGGCAAAACAAGTTTTCGGGAAATCTCTGAAAAATACAAAGCTATGGAGAGTTGGATTAAAACTACTGCAGCCAAGGCTGAACGTTAACCAAGTTATCCTCATCTGACAAGCTGCATATTGCGTTGCGAGTTTGCAAATCCATATGTGAAGCTTTATACTAGATTCTACAGGTTAAGCCACCATCTCTGCATATGCAAAGTATATGCATTGTCCAATTTCGCACATCCATGGACGGATGCCCTTTGTATTATTCATCGGTTACTAATCTAGGTAAGCAAAGGCACTAGGTAAGCAAATTCTGCATAAAACCCATCATTCCATGGTTAAATAGCTGCCAATAATTAGCTCAACGATGATAACGCGTCTCAAAGCCTTAAGTTATCCGAGTATGAAGTACAAGGAAAAATAAAGTTCATTAAATTTAAAACTTAAAATTTAATTTATAAGTGCTCCAACATTACACTTGTATGAAAATTTAAATAGACTTAAAACTATCGCAGTTTCAGACGACTCTGGATGTCATGCAGATTTGAGATGCTTCAGTTAAATTACGCCGCCAACTATGGTGTGAAAATACAGAAACTACAAATATGATACATTAAACGGTTATAGTTTGAGCTTCCAACTTTTTGAATGCTGGGTAAACTAAGCGGAAGGCAAAATTTATATCGGATTAAAAATCTCCCATCATTGCATATAAAGATCTGGTTTCGCGGTTTGAATTTGCAATTTTGTAAACATTTCGCTGCAAAAATGCAGCCAAGCCGTTTCAAGCATTCCTTAGCTAACACATGTACAACATTCAAAGATTGCCTAGTACAGACTAATCATGGTTTATCACTCATGCATGTGCTCGGAACTTGCAAGACTATAGCTTAAACTAATAAATATTGAACTTCAGAGTCTTAAAATTGTATCAGAATCTTTGTAAACATTGGTGTACACCATTCATTAAATATAACCCAACTTAACCAGATTTGTTCTCTTTAGAACGCAACTACTTTAACCAACAACCATTCTAACAGTTGGGGGGTTTACTGCTGAAAGACTTGCAAACCGTAATTTCAGTTCAAAACTATACACTATATTTATAAATATTAACACTTCGGCAGATAATTGGTTGAATATTTCGGAAATTCAGCTAGAATTTTCATGAAAGTTTGCAATTTATATTAATTTCGGCAACCAGAAAAGCCGCAAAGTAGCTGAAAAAAATAAGCACGGATTGCAGATTCTTTTACAGCGGAGGAATTTATATCCAAGATGTCAATAAAGCCCACCAAGACTATGTTAACCCGTCTCCCAGTTAGAGAAAAGTATATTTAAAAAGCAAATTACGTTTTATTAATTTAAAAGTGACCATTACAAATAAAATTAAAAGTTGCTTTCAAAGCTCTGAATGAAAAGATGGAAGTGCTAAAACAGCAGAGCAGAAACCAAAGATGACAGGAGCACTGGAACGTAGCTTAAATATCCTACGCTAGCAGATGAGTAAGAAGCACACCGTCCTCTGAATTCTGTGCAAGTGATGTTTCCGACAACGCTCAGGAACAGTCTAGCAGCTTTGAGGTTCTCCCTGATGGCCGCTTTATCTGTTGCACAGTTCGCTTTATCGTAAGCTTTAAGGTTACATTTCTCAAAGTCCTCAAGAGCACTAAAAAATATTACAAGTTAATAGAAAACATTTTATACAAATTTTTTTTCAAGCACTAAAAATACGATTTTATAGCAAAAAAAAAATTTAACGATTTCGGGGTAGTTTTTAAACAATCTTATTTCCAAGATTAAAAGCAATGTAGAGAAATGGCATCGCACGACGTTTCACAAAGTTCAAGACAAATTTAAAATAAATACTTTTTGAAACTATACGAGAATTTATTTAACCATTAAACACTCCTGGATATTCCACCTCGAGGTACACTCAACTTTTATTTGGAAATATCCTTTTAGCGGCAAAAAAAAAAAATAGTACTATATAAACATTCTGACCACGTTAAGCTATATTTAACAAGGAAATTTATTTAAGGCAATTATCGAAGACTATCGCTAAGGTAATTTACTTGAAAGCAACATTGAATTTATTAGAAGGTATAAAAATCTTCAGAGTAATCTTGCAATCACCGAAATTACTTCCAAGAACTGAACAGAGACAAATCCATTTGAGTGAAGAGGCCTACAGATTTAAATATTTTCAGAGCTTTCCCCAGTCTAACTAGAAAGTATTGCACCGAAAATAAATCTGAAACTACACTATAATAGTATAACATGAAATGTGTTTAGAGCTTAAACTATACCACGTAACTCAATTTAGAGCATGAGCTTTGTGATCGCAACTTCGCTCATCATGAAATAAGATACCAGCTTGTGGCAAGATCAAATTAAGACTAGAGGTTCTCAAAATTGTCACTTCCATCTACAATTTGTTTTTAAGAGAAAATTCCAAAACGCTCGAAGTCTGGTGACGGGAGTCAATATCCTGGATGAAGTCAGATAGAATAGCACAGTTTGAATTCTGAAGTTCAGTATAAAATTTAAAGTAAACTAAATTATGCAAATTCAGACTAAAGGCAAATGGGCAGTTAAGTTTGATACTGACCAACAGACCGATTCAGTCTTTTCACGATCTTCCTCTATCTGCTGAGCTTCTTCGTTAGCCTTTTCGTATTCGGCATCACAATAATCTTCCAGCCACTTCCTGAATCTCCAGTCGCAACCATTAGCATCGATTTCCCCAACTGAAAATAGAATCTTGTAAGGGGCTCATCGTAGATAGTTATAGAATATTCTTTAACATCAAGCTTTAATTATCAAGTATACAATTTTATTTCACTTTGAAACGTAAAGCTTCATCCAAAAAGGCAATTCTATAAAATAATCCGCTTTATGTAAAAATATTTTATTCACTTATGAAATATAAGTCTGGAATTTCTTATATTTCCTTAAATAATTGAGGAAAACGCTGAAATTCTCATACAATTCATTTTACAGCTTGATTCGTTTACATTCTGCATACATCAAAATTTGGTTTCATTGTCGAAATATAAGTTTGATCATTTAAACTCAAATATTATAAATGTGCTGGCGCAGAATATAGATGCGCAGAAAATAAGCAAAAATAAAGCAGTTTAGGATGGATGCAACACTAAATATAAATTTAAGAATCACGATCTTGCCATATCGAAAAAATTTGATTCAACATTTTGTTTTGCAATGAGTTGCGTAATCTCTTCATATGAGTTGGCAATTTATTAATTTAATTTATTTTATTTAAAACTACCGAACATATTTTGAAAATTTATATATTTTATGCGATAATTTTGAATCTTCAAAATTTTCGAAGAGATACGAATTTTAACTTATGTCCCACAGACTGTCTCGAACATAAAATATCATAGTCATTTTTACGGCAGTTTTTGTGCGAACGGACAGAATGAACAATATAACACTTTTCAACCATGTTTGAATGTTAAAATGGATAGATTACATTATGACGACAAGGTTGATAAACACTTCACGGGGAAAACCGCTTTTGATAGATCAATGTAGAGTCAATGTTCCTTTGTGGTGGAACATTTATGGTATAGGCAAATGAGCCACGTCCCCCCAAACTTTTATATTTACGCTACACATTTTGAAAATGTAAAACTTCAAATTTTAAAGCCTACCGTTTGAGCACAAGACCGAGCAAACAGACCATATTTGTTAAAGGCTATCTGCTCTTCCCACCAGGATAAACATTTGAATAAGTTTACATTGGAGAAAACTTATATAATTATTGCAATGCTAGACAAACTCGTTTTGAGACGATTAAGCTCAAAATTTAAAAAATCATTTGCAATTACTTACACTCTGTAGACGAGGCTTCAGAACTGGATAAATCCCGATCTAGTACATCATCCATGGCCTCTGTCACATTGGCGCCAAAATCACCCACACTTTCGGACAGCTGTTCTACACCTTCGGAAAGAGTTTTTCCAGCATCGCTGGCTATTTTCTTTATGGAATTACTAGAGATTTCATTCATAGCATCATTGGCTAAACCTTGAACAACATCACTGGCCTTTCTTATCACGGCGTTACTGGTGATTTCATCTGCAGCATCATTGACAAAACCTTTAACAGCATCACTGGCCTTTCTTATCAGGGCGTTACTGGCGATTTCATCTGCAGCATCATTGGCAATTCCTTTTACGGTTTTCTCCAGTTCATTAGTTAAGGGTTCGCATGGGACCAGACCTGGAATACAAAAACAAGTCACTTACAGTACTCATTTTGGACAATAGAAGGGGAGGGGCAGTTGCACATCATTCACATGTGGAACGTTCGCTTCATTATAGTGTTTTAGTACGGAGCAGGCGATAAATTATCCCCGAAGGCATACCTTAAAATTTTAGGATATTCAGTTAGAATTTTTCAAATCCAAAACAGATTCAAGCCACCATTTTCGTCCTTTCGCCGTTGATAATTTTAACGATTAAAAATTTCTACCCTATAACAAGGAGTTACATTAGAAGCAAGCAAGGAGTTTCGCTTGGTTATTCCATCGTTAGCATCGTGCCGACGAGAGACTAAAGTGCTGTGTAGGCCAAATTGGAACACATGCTTTTACATAACGCACTGCTATAGGATAGGAGTCATTTCACTGCAAGCCATTTTGTATATTGAAACTTTGATTATTAAATTAGGTTCGAGGAATTGTTAAATTCGTTAAAGAGAAATATCACTATTCGTGATCCCCCAAGTTTCTCCAGTTTTATATGAATTTACTAGTTTTACACATGCATAATTATAGATTTCACCACCATCTCATCTAGGAACATTGTAACGCAGTTTCACTTATCAGTACAGCACTTCATTTGGCATATCCAATCAAGATAAGTCATGGGTTTAGGAATTAACAAAAGGTGAAAGTTTACAGCAAGTAATCTTCTGAAATACTCATGTACTCTTTAGGTTAAGCGCTTTTTAACTACACAGGATTTACTCCACCATTAAAATCCAAGTAGCAATTTAGAACGTTGTTTAAACTCCAATAAAACCCATTTGTGTATTTCTACGCAATTGAGATGGTATACGTATCGCTTTTTAATTCTATCTTAGAATGACTCGCTTTCCCAGCTACCAAAAGTCTAAGCAAAATGGATGAAAATTAAATACAATGCAAAAGGAAATAAACCGCGCTCCTAAAAACAAAAATATTTCAATCATTTTAAATTACTCAAAACTTCCCTCCCAACAAAATTACCAGATGATTTGGATATAAAATGCCAATTAACAGTTATTCATAGTGCATGAAATACTAGAACGGCATTATTCCAACTGTAACAAAATAGAAGCAGTTTATTGCAGTTTGAAAAGGAAGAAAAATACATTTCTCAAATTAGAACCATATGTTGCCATAATGCTAAAGGTGGAATAACTTTCATGGAGGAATTACTCTCGAGAAGCTGTAAAATTACCGTCCAGCCAAAACCTATCTGAAGATCGTAGACTAACCATTTGATAGACTCTCAGAACGCACAGAATTAGCAACCAAGGGTGTGCTAGATAACAAGTCATTAGGAAAATATCCATAGTACTTCTGAACAAGTGGAATTCCAGTTTGATGAAGTTTCACATTTTGTTGCTATCGCCCAAGACTGATTATCTCTAAACATTAGATTAAGCCACGGTTTGAACCCTCTCAGACGTGCAAATAAAATTGCTTAAATTTGGTTTAATGCTTATAGTTCAAAGTTATCGGTCACAAGTAAAAGTAGACAGCTACTTTAGAGTAGCTGCATGGAAATAAAGTTGAAATTATTGCCTTAGAGATTTGATTTTAGTCCATTAGGGGGGGGGGAGGGGTAGTTACAGTATGTTTAAATATTTAAGACATCTCGCGATGTGAAGACATTTTATCTGGGGAACTCTTTGGGAAAATTGTTTACCGCTTGAAAATATCAACAGAAGTACTTTAAATGTCTTTTACGAAGCAGTTACTGAGAAAGCCAACACCTCGTATTACTTTACAAATATTGAAAATCCCACTGTAGAAACTTAAGTTAGAATATTCAAGTATGTATAAAAGAATTGTTTATATACAGCGTGTTAAGCAATTAAGGAGTGTATAATAAACTATTTAAGATTCTAAATTAATAGAATGCTTTTAACGCAATTCCAAGGATTGATTAGAATGAACTTTCACATTAAATATTAAGCCCATTAACGTAGTCGAAGAGGAGTTAATGAAAAAATATCTTAACTGCATGCTAACATAAGAAATAGGAAATAAAATTATCGGCAAGATTAGAACAAATTCTTCCAGGCAGTTTGAAAACTGCTGTCTGAATGCGAATTATTGAAAACTCGTTTGCAAACAATTTTCGTTAGTGACAGCGTAGAATAGCCGAATACGTATCAAACTGGTTACAGAAGCAAAAGCACTTTTAGTCTAAATAGTGGCGATAATGGGAAAAATTAACCACGCATATAATTAAAGTACTGCAGCCTCATGAATTTTCAACTTCGAAGGATCATGCCTTTGGATATATTATACAATTGATCAACCGCTTTATGCTGTTGACGGGATTGTTTTCAAAATAATGGGTTAAGGCAATATTGAGTTTTTAAATGTCTGGGAAAGCCTCTAAAGAAGCTTAAAGTTTTATAATAAGCACTTGAGAATTAGAACTTAGATTAGTTAGGTATACAAACGTATACATCATATGTTTATATATATTACGTACATATAAAGAAGTATGCATTACAAAAAGTACACTATATATTACGTACCACAAATCGATGCGATGACAACAAATGCGAAATACATCTTGAAAGGAACAGAATTAATCTATAGCGAATAAAATAAAAGCTGAAATCCTACAGATCAAGTCAGGAAAAGAAAAAATTTAAAGCTGAAATTGCACAACACAGTAAAAAAATTAAAATCTAAAATCACACACTTCGATCCAGGAAGAACCTATAACTAACGTCGAATTACTGGGCTATTTATACTAGCACAAAACAGTTAAAATTTGCATATATATTTTCTTGCAGTGACAGAAATTTTAACTCGTTTTATAAATTATATTTGCATATGTTTTAACGTTTATGTTTAATAAATACAATGTTATTTATTAAGCCATCATGATGTCAAAATATTTTGATTAAAAATATTGTGAAGGGTTGTTGTAAAAGATATTTTATATAGTTATATGCTTATATACATGGCGTGCTGATACGTATACATCGATAAATGATATCTGTAATAAATTATATTGCAACTCTATAATCCATAGTGCAAATGAAAATGTTAAACGTCAGGAATGTAATTTTATATTTATTATCAGATTTTTTAATAAATTACATAGTTTTCATTTAATTATCTAGTGTTTATAAGACCTATTACCGATAGTCAAATCAGATGCAATAATGACGTCAAAATGTAGTTTCTTATAGGTACAAAAAATAAGTGTTTAAAACTGTCATTTTGACGTCATTCTCGTATTCGATTTGAATCGAATATTAATAGACTAGGGATCATTGCATATGCAAAAGAAAAGTGCTGAAACGAAAAAATATATTCAATTGACGGAATAATACAGATTTACACATTTTGCGTATCTTTGAACACGATTGTATTTTAATGTTATATACGTGTGTTTGTCTGTCTGTTTGCATATGTGCTGCTTGTCTATGAGTCTGCGGAAAGGATGTCTCTCTAATTAGTTTATTTATCACTTTCCTTATATACATAATGTTTAAGGAAAGTATTGTGACGGGGTCGAAAATTCGAATTCAAGTTTTCGACGGGAGAGCAAGTTTCAAGCATCCCTGATCACGAATCAAACATTTTTGAGGTGATGTCTGCGTGTGTGTGTATGTGTGTTAGTGAGTCTGTGGAGACGATATCTCACGAACGGAGCGATTCGAATGAAATTTGGTACAAAAATCACAATCCGTGAATACTGGAAGCCTATTGTTTTTAAACGCAATCGAATGTTCAGAACCCCCCTAAATTTTCGAGTGAAATTTTGAAAAAATCATCAAAAAATCAAAACTTTTAATAAAGTTACGCAAATAGACATTTCTTATGTAATTTTTCCTTAGGAAACGACTAACATAAACTTTAGAACGCTCGCATGAACCGTTCTCGAGATATTGCACATTTTTCAAATAAATTTATAAAAAAATCCCATAAATTAAAAAAATATATATTAACTGTTGAGAAACATGTTCACTTTTCATGCGATAAATTTGGTGACATCATTCTCGTGGATCTAGCTCGTTCCATTCATAAGAAAATATACTTTGAGTAATACATTTGTATTTGAACGCCAATAGTCATTTATCTGCTATAAGAATAACTCACTTCTCCGTCCATAACGCTTGGCGAGATTTAGGCGACGAATTTAGCGGAATGTCGCTAACTTGGCGACTTTTATAAATGTCGTCAAATTAACTAAAATCTCGCCAAATGGATAAAAATGACGCCAAATTGATAAAAATGACGACTAATTAACAAAAATGCAATATCTTGGAAAAAATATAAGTATCTACTATAAGAATAATCTATGTTTTTTTTGCTGTAAAAGTAGTAAATTCATTGCATTATATAAGGAAAGTCATGTGTTGCCCACGTCAGATTTTTTTATTTATTTATATATTTACAAAAGAATGTAAGCTACAGGACAAAGTCTCAATAACAGCATGCAAAATAAAATACAATACAAAATATACAGATTAAAGTATAATAAATATAATTGACAACAAATGATTTTTAAAAGCACTTGCATATGAATAAATACATTAAGATATAAAATATTTATAACAAATAATTTTTGAAAGCAATTACCGATGAATAAAAAACATCAAGATTATCGGGGAAGCTGTTGTAAAGTTTACAGAAATTATTAATCGCGCAATAACAACCGATATTTGTACTAAAATTCCGATTCAAATTAAATTACCGATTTAAATTAAATTTTGTTGGATTATGTTACCAGTAAACAATTTATTGTTTTCTCGTTTCCTGTAGATGATTTTGATTTACATCACATTCGCCTTTCAACGGTTACTATGCAGATACTCAGCAAGTATTATATGCCAATCAAAGTTGCCAGCAGGAGGAGGAGAAGGATGCATAATGATGATTGTCATGGCCCCCACAAGGGAATGGCTAGCATGGCTACACTCAAGGGGCCCGGCGGAGCCCGGGCGCCATTCAGAGTTTTTTCTAATTGACTAATTGACAGCTGCTTAAAAAAAAAAAGCAAAAAAGAAGGCACTGGGTTTTGTGACTTTGAGAAATTTGAAAAATAACAACTGTAACATGATTTTTTTTTATCAAAGAGGGCCCAATTCGTGGCTATGTCCTTAACGACCACTGTCCTTAAAAATATGGCGAGATAAAAAAGATCAATCACGATCGCCGTACCATCGCATCGTTTCCATTTTTCCAAGAAGAAACACTACTTGTACTCAGGGACGCTGCCAAAATTTCCGGGTCCCTATGCAAAATCTTGGGACCCTGTTCAACTCACATTAACGGTTCCTTACGCCCTCCCCCCATATATTATTAATGCTCAATTGTCCATGAATTTTTGGATGTTCGTTTTTTTCTCAAGGTCCGCCATAAAGGGAGGGGGATAAGTGGAACTAATGTCCAAGGGCCCGCAGCCCATAGGGGGCCCTTAAAGAATTTTGGGCAGGGAGCTCGTCCTAGGATGTGGGGGCCATGATGATTGCATATGGGCCTGAGAGGCTTAGGGGGCCCGGGCCGCATGAAAACCTCGTGTAAAGATCAATAAAATGTAAAATAGGGGTAGTAGGGGAGCCCGTTCATTTCTGGCATAGGAGTCCAAAAATTCTGTCTCGGCAGTCATGCCAATATTGTATATTTCCTGAAACTATGTGACATTTGCTTAGCAACGGTTGTTATGTTGACATTGTGCACTACAATCAGTCGCAAAGTGTTCTGTTTGCGGTTACAGAAGACAGGGCGTTACTCGAAAACCATTAATTTTATCACTGAAAGCTGTCGCTTTCTGTTTTCTGTTTACATCCGCTCCAAACATTAACCGTCCAGGTGATGAATAATAATATTACGACGTATCTTCTGAAATCGTGGGTGTACGCTCAGTATACAAGAGTGAGTCCAAATTTCTGGATAATTGACACGTTTATTCACAAACACAGCGTAAATATTAACACTACACAGTAAAACAGTAGTTAAATGCTCCACCAATTTCTCAAAACCACTGAAACTATTCTCAAAACATTGACGTATTTTATTTCACAAATCAACTGCTACAATTCTCAAAACATTGACGTATTTTATTTCACAAATCAACCGCTACAATTCTCAAAATATATATTGACGTATTTTATTTCACAAATCAACCGCTACAATTCTCAAAACATTGACGTATTTCATTTCACAAATCAACCGTTGCAATTCTCAAAATATATATTGACGTATTTTATTTCACAAATCAACCGCTACAATTCTCAAAACATTGACGTATTTTATTTCACAAATCAACCGCTACAATTCTCAAAACATCGACAAAAATCACAGTTCAATGTAGCTTGTATTACGTCAACTGCTTTTCGTCTGAGTGATGATGACTCCTTTTATAGACTTTCCATAGCGACTTCTGGAAATCTCTCATATCACGAAGATTATTGTTTATTTCGAAGTGTTTCTCGAACCATTGAGAAGTCACCAAATGTCGCTAAATTGAGGATAAATAGCCAAATCTGGAAACTCTTATTCGAACTTCGGCATGTGGTAACCCTAGATTCACGTCATGGAAAAGGATGACTATTCGTGTATTTTCTCCGTCTGATCTTCGAAAGGAACAAAAGTGGGAGGGGGGGGGGGGGAGTGACTCTGGAACATTTTACAAGTTTCTAATAATAACGTCCTTAAATCACGGATATTTTATTCAATTTACTAAGTATGTAGAGAAAGTAATTGCTAGTATAAATATGGCTGCATTCAAAAGAAAAAAATCTGATGTGAGCAGCACATGACTTTCCCTGCAGACTCAAATTCATATTTCCTTTATTTCTTTAATACTTCATTAGATTGAGTTTAATTGAACCAAATAACATTAAATTTGCACTTTTAATTCAATTTTTGTTTTTATTTGGTAAATGGACATTTTTCCGAAATCGGCGTAACAAAAATGCAAGAAATCTCAAATATCTTGAGAACGGTTAGTCCTAACGTATAATAAAGTGTATTATATGATTTTCCACTTCAAAAACTGCGTATACAACAAGAATTTAATTGATACATTTGAGCTTACACGACTTAGTTTTTTTTTTATATTTTGACGATTTTGGCGGGCCATTTCGCAAAAAAAAAGGCGGGTTCTGTTTTTACGAATCGTACCCAAAACTAATCAGCACCAGGGTCACATCCAAGTGACTTACCTACCAATTTTTATGAAATTCGGTCCATTTGTTTTTGAGTTAGAGTGGATACATACATTGCACAGACTCACAGAAAGACAGACACACAGATAGACACACACCCAGACAGACACACACACACACACAGACGTCACGCAAAAAATAGTTTTTTCGTATTCTAGAGGTCTCGAAACGTGTAGATCCGTCGAAAACTCGAGTTGCGATTTTCGACATGATTCCAATACTTTTCCTATACATTACCATGTATTGCAGGGAAAGTAACAAGTGCCCAATGCCACAACATGCAGAGTTATGGTCCCACTGATGTACCACCGCGTTCGTTTGTAACCCATAGATATGCAATGCGGCAATCACGAAAACAGCTTTTATGTGGGCTTTTTCCTTTTAAGCTTCACCGCAATATTGGCAGAAGAAAACAGAAACAAACAAAAAAAAAATCTGATGTTGGCAGCATATAACTTTCTTTATATAATACAATAAATTTACTACTTTAACAGTAAAAAAAAAATAGATTATTTTTATAGTAGATATTTATATTCTCTCCAAAATAATATTCTTCAAGTAGTCGTCATTTTCATTGATTTAGCGTCATTTTTATCCATTTGGCGAGTTTTTCGTTAATTTAGCAACATTTAAAAAAGGCACCAAGTTGGAGATAATCCACCAAATTCGACAAGCGTTATGGACGGAGAAATAAGTTATTCTTACAGCAGATAAATGACTATTGGCGTTCAAATACAAAAGTATTACTCAAAGTATCTTTTTTCATGAATGGAACGAGCTAGATCCTCGAGATGTCACCCACTTTATCGCATGGTATTACATATGAAAAGTGAACATATTTCTCAATAGGAAATATTTTAATTTTATTTTATATGACTTTTTGATAATTTTTTTGAAAAATGTGCAATATCTCGAGAACGGTTTATGTTAGCGTTCTAAAATTTATGTCAATCGCTTTCAAATGAGAAATTACATAAGAAATGTCTATTTGCGTAACCTTATTAGCGGTTTTGATTTTTTGACGATTTTTTCAAAATGTCACTCGAAAATTTAGTGGGGTTCTGAACATTCGATTGCGTATGAAAACAATAGGCTTCCAGTGTTTACGGATTGTGATTTTTGTACCAAATTTCGTTCGAATCGGTCCGTTCGTCAGTTATCGTCTCCACAGACTCACTGACACACACACAGACATCACTTCAAAAATGTTTGATTCGTGACCAGGGATGCTTGAAACGTGCCCTCCCGTCGAAAACTCGAATTCGAATTTTCGACACCGTCACAATACTTTCCTTATACATTATGTATATAAGGAAAGTAAAAATAGTTTCTGAAGATTTTTCGGATATCTTAAGAAAAAGTTCTGAACCATGTTCATCTTCACTTGAACATTGCTTTACATTATTTACTGGTTTCAGTTTTACACGGCGTGAAGAGGAAATATATTCATTTACAGATGCGCTCATTGCGCATTTATTTACCATCTGAATCTTTGTTTTATCAATGTTTTATATATCTCCCTACTAGCAGGCCAATATAAACCCAATATTGGTTCAATATGAAAATGTGAATATTTTGATGATATTGGCCAATATTGGCTGGCTATTTATAGTCAGTACTGGCATACCAATATATACTCAATATTTAGCTAGTATTATTTACCAATATATTCTAAATATTGAAACGATTTCCAATGTAACACCAATATTGGCGTGCGTTGGAAATATAAGATATTTTCAAGTTTTTGCTATTGTATAGAAAAAGCATTGTTATCGCAAAAATTTTGGGATAAGAAATTTCCACAGATAAAAAGACTTTCGGAAAATTGCCAGTCTGTGTGAGTGTGTGTGTTTTGAAGACCCAGACCGTCCGACTCATCCGAGGACTTGAGCAACCAGTTGGACGGCCTGTGTGTGTGAAAGCCCCAGGCCGTCCGGCCTGTGTGTGTGTGATTCTTCTAAATTTCTAAAATATTGACAACTTAGAAAAATAAAATTTTAATGCTTTTAACGAAATATTTAAAATATCTTGTAAATTCACCCCTTCTTTTTAACACTTTACAACATAGTTGAAAGTGTTTATGACTTTTTAACACTTTACAACATAGTTGAAAGTGTTTAGGACTATGTTCATTCTGTCTGTCTGTCTGTCCGTTAGCACGATAACTGCCGTAAAAATGGCTTTATCAAAATGAAATTTTAGTATGTTTTTCAGACAGTCTGTGGGACGGACCTATGGGAATATAAATGAATAATGCCACCCAGTTAGTTTTTTTTTAACTCGGGTTGAAAAAATAAAATACGTTGAACCCTATCGGACCTAATGTTTCAAACATTTTTTAAGCGAATTTAAAATTCACAAATTTCTTCGAAAATTTTAGGAAATATTTAAATTATCCCATAAAATATATAAAAAAAATTTCAGTAAAATATATTGGGTAGTTTTTTAAATAAAAATTATTTAATATAGGGAGAAAAACAAATTCAATTAAGTTCTGACTCTCGTTATATCCTCCAGATAGAAAAAATAGATATATTATACAATAAATATCTTTCCAAGAGTTTAATTATTTTATATATGAGAAAGGTTTCACATTTTAAAATAAATATGGTAGATAACAATTTTTCAAATTTTTAAATAAAATAAATTATTATAGTATTGTGATGAATGAAACGATTGGAAAAATGGTTATGAATGAAATGCAGTTTTTATATAGAGGCGATTTATATCTCTATGACGTCATTTGAATAATAAAGTCCATTTGTTTTCGATAAAGTTTTTAAATATAATAAATTATTGTAGTGTTATGATAATTTTAAAAATAATACCGAGGAATGTATCGCGTTTTAGAGATGTTTAAACCAGGCAATTTATATTTCAATGCTGTTATTTGAATGAAGTTCATTTTCTTCGATGGAGTTTTCAAATATAATAAATTAATGTAGTATTGTGATAATATTAAAAGTATTACCGAGGAATGTATCGCATTTTAAAGATGTTTGTATAAAATTGCACTGAAGTTGGAAAGTGTTTCATAATCAATGCTTTCTGCATGATTGATCTTTCTTGTTTAAAATCTTTGTGTAGTGAATTTTAAGCTATCAGTTTCTTTATTAACTTTACTACTATCATTGTTTAGGAAATTATAAGTGACGTCTATGAAACAATATAATGAACATTTTAATTGTCAATATTTCATATTCTAATCAGGGCCATTAAGAAAAAGTAACACCAAGTTCTAGATTTTGAGCAATATACACTCACATAAAATAAGTGTAAAAATCTCGAATTCGAAAATTTACGGGCAAGCAATTTTATTATTTCTATATAGTATGAAGTAGTGTGGCAAAGTAATAATTGCCAAATTTAGAAGTGACTCAAAGTATAATATTTGACGCTGTTCTAAATTGGGAATTAAGTTGCTTTTATTTAGAATATCAATGTCTTATTGCAACAACGATAAGAAATTGAGAAATAAGTAAATACTATATCTTAATTTGATTGAGAATCGGTAGATGGCAGCACCAGAAAACGTTTGAAGACTGATATTCAGGAGGAATAACGTTTAACAATGATTAAGTCTTTTTTTTTTTTTTCCCCTTGAGGAACCCTTGAAATATTTCGTTAAATCTCACGGATCCCCAATTGGCTGACGCATACTAGGTACCACTAGGGGTAAATTTCAAAACAGACGTGTAAAGCATTAGAGTTCATAAATATTAGATATCTCATAGTTTTGGTTAAATTATTGTAAGCGCTTTTCTGGCCTATTTCTATTAATGATTGTTAACAAAAATAAATGAAAGACATTTTTGCTTTACAACTGGTTTACTAAGTACAGACAAACACAGTGTACGCATTTTGTAATAATTACATGTAAATGCTTTTCATAAACTTGTTAAGAAAAAACAAGAATCAATTAATTGTTCTATGATTCACGCGCATTAATATATGGTGATTAGTAAGATAGTCGAGGGGCTGAACGGGAGGTACGTCCGCAACATAGACTACGTCTTATCACACGTGTGCTTGCAAATGAAACAATACAAAAATTTCATTTATTTCTATAAATACAAACTGCTAACAGTGATATATGATACGAGAAATAAGTTGTAGTTGTTTCTAATGACCTCCTGTTTCGGAACAGCCAGTTTCGAACCAGTACAGGACCAGTGACACAGGAAGGATAGAAGAAAGACACATAAGACAAGAGAACAAAGTTTATTACAAACAAGCATCACTGACGAAGGTCGGAGGGGGTGCAGCTTCACATTTAGACGGCGATCCAAAAGGCGGAAGACTGGCCTCAGTAAACATCCATACCTTACTCGGGATTCGAATCCGAGCCCACCAGACAGCAGCCGAAGACGCTATCCACTTCACAACCTAGGCGGCCAAGAAATAAGTAATAAGTTAATTATTATAACAAGTTAATTAAGTACCTGAATTAAAATAATAACAAGACAAATCAATCATGCATAAAGCATTGATTATGAAACACTTTCCAACTGAAATGCAATTTTAAATAAACATCCCTAAAATGCGATACGTTCCTCGGTAATATTTTTAAAATTATCACAATACTACATTAGTTTATTATATTTGTCATCGAGAAAAAAGAACTTCATTCAAATGACGGCATTGAAATAAGAATTGTCTGGTTTAAACGTCTCTAAAATGCGATACATTCCTCGGCAATATTTTAAAAATTACCATAATACTACAATAATATATTATATTTGAAAACTTCATCGAAAACAAATAAACTTTATTCAAATGATGGCGTTGAAATTTGAATCGCCTGGCTCTCTCGATAAAAGCAGCATTTCATTCATAATTTTTTTCCATTTCTTTCATTCATCACAATACCATAATAATTTACTTTATTTAAAAACTAAAGACCATAGAGCTACAAGTAATTAAACTCTATGCTTAAAACTTCATCGAAAAAAATCGTCCTTCTCTCTGTAAAATCGATGAATATTTCATTCATATCATCTATATTGCAGACT
Source organism: Amaurobius ferox (assembly GCA_951213105.1). Taxonomy (NCBI): domain Eukaryota; kingdom Metazoa; phylum Arthropoda; class Arachnida; order Araneae; family Amaurobiidae; genus Amaurobius; species Amaurobius ferox. The sequence continues at coordinate 155,444,967 of OX578140.1, read as the reverse complement.
CCATGAGTTAAATAATTTTGAGTTAAAGAAATGCAGCAATTCTTATACAACTCATTCTACATCTTTTGATGTTGACATTCTCCATAAGTGAAAATTAGGCTTCGTTGTAGAAATAATAAGTTAGATGATCATTTACACTCAACTATATTTTAATTGCGTTGTTTCAGTATGTAGATGCACAGAATTTAAGCAATAATAAATCGGTTTTAGGGCGGATTCAGCACTAAATATGAATTAAAAAGAACTTTAAAAATAATGATTTTGACACAAGATGGATACCATATTTTATTTTGAAGTGGGTCACGTGATCTCTTCATATAATGGTCATATGATCTCTTTATATAAAGGGTGTAATTATTATTTTAATTTTTATTTAAAAAACTACTGAATATATTTTGCTGAATTTTTTTTTATATATTCTATGGGATAATTTGAATATTTCTCAAAACTTTCAAAGCAATTTGTGAATTTTAAATTCGCTTATAAAATGTTTGAAAAATTAGGTCCCATAGGGTTCAATGTATTTCATTTTTTCATCCCGGGTTCAATCCAAAACTAATTGGGTGATATTATTTATTTATATTCACATAGGTCCCACAGACTGTCTGAACAACATACTAAAATTTCATTTCGATAAAGTCATTTTTATGGCATTTATCGTGCTAACGGGCAGACAGACAGACAAACAGAATGAACACAGTCATAAACACTTTTCAACTGTGTTGTAAAGTGTTAAAAACTTGGTAATTAGATTATTGCTTAATAATTTTTATCTTATCTCTCGTTCGACCACATTTCTCTCTCGAACGCGTCCCCCCCGGTGAGTCACCCCTCATAACACGCGTACATACTACGCGCAGTTGATACTACTGCCGACCACCTTTACCTAACATGCCACGCTACAATCTTGTAAAATCTCAGCCTTTTTCGTGACATCCAAAATGTCGACATGCCCCCCCCCCCCCCCCATACCAGGTACGGACGAAGACATTATTCTACATCAAAATGTATTTAACTAGTTTGGCATTTTTAAATTACTACATATTCGGATCTTTTTTTTAACTCTTAATCCTAAAAGTAGTCGGTAGCAATGCTAGTAAAATTCATTATTGACAACTGAATTCCTTGCCTTTACAAAAACTGTCGCTGCTTTAATTTTGCTACCAAGCGAATATCTAATTTTCAAAATGTTCAATTATTTTATTAATAGAATACATTAAAACCTATTAAATTAAAGACAACCAGTCATAGGTTTAAAAAGTCATTTAATAAAACCGCCTTTTTTGACGTACATAAGTTTACAAAGTCAAAGCGCTTTTTGCATCACCATGCCTTTCATCAGTGGCGAGTTTCGAAATACCAGAAAGCTCTTTGGCTTTGTAAACAACTTATGTACGTAAGAAAGGTGGTTTTTAATATGAATTTTTACTTTCCCTGCAATACATGGTAATGTATAGGGAAAGTATTGGAATCATACCGAAAATCACAACTCGAGTTTTCGACGGATCTACACGTTTCGAGACCCCTAGAATACGAAAAAACCATTTTTAGCGTGACGTCTGTGCGTGTGTCTGTGTGTCTGTCTGTCTGTCTGTCTGTCTGTCTGTCTGTGTGTCTGTGTGTCTGTCTGTCTGTCTGTCTGTCTGTGCAGATTTTGTATCCACTGTAACTAAAAAACTAATCGACCGAATTTCACAAAATTTGGTAGGTAAGTCACTTGTGGGCGGGGCTAGTGCTGATTAGTTTTGGGTACGATTCGGAATAAAAGAACCCGCCTTTTTTTGCAAAATGGCCCGCAAAAATTGCCAAAATCTAAAATAAAAAACTGGGTATACTCAAATATATCCATTAAATGCTGATTTAATACGTAATTTTTAACGACAAAAAGAATAAGACCAACCCCATTACACTAGGACTAGCCGTTCTCGAGATATTTTAGTTTTTCGTACTTTCCCTACGCCACCTTTGAAAATAAGTTCGGTTATCGAATGAGAACGAAAATTGAATTAAAAGGGAAATAAATTTAATTAAAATAAAGAGAACGTTAATATAAGTCTGCAGGGAAAGTCATGTGCTGCTCACATCAGATTTTTAGACCTATGATTGGTTGTCTTTAATTTAATAGTTTATTAAAATTGACGTGTATACATTCAAATTACATTAAAACCTTAATAATTATTATTTTTTTCCTCAGTTGCAAAAAAAAAGATGGAAATTTGCAATTTCTTTCAAAATTTTTGGAAATTATCGCGAATCTCAGGGTTCCGGTGGTATTTCCAGGGTGGGGAATACTTGTTGGGAAACACTATTTTAGAACGTCTAGATAGGTTTATCAAAGCTCTCTATATTTCTGAGTTTCGCTTTTTTAGACCACATCCTGTTGATCGAGAGTATTACATTTCTTATGTACGAATAAAAATGTACATCGCTGTGATAAATTTTTATATGATACTTTTTGAGAAAGTATCAATATATACTAATAGCCAAGTGTCCGTCTATATGCCTGCCACGGTTTTTTTAGGCACTTCCCGAATAGATAGAGATTTGCAATTTGGCACACGGCTCGATCGTTCCATACCCCCCCCCCCCCTGGAAAAATCGAATTTTTTGAAAACGTACTCTAGAGGGGGTGCTCCACACCGAAAAGTTCGAAAAGTGAAATGATAGAAAAGTGTGCTTTGCGACAAGATAGCGACTTCACATTTAGTGTATGGATAAAACGTTCGAAAAGAAAAAAAGTATGCAATTCCAGATTTCCAATATTTTCTACTTACGGGGATGACCCACACCAAAATGTTCGATTTACCGAATAAATAAGAAACGGGTCCTTTTTAAAGTTGATAGAGGTTTGAAATTTGGTATGTGGGCTAATCATTTAATTGAAACACGCAAGATGAATACAGTTTTTAAAAAAAAAACTTCGTTTAACGGGGGTGCTCCAGAGAAAAGCGCTCAAAAGGTGATTTGATAAAAAAAAAACCTGCTTCGGAATGAGATAAAAATTTCAAATTTGGTGTACTGGTAGATAGTTTGGAATGAAAAAAGTGTACAATTTCAGTTTTCCAACGTTTGCTATTGCAGGGGGGTGCCGCTCACTAAAATATTCGATTTGCCTAACAAATGGGAAACGCCTCCTTTACAATGTGATAGAGACTTGAAATTTAGTATATGGGCTATAGTTTGAAAGGAAGAAAGTGTGAAATTTCAGATTTCCAATATTTGCTATTTTAAGGGGTGCCGCACACTAATATGTTCGATTTTCCAAATAAGTGGGGCACGCTTCCTTTTAAATGTGATAGAGGTTTGGTATTTGGTATATGGGCAAATCATCTGATGAAAAACCCAAGACGAACAGATTTTTTCAAACATGTTCATTTATTGGTGTGCTTCCCAAAAAACGTTCGAAAGGGGAAATGATAAAAGGACATGCTTCGGGATGATATAGACTTTAATTTGGTGTACGGGTAGATAGTTCGAACGAAATAAGTGTGCGCAACTTAAGTTTTCCAATATATTCTTCTTAAGGGGGTTCTGCACACCAAAACATTCGATTTGTCGAATAAATGTGAAACGCGAATTATTCAAAAATTTACATTATTCAGGAGTTGCTTATTGCAAGACCGTTGATTTTCAACTGGTATTCGGTTAGTCATGTAAAAAGGCCGTTGCTTACTGATGATAAAAGGTTGCAAAATTCTACAATCCCACAACCTTAAAGAATCTAATGTGGGTAAGTGGGTAGCACATGACTTGTCCAGCTTAATGCAAAACTTCATCTTTCACAGCAAAATAATGATGTACAAGATCCGCGATACAATGCTTTTAACGTTAAATTGTACACTAGCATTCTGGATGGAAATATGCAAAACTACAAGTACCAAATAAATTTGTGTTTCGAGTAAATATAACTTGACAATTAAAAATATTGCTAGCACCTGCTGAAATATAGTCTATATAATAAAAACATTTTAATAATTAAATCACCAATCTGGCGTTATTTTCGTGATTTTTGCGTCAATTTTGCAAATTTGAAGAAATTTCATAAATTTGGCCACTTTTTCAAAAACTTAGCAAGTTGGCGATATTTTGAGCTTGTCTAATTTATATCAAGCGTATTTCACGATATTTGACATTACATATATGACTTCTGGTAGGTCGGACGGTCTGGGTCTCAACAACAACAACTACATATATGACGATACTGCTTTTAAATTTTATGAATTTTTTAGATAAATTTATTTGAAACGCGTGAAATATCTGGAAAACGGTTCAAGCTAGCGTTCTAACGTTGTTGTCTTTCGTTTTCTAATGATAAATTACGCATGAAATGATTATTTACTTAATATTATTGATAGTCCTGATTTTTTTTATGGTTTTTTCAAAAATTCATTCGAAAGTTTGGGAAGGGGGGGGGGGCTTTCGCACATTCAATAGTATTTAAAATCAAAAGGGTTTCTGTATTTATTAATTGCAATAATCGTAATAAATTATTTTCGAAACGCTTCATTCGTTTGTGAGATATCGCGAAAAAAAAAAAAAAAAACACGTCCCACTCTCTTTTAATCGAGCATCGTTCATTGTAGAGAAAATTGAAAGATACCATTCGATTAGGAATAACATCCTCTACAAATTAATGTGCGTAAAATGTTCATAAGGGGCCGTCTTCATATCTAAACGCGCACAAACTTTGAAATTTTCAATGGCAACACCCAAATTTGACGTCACCCACAAGTTCTAGACCCCCAAATTAGTCCAAATTCAAATTTTCTCGACGTTTCTATCTTTATATCCGAAGATATTCAATATTCCGGAATGTGCAATTTTCGGGGATCTTATTTAAAGGGGCTCTATATTGAAAACCGCAATTTGAAGGGCAATGTTTGGTTGATTGATCTCAGCACTGTTGTAAACTATTGAACTATCCTCTTGACATTCAGTATTATGGCTTACCTCACAGCCAAAGGGTCTCAGGTTGGATTCCTGCATGAAAGGATGAGCATTTTCATGGCTGGGTGTGGTGTTGTCTTGTGTGTGTGTGTTACTAAGACAGTGGGCCTGTAATGGGTAGCACAAATAGGGCTACCCATTACAGGTACCCATTACAGGGTGAGGCTCACATACACACAAATAGGGTTACCCATTTAGTGTATGTGAGCCTCAAATAAGGCACAATTATTAGGGGTTAAAAGCCGTACTGGGTACGCTGCAATATATAGTCGAAGCATACGCATTTATAACAAATCCGACTATCAAACATATATACCTCAGTAAAACTTTAAATAAGAATGTTATGAGGTGTGATAACTTTGCTTTGTAATACAGTTAAATAAGCGAAAATAAATTGAGAATAAAATTATAGAATTATTTTACCTTTGAATAAGAGGTTATTGTGTAATAACTATCATACTAAACCGCAATTATGCAAATTTGTCTTTTGATGAAAAGCTACGTGTTATGGTATTTAGTATCACATAATTTTATAATTTGTTATTGTTTCATATGAATAATTTTTATTATAAATTATCATATTTTGTGGGCGATTTTAACTCGCAGTAGCTCCGGAACTATTGATCGACAATAACATAAGTAGATCCCATTTATAACAATACAGGTTTTCACCTTTCAATACAGTAGCAGAATTGCGTTGATTAGGTTGATCTTTGCAACACTGTTTATACAAAGTTTTTATTAAAACTTGGTAAAAATAAATGCCCGTTTTCTTCAATAAAGATTAACTTACAATTAATATAACTTTTTCAAATTAGTCATTTTTTTAAACTAATATACGACCCCTAAAATCATCGTGATGCTGGATATTTAAACATTTCAAAAGAACAAGAGGAAGGAAACACCTGGAATTTTACATAAACATATAAAAAGTCTTTCTGAATCAATTTTTATTAAAACATGTCCCGGTTTGTATTAATATTTTTACGATTATTGATTTCATAATTAATATTTCATACAAACAATTATTTTCACAAAAATAAAAATCTGATGTGGGCAGCACATGACTTTCCCTGCAGACTTATATCCACGTTCTCTTTATTTTAATTAAATTTAATTCCCTTTTAATTCAAATTTCGTTCTCAATTGGTAACTGGACTTATTTTCAAAGGTGGCGTAGAGAAAATACAAAAAAACTAAAATATCTCGAGAACGGCTAGTCCTAGTGTAATGGGTTTGGTCTTATTCTTTTCTGCGTTAAAAATTACGTATAAAACAAACATTTAATGGATATATTTGAGCATACGTAGATTTTTACTTTAGATTTTGGCGATTTTTGCGAGCCAGTTTGGGAAAAAGGCAGGTTATTTTTTTTTCGAATCGTACCAAAATCTAATCAGCACCAGGGTGACTCACAAGCGACTTATCTACCGAATTTTGTGAAATTCAGTCCATTAGTTTTTCAGCTAGAGTGGATACAGGATTTTGCTAACCATTTCGCAAAAATGGCGGCTTCTTTTATCCCGAATCATACATAAAACTAATCAGCACCAGAATCGCCCACAAGTGACCAAATTTTATGAAATTCGGTCCATTAGTTTTTTAGTTAGAGTGAATACAAAATCTGCACAATCAGACAGACATACAGACACACACACACAGACGTCATGCTAAAAATGGTTTTTTCATATTCTAGGGGTCTCGAACCGCGTAGATCCGTCGAAAACTCGAGTTGTGATTTTCGGTATGATTCCAATACTTTCCCTATACATTACCATACATTGCAAGGAAAGTAACAATCACGTAAATGTGTTTGGGTTGTTTAGTAGTAACGTCATACAAATAATCAGCGTGAGCAGATAATTATTACATAAGATAATGGAAGTCATGGAAAGTAATTTAGCATTAGGAGCTCAAAACTTTACATACCCATAATTTGGAAACGCTTCATCCAAATAACTTGAAACTTATATCCGGGGTTAATTTCTAGTGGTATATTTGAAATATTGTGTCAAACTTGGGTGTTGCCATTGAAAATTTTAAAGTTTGTCCATGTTTAGATATGAAGACGGCCTCTTATGCAAATTTTAAGCACATTAATTTGTAGAGGATGTTATTCTTAATCGAATGGTATCTTTTAATTTTCTCTACGATGAACGATGCTCGATTAATAGAGGGTGGGGCGTTTTTTTTTTCCGCAGCTACATTTTCTTTTGTACAATGTTTATATTATAAATTGACATTTACAATATATACATCGTATATATTGTAAATGTCAATTTACAATATATACAATATTGAAAATGTCAATTGCAAATTGACATAATGTAAATTGACATTATTGTTGATAAAAAATAATTATAAATTAACAATATTGTAAAATGGAAAATATTGACAATATTGTAAATTGACAATATTGTAAATTTACAATTGATATTGTAAATTTACATTTACAATATATATATATATTATAAATGTCAATTTACAATACATACAATATTGTAAATGTTAATCTTGCAGTGTATATATTGTAAATTGACATTGAGGAATGTAAATTGTCTTTTGTACAATGTATATATTGTAAATTAACAAACATTGGAAAATAACATCTCGATAATCTAACCCGTAAAAATCCAGAATAAGAATCTGAACCGTGCAAAATCATATTATTAGTTATATGCAAAGAGGATGCAATTATATAAAGTGCAGCTGTATAGACGCTTGAAAATGTTTGAACAGCTTAAAATCGCTAGACTTGAGGTCATCGATCAGAGGCACTGTTCACGTGATAGAACTTTCATCATTGAGTTTATTAGCAGCTTTAGAGTGGCGGGGACAAAGTTTTCCACTATCGCCTTTTGCTGACCGGCCATCTTATCCACCAGGAGCTTATGCTAGCTTTGTGTCTTGCCCTACTAATCTATGATCCCACGCCTACTATCGGATTTGAAATCTGATGGATGTGATTGATGATGGATCGATGAAAGATTTTGAATTGACTCATTCACTTTCAAACAATTTTTTCTATATATCAGATGGTTTTGCTTGGATATAAACAGAACATGCCCAAGGTCAGATCAACAATACTGCGAAATGCAAGACGGGGGCGGGAGAGCTTTGGGAGGGGCCCTAAAGATATTATACACGAAAGAAAACATAGATAACAATTCTAGTAAAATTATTCTTCTCATAAGACATTTTTGTTCATATTATTACTTTCTTATACTGTAGAATATAGTATAGAAAAATATTGTTTTTACGAAAATATCGATTTTGAGATTTCGATGCCAATATATGTATTAAGACCTCGTGAACACGTTTCTCTATTTTGAGTGATGCCCCTGTGTCTGTCTGTCTGTGGTCGACTTCTTGTGTACTACACGATAGCTACCACAAATGTTAATGAATCTTCACGAAACTTTATATCTCGGTTTTATTAACAAAAATCTCGAACTAGATAGAATTTTTTGAAATTCGAACTTAAACTTCGAAATGGATTAGAAATTTGATATTTTTTTAACATGGCAGCACAAAGCAAAATTTGACATAATTATACATAAAAAAAAGTGTTATTTATGGCATAATGACCACGATACTTAACGGTTTCAGTAATTGTAGTTAAAAAGTGCTGCTATTAAATTTTTGTGTTCATGACGTCATTAGCTTCCTGGGTGTGTGTGTGTGTGGGGGGGGATTACCCCTGAAGGGAGTCTATTGTCAAATTTGGTGTCAATTGGAAGATTATTTTCAAGCACTTTAAAATGAATGGTAACATTCTATGATTGTGATCATTTGGCCCAACAACACAGATTTTTCAAACTTTTCTTGCAAAATTTGTAAAACAACAACAAAATTCACAAGCGACTTAAAAATGCATTCCGGCATGAGAAAGTCGAGTTGAACCACATTTCAGTTAAATTTTTTCTTTCCTTATATGCATAGTATAATGTATAAGAAAAGTATTGTGACGGTGTCGAAAATTTGAATTCGAGTTTTCGACGGGAGAGCACGTTTTAAGCATTCCTGAGCACGAATCAAACATTTTTAAGGTGTGTGTGTGTGTGTGTCAGTGAGTCTGTGGAGACGAATCTAACGAACAATTGTAGTAATTCGAACGAAATTTGGTACAAAAATTACAATCCGTGAATACTGGAAGTCAATTGTTTTTAATGCAATCGAATGCTGAGAACCCCACTAAATTTTCGAGTGAAATTTTGCAAAAATCATCAAAAAATCAAAACTTTTAATAAAGTTACGCAAATGGTCATTTCTTATATAATTTTTCATTAGAAAACGATTAACATAAACGTTAGCCGTTCTTGAAATATTGCACACTTTTCAAATATATTTATCAAAAAACCATGTAAAATAAAACAAGAAAGATCAATCATGCTTAAAGCATTGATTATGAAACACTTTCCAACTTCAATGCAATTTTATTTAAAAAAGTCGAAAATGCAATACATTCCTCGGTAATATTTTAAAACTTATCACGATACTACATTGATTTATTATATTTGAAAACTTAAACCTTCATTGAAAAAAATGAACTTCATTCAAAAGACGGCATTGAAATATAAATTGCGTGGTTTAAATATCTCTAAAATGCAATACATTCCACGGTAATATTTTTAAATCTATCATAATACTACGATAATTTATTATATTTGAAAACTTCATCGAAAACAACTGAAATTAATTCAAATGACGTCATAGAAAAAATAACACGCCTGGATCTCTCTATAAAAGCAACATTTCATTCATAACTTTCTCCATTTCATTCATCACAATACTATAATAATTTATTTTATTTAAAAATTAAGACCATGGAGCTACAATTCATAAACTTTATGCTTAAAACTTCATCGAAAAATATCGTCCTTCTGTTTATAAAATCAATTAATATTTCATTCATATCAGCCATGCAGACTCCATGGACTGAATTATTTTGTGTTAAAGAAATACAGTAATTCTAATACAACTCATTCTACATATTTTGCTGTTTACATTTTACATAGGTGAAAAATAGGCTTAATTGTAGAAATAATCAAATTTGAATGAGAATTTAAACTCAAATATATTGTCATTGTGTTGTTTTACTATGTAGATGCACAGAATTTAAGCAGAAATAAAGTAGTTTTAGGATGGATACAACACTCAATATGAATTAAAAAGAACTTTAAAAAATCACGAATTTGAAACAAGATGGATGCCATATCTCATTTTGAAGTGGGTCATGTGATCGTTTCATATCATGGTCACGTGATCGCTTCATATAAGATGTGTAATTATTATTTTAATTTTTATTTAAAAAACTACTGAATATATTTAGCTGAATTTTTTTTTATATATTTTATGGAACAATTTGACTATTACCTAAAATTTTCGAAGCAATTTGTGAATTTTAAATCCGCTTAAAAAATGTTAGAAAAATTAGGTCCCATAGGGCTCAATGTATTTCATTTTTTCAACCCGGGTTCAATCCAAAACTAATTGTGTGATATTATTCATTTATATTCCCATAGGTCCTACAGACCGTCTGAACAACATACTAAAATTTCATTTTGATTAAGTCATTTTTACGGCAGTTATCGTGCTAACGGACAGACAGACAGACAGACAGACAGACAGAATGAATGAACAAAGTCATAAACACTTTTCAACTTTGTTGTAAAGTGTTAAAAAATGAAAAATTGTTATCTACCAAATTTATTTTTAAATATGAAGCCACTCCCATATGCAAGACGTTTAAACAAATGGGGAGATATTTATTATATAATATCTCTTTCTTTTCTTTCTGGAAGATATCCCAAAGTCAGAATTTAATTGAATTTGTTTTTTTCCCTATATTAAATAATTTTTTTAATTAAAAAACTACTTAACATATTTTACTGATTTTTTTTTTTATATATTCTATGGGATAATGTGAATATTTCCTAAAAATTTCGAAGCAATTCGTGAATTTTAAATTTACTTAAAAAATGTTTGAAAAATTAGGTCCCATAGGGTTCAATGTATTTCATTTTTTCAACCCGGGTTCAATAAAAACTAATTGGGTGATATTATTTATTTATATTCCCATAGGTCCTACAGACCGTCTGAACAACATACTAAAATTTCATTTTGATAAACTCATTTTTACGGCAGTTATCGTGCTAACGGACAGACAGACAGACAGACAGACAGACAGACAGACAGACAGACAGACAGACAGAATGAACAAAGTCATAAACACTTTTCAACTTTGTTGTAAAGTGTTAATAAAAAAATATTAACTATTGTGAAATACATTCACTTTTCATCTATATAATAAAAGGCAATGTCTGTGTGTCTGTCTGTCTGTGTGTCTGTCTTATACACTATACGTTTCGCGACCGCGCGTCGGAGAGCTACGAAATTTGGCAATCGGAGACCCGGGGGGGAGGGAAGGGGACACGTGAAAACCGATTTTTAAAATTTTAATTATTTTTTTATTTATTTAATGTTTTATGCGATTTCGACCGTTTTTTGCCCTTTTTGCCCTTTTTTCTCCACGATCCAGACATCGTAGAAAAAAACAAATTACACCATCGGAAAGAGCAGAGAATTTCGAGTAAAAATATATCAATTTCAAATCTGAATTTCGATTTCTAATATTTTTTAAAGATTTTAAAACAAAAGTCATTTTTTGCTCAAGAAAATGATTTTTGGTTTTTAAATTCTCGCATCGTGAAAAGTACTCATAATTTCGACTAATAATTTACATTTTCAGAAAGGTCAAACATCTGGCATTCTTACAAGTCCAATCTGGTCCAGAAATAATGAAAATTGCCTTCAGGATGGCAATTTTAAAGACGCCATGATTTTAAATTTGTCGGCTACCGGCTCAGTTCCCTAACGGCATTTTCCCCCCATCCGCATTAGTTTCTTCCCCGTCTCCATGGAGACCGCGCTTTCGGTTTTAACTGAATTACGAGCATAAGTGTTGTATACATCGGGCGAAATTATTATATTTATATGATATTTTAAATGGATATTTTTAAATGGATATTTTAAATAATTTAAATGATTGAATTATGGTGGTTTGAATTGTGGTGATGTATTTGAAATTATTATATTTATGGATTGGTGGAACGATATGGTTGATTTTTTTATTTTAAATGGATATTTTAATTTATGGATATTTTAATTTATAGATATTTTAAATGGATATTTTAATTTTATGGCTATTTTAAATGATGGAACGATGGAACGAGGATGGTGGAATTAAGAGCCTAGCATATGGTCGTTATAAATTTAAATTAGCGCGCGAGAATTGCACTCGGTAGGCCTGGGTTCGATTCCCGCCACTGATGCGGAGTACGATCACCTTAAACATATGGGTCGATAATTCCTTCCGAGAGGTTGGTGGCAGGGAAAGGAGGGTACGGTCTCTGTGGATGCCTCCCCCACTGGGTCCTGGTCCAAATTGGGTGAATAAAAAGAAAGTTATGGAGATTGTCGCGGAGGGCGCGGTAGCCCAGTGGTTAGCGTGCGGGAATTTCACTCGGTAGGCCCGGGTTCGATTCCCTCCACTGACAAAACTGCTGCCGTGTTCACGCGGAGTACGATCACGTTAAACATGTGGGTCCGTAAGTCCTTCCGAGAGGTTGGTGGTAGAGGAAGGAGGGTACGCACCCTGTGGATGACTTTCCCACTGGGTTCCGGTCTAAATTGGGTGAATAAAAAGAAGGTTATGGAGATTGTCGCGGAGGGCGCGGTAGCCCAGTGGTTGGCGCGCGGGAATTGCACTCGGTAGGCTAGGGTTCGATTGTCGCCACTGCCAAAACTGCTGCCATTTTCACGCGGAGTACGATCACGTTAAACATGTGGATCCGTAAGTCCTTCCGAGAGGTTGTTGGTAGAGGAAGGAGGGTACGGACCCTGTGGATGCCTCCCCTACTGGGTTCCGGTCTAAATTGGGTGAATAAAAAGAAGGTTATGGAGATTGTCGCGGAGGGCGCGGTAGCCCAGTGGTTAGCGCGCGGGATTTGCACTAGGTAGGTCCGGGTTCGATTCCCGCCACTGCCAAAACTGCCGCCGTGTTCAGGCGGAGTACGATCACGTTAAACATGCGGGACCGTAAGTCCTTCCGAGAGGTTGGTGGTAGGGAAAGGAGGGTACGGTCCCTGTGGATGCCTCCCCCACTGAGTTCCTGTCTAAATTGGGTGGCACTTCCTGGTAGGTCGTTCCTTCTGGTAGGTCGCGCCAGCGAGTGTGCCACGGTTAGAATTTGCCACGGTCAGAATTTTCAAGGGTAGAGAACAGGCTGGTCGCCAAAGGCGGCTAGTCTATATAATAAAAGGCAATGTCTGTGTGTCTGTCTGTCTGTCTGTGTGTCTGTCTTATACACTATACGTTTCGCGACCGCGCGTCGGAGAGCTACGAAATTTGGCAATCGGAGACCTGGGGGGGAGGGAAGGGGACACGTGAAAACCGATTTTCAAAATTCTAATTATTTTTTTATTTATTTAATGTTTTATGCGATTTCGACCTTTTTTTGCCCTTTTTGCCCTTTTTACTCCACGATCCAGACGTCGTAGAAAAAAACAACTCACACCATCGGAAAGAGCAGAGAATTTCGAGTAAAAATATATCAATTTCAAATCTGAATTTCGATTTCTAATATTTTTTAAAGATTTTAAAACAAAACTCACTTTTGGCTCAAAAAAACGATTTTTTGTTTTTAAATTCTCGCATCGTGAAAAGTACTCATAATTTCGACTAATAATTTACATTTTTAGAAAGCTGAAATATCTGGCATTCTTACAAGTCTAATCTGGTCCAGAAATAATGAAAATTGCCTTCCGGATCGCAATTTTAAAGACGTCATGATTTTAAATTTCTCGGCGTTCCGTTCGTTTCTCCCCCGCTGAAGCAGGGAAGGTGGTGGGTGGGGACGTCAAGGTGGAGGTGACGTCACGGTTCTGAATAGAGCGCCTTTGCTCTATATAAATTATTATATTTATATTTTAAATGATGGGACGATCTGGATTTTTTAAATGTATATTTTAACTTTTGGATATTTTAAATGGATATTTTAATTTTATGGATATTTTAAATGATGGAACAATGAAACAATGGAATGAGGATGATGGAATTAAGCATATGGTCATTTTAAATTGCAAATTAGCGCGCGGGAAGTTAGCGGTAGGCCCGGGTTCGATTCCCGCCACTGCCAAAACTGCCGCCGTGTTTACGTGGAATACGATCACGTTAAATATGTGGGTCCGTAAGTCCTTCCGAGAGGTTGGTGGTAGGGGAAGGAGGATACGGCCCCTGTGGATGCCTCCCCCACTGGGTTCCCGTCTAAATTGGGTGAATATGTAGAAAGTTATGGAGATTGTCGCGGAGGGCGCGGCAGCCCAGTGGTTAGCGCGCGGGAATTGCACTCAGTAGGCCCGGGTTCGATTCCCGCCACTGCCAAAACTTACGCCACGTTCACGCAGAGTACGATCACGTTAAACATGTGGGTTCGTGAGTCCTTCCGAGAGGTTGGTGGTAGGGGAAGGAGGGTACGGTCTAAATTGGGTGAATAAAAAGAAAGTTATGGAGATTGTCGCGGAGGGCGAAGTAGCCCAGTGGTTAGCGCGCGGGAATTGCACGCGGTAGGCCCGGGTTCGATTTCCGCCACTGACATGGAGTACGATCACGTTAAACATATGGGTCCGTATGTTTTTCCGAGAGGTTGGTGGTAGGGGAAGGAGGGTACGTTCCCTGTGGATGCCTCCCCCACTGGGTTCCGGTCTAAATTGGGTGGCACATCCTGGCCGTCCAACCAGTTACCAGGCCCGGGTTCGATTCCCAAAATTGCCGCCGTGTTTACGCAGAGTACGAGCACGTTAAACATGTGGGTCCGTGAGTCCTTCCGAGAAGTTGGTGGTAGGGGAAGGAGGGTACGGTCTAAATTGGATGAATAAAAAGAAAGTTATGGAGATTGTCGCGTAGGGCAAAGTAGCCCAATGGTTAGCGCGCGGAAATTGCACTCGGTAGGCCCGGGTTCGATTCCCAAAATTGCCGCCGTGTTTACGCGGAGTACGATCACGTTAAACATGTGGGTCTGTAAGTCCTTCCGAGAGGTTGGTGGTAGGGGAAGAAGGGTACGGTCCCTGTGGATGCTTCTCCCACTTGGTTCCGGTCTAAATTGGGTGAATAAAAAATAAGTTATGAAGAATATCGCGGAGGGTGAAGTACCCCAGTGGTTAGTGCGCGGGATTTGCACTTGGTAGGCCCGGGTTCGATTCCCAAAATTGCCGAATAAAAATAAAGTTATGGAGATTGTCGCGGATGGCACGGTAGCCCAGTGGTTAGCGCGCGGGAATTTCACTCGGTAGGCCCGGGTTCGATTCCCGCCATTGCCAAAACTGCAGCCGTGTTCACGCGGAGTACGATCACGTTAAACGTGTGGGACTGCAAGTCCTTCCGAGAGGTTTGTGGTAGGGGAAGGAGGGTACGGTCTCTTTGGATGCCTCCCCCATTGGGTTCCGGTCTAAATTGTGTGGCACTTCCTGGCCTTCCAAGCAGTTACCTTACACCTTTCTGGTAGGTCGCGCCAACGAGTTTGCCACGGTCAGAATTTTCAAGGGTAGCGAACAGGCTGGTCGCCAAAGGCGGCTAGTATGTAATAAGATACGATAAATTTGGTGACATCATTCTAGTGGATCACGCTCGTTTCATGAGAAAAGTTACTTTGGATAATACTTTTGTCGTTGATCGCCAAGTAGACGCCAAGTAGATGCCGAGTAGTAGTTTTGTAGTTGGATTGCTAAAGGAATAACTTATTTCTCCGTCCATAACGCTTGGCTAGATTTTGGCGACGAATTCGGCGGAATGTTGTCAACTTGGCGACTTTTTTAAATATTTCCAAATTAGCGAAAATGCCACCAAATCAATAAAAATGACGACTAATTGACGAAAATTCAATATCTTGGAAAGAATATAAGAATCTACGAGTACTATAACAATAACCTATTTTTCAGTCCGCAACGTTTGGATAACATTTTGGGGACGAATTTTTCGGAATATCTTCAACTTGTTGTGAAATTGGCGAAAATGCCACCCAATTGATGCCAAATTGGTGAAACTGACACTGAATCAATTAAATGATGACTAATTGATGGAAGTTCAATGTCTTGAGAAGAGCGTAAGAATAGACTATAAGAATAACCAATTTCTCCGTCTTTCCGTCCGTAACGTTTGGCAGAAATTCAGCGGGACATCGCCAATTTGACGACTTTTTAAATGTTGCAAAATGTTTTTTAAATGTTGAAAAACTTGGCAATAATCTAGTAAAGTATCGCCAACCAATTTCGTCAAAATTGCAAAAATGACGCTATATTAATGAAAATGGCACCTAATTGATGAATTGAGTTTCGTAAAAATCCATCCATATTCGTGGCCACTTTCGTGTGCACAAGAAATCGACCACAGACATACAGATAGACTGTCATCAGTCCAAAAATAATCATTACAATAAATAATCATTAAAATAATCATACATCCTTTCCATATATATATATATTGGTATCAAAATATCGAAATCGAAAATTTTCGTGAAAGCAATACTTTCTCACTAGTATCTACGTATGTAAAATTAAAAATTTGTTATGCTACAGAAATAGCGGCGATTTTCATAGGCTCGTAGAAAATTGAATATATATATATATTATTTTTAAATGTGTCAAGTTAATAATCATGTTATACATATTCTTCTGCAACAATATAAAAATATAAAAAATCTGATGTGAGCAGCACATGACTTTCCTTATATAATGCAATGTATTTACTACTTTTGTAGTAAAAACAAAATAAGTTATTCTTATAGTAGATACTTATATTCTTTCCAAGATATTGAATTTTCGTCAATAAGTCGTCATTTTCATTGATTTAGCGTCATTGTTATCCATTTGACGATATTTTCGTTAATTTGGCAACATTTAAAAAAGTCGCCAAGCTGACGACATTCCACCAAATTCGACGCCAAAATCTCGCCAAGCGTTATGGACGGAGAAATAAGTTATTCTTATAGCAGAAAAATGACTATTGGCGTTCAAATACTAGTACAAAAAGTATTGATCAAAGTATCTGTTTTCATGAATGGAACGAGCTAGGATCCACGAGAATGATGTCACCAAATTTATCGCATAATATTACATATGAAAAGTGAACATAGGAAATCACAATTAGACAATTTTTAGAATGCTAGAACTATATTTTTACTTTCCTTATATAAAATAATGTATAAGGAACGTATTGTGATGGGGTCGAAAATTCGAATTCGAGTTTTCGACGGGAAAGCACGTTTCATGAATCCCTGAACACGAATCAAACATTTTTGAGGTGATCTGTGTGTGTGTGTGAGTGAAAGTATGTGTGTGTGTGTGTGTGTGTGAAAGTATGTGTGTGTGTGTGTGAAAGTATGTGTGTGTGTGTGTGAAAGTATGTGTGTGTGTGTGTGTGCGTGTGTGTGTGTCAGTGAGTCTGTGGAGACGAATCTAACGAACAATTGTAGTAATTCGAACGAAATTTGGTACAAGAATTACAATCTGTGAATACTGGAAGTCTATTGTTTTTATACGCAGTCGAATGTTCAGAACCACCCTAAATTTTCGAGTGAAGTTTTGAAAAAATCCTGAAAAAATCAAAACCTCTAATAAAGCTACGCAAATAGACATTTCTTATGTAATTTTTCATTAGGAAACGATTAACATAAATTTTAGAACTTTAGCATGAACCGTTCTCGAGATATTTAACATTTTTCAAAAAAATTATCAAATATTATACAGAATAAAAAAAATATTTCCTGTTGAGACACATGCTCACTTTTCATATGTAATATGATGCGATAAAATGGGTGACCTCATTCTCGTGGATCCTAGCTTGTTCTATTCTTGAGAAAAGATACTTTGAGTAATACTTTTGTATTTGAACGCCAATAGTCATTTATTTGCTATAAGAATAAATATAAAAATAGCTCCTTCCATAACGCTTGGTGAGATTTTGGCGACGAATTCGGTGGATGTCGCCAACTTGGCGACTTTTTAAAATGTTACCAAATCAAAGAAAATCTCGCCAAATGGATAAAAATGACGTTAAATCAATGAAAATAACGACTATTTGACGAAAATTCAGTAGCTTATAAAAATATAAGTATCTACTATAAGAATGACCTATTTTGTTTTTACTGTAAAAGTAGCAAATACATTGCATTATATAAGGAAAGTCATATGCTGCCCACATCAGATTTTTTCAAGAAGATCCATATTTATAGAATTTTTACAAAATATAGACTTTTACAAACTTGTGGGATACTTTAAAATTCCATCCGAATATCGTCTTAATATAATCCGGAAATATTGAGACTCACAGTACAAGTCCTGTCGCTGGATTTAGTCATTGCATCTACTAGAGAGAGCTGAACTTTTTCTAAAATGTTTCAGAAAAGAAAACTTATTGTGCTATGAAATTTTCGACTATTTTCACCGAGCTGCATTCAAATTAAAAAGAAAGTTGCACATTCCAAGTTCTATCAAACAAATATTCATTATATATTTTTTTATGGAGGAAAACTGTTAAACGGCTTTTACAATGGTAGAACGAACTATTTTCAATAAATTTGAGAATAGGCTTTCTTGCAGAATAGTTTGTGCAATACACTAAAAGACATCCGAAAGTCATCAAAATATCGTCATTCCGGCGTATATTAGGACGATATTCTGAGTACTTTTGAAGGATCTCATTACATAAGTTTTTTTTAAAGGTTTATAAATATAGACTTATTTTCAAAACAGAAAGTTTTAACATTCTAAAAATCGACTAATTTATTTTTTTGCCAAAAAAAAAAATGTATAAAGTAAATATTCACGTGTTATATATTAGTGTAATGATTTTTTAAATTTTGCTGCTTATCGGTCAAAACGGGTGTCATTATTATCTTATAGCGATTTCTTTTTCCTGAGAATATCTTAGAATATGATCAATACTTTCTAAGACGT
This sequence comes from Amaurobius ferox, assembly GCA_951213105.1. Classification (NCBI taxonomy): domain Eukaryota; kingdom Metazoa; phylum Arthropoda; class Arachnida; order Araneae; family Amaurobiidae; genus Amaurobius; species Amaurobius ferox. Next base: position 155,426,008 of record OX578140.1, on the reverse strand, counting down.
ATATTAGAATGTATTCACAAGGATCTAAGAAAATGACTTGTATGGATACCTATCGATAACTAATGTTACAACGTATCCTCTGGAATCATGGGTGTACGTTCAAGATACAAGAATGCGAACACATTTCTGGATAACTAACACGTTTATTCACAGACAGAATGTAAACATAAATAATACAGTCAAACAACACTTAAAAGCTTCCCTAATTCCACAAAATAACTGAAACTATTCTCAAAACATTGTGTATGAAGTCATTTCCCAAAACAGCGGCTATTATTCTCAAAACATTGACAAAAGTCCCAGTTCAATGTAGCTCGTATCTCGTCAACTACTCTCCGAATAAATCATGATTTCTTTTATAGACTCTTCATAGAAACTTCTGAAAATTTCTCATATCACGTAGAATATTGGTTTTTTCGAGCTGGTTCTCGGACCTTCAAGAAGTTGCCAAATATCCCCAAAGTGGCTATAAATCACCAAATAGGCTATAAATTGGAGTGCATTTAAGTCAGAGTGCTGGATTGCATAATACCAGGCGTTGGACAAGCAGATCGTTAGCTTTTGCACAGTTGATGCCAGAGGAGATTTCTTATCGGATATGTAATTCCAACATGTCTTAAACGTTCTCGATAGGATTTAAATATGTACTTTGCCGTGGGCAGAGCATATGGTGGAAATCAGAGTCATGCTCTGTGAGCCACTCCAACACCGTTCCTGCGCAGTGGATGGTTGCATTATCGTCCATGAAAGACCCGCCTTTGGGGTAAAAGTACAACACTGCAGGGTGGACGTAATCGGCAAGAATGTTCAAGTACTCCATGGATGACACCCGATCTTCCGGAAACACCAGGGGACAAGTACCAATTCGGTTTCAAGTACGAGACCATTTTAAGGTTTTTCGCTGAAATAAGAGATTGCCACACAGGTATATGACAGGCTACACCGATTTACTGCAATTCCTTGCACATTATTCAGGCTTTGATCGGTTGGGATGAGCCTTCACTGAAATCTGCCGTCAGTTGCTGCACAGTAGATCCCCGTTTCTGGCGTGCAAGTCGTCTGAGACACCGCTGATCAAGGGATTGACTGATGGTTTTTGGCCCACAGTTCCGCCTCCTAGACAATGCCTAGGGGTTCTGTTTCCAGCTGTAATGCACTTTAGATATCTCACTTTTCGAGAAGCTAGTTAGTTATTCTGTCCTTGAAATTTTGGCGCCTGCCAAACGGGCCCTCGCAATAAGACCTTTTCAAACGGAGACAAATTTGTCGTTTTCCCCATTTTGCTCCACTTCATTCGGAATACACACCGACAGCATTCTTGTAGCGGTGTTGCGATCACGTGTGCATCCCATGACCAATGTAATTTGCATACATCCGCCTGTGACCTACATTTACATAGATGTTCCCAGGTTTCTTATTCACTGGCTAGTATGTGTATATACACAAACGGACAATGAGAGTTGCGCACCAAGAAGAAAACATGGTTCAACCACGAAAAGATGTAAATAGTTAGACGGCGTGCTGGTATGCAAATGATCCCAGTCTGGTGTGATTGTGCATGACCGTACACCGTGAGTGGCGCTGCAAGAATGAGCCAGCGGCCATATAAACCGGCGTGTAGTCGACGCTCCATCAATGCGAGAAGCTTTGGTCGACGCAAGCACGAGTACGGAGCGAAATGAATGGTGGATAGACGTCAGAAACGTCGATATACGCAATATACGGACGGTATACGTCGATATACGGACTTCGAGAGAGGCTTAATCATAGGGCTGAAAACCGCAGAGTGATCACAGCGGGGGATAGCCCGTCACGTGGATCGTTCGGACTATACCGTCCGACGGTGTTGGGAGCACTGGTCATGGGACACCACCCAGACGTGGAGGACCGACTCTGGGCGGACCAGGCATACCACGAGTAGAGAGGATCGAGCGGCAGACACATATAGAGGCCACGACGACCCGATCCGCGATACAGGCATACGTAGCGGCTCTTGTGCGCCCACGAACCATATCTGGACGCCTCAAGGTAGCGAATCAGCGATTCCAGCGTCCCTTACGTGTGCCTTCGTTAACACGGGAACATCGGCGGTTCCTGTTGCAGTGCTGCCGGGCCAGAGGAACGGGGAACGCCACATATTGGCGATGTGTGGTGTTTAGCGATGAGTGCAGCTTCGATTTGTGGACCGATGATCAGCTTGTTCGGGTGTGGAGGTCCCCTGCACAACGTCGCAATCCCATCCTCGTTATCGAGCGCTACATCAGCCCCACTGCAGGCATCATGGGCTGAGAAGCCATAGCTTAAGACAGCTGATCCGCTCTAATTGTGGTATCTGGAACTTTGACGGGACAGCGGTACGTGGATGAGATTCTACGGCTCCATGTGTTCCCATTCGTTGCTGGAATTCTAGGTGCGCAATTACAGCAGGATAATGCCCGACCGCACACGGCTCGAGTCACCCAGGCCTGCTTGAGTCATGTCTAGACACTTCCATGGTCTGCCCGCTCCCCAGACCTGTCCCCTATCGTGCATGTGCGGAACCAGTTGAAACGCCAACTGCCTCGTTGTCGCAATATTCAGAATTTGGAACGTAACGTCCAACAGGTGTGGATTCGTCTGCCGCAGGACAACATCCGGCGTCTGTTCAACATCATGCCGGACCGTATTGCTGCTTGTATCGATGCACGAGGCGGTGCGACGCGCTATTGAGGATGACCGGACTGTGTACCACGGCTCCCTCTGTACGTGTTCTGCTGCGCTGTTTTTGTGATCATGTATATCATCCATCTGTATCCTTCCATCAATAAAATTCCAGGTCCATCCAATGCTTCCTTCTTGGTGCGCAACTTTCATTGTCCGTGAGTGTAATTTTGCAAATCATTTCAAAGCATATCTAGGTGTGTATGGTGAACATCATGGAAAACGAGAAAGTGAAAAAACAAGAAGTGGGAATTATTAGTGATCTCCCCAAACCCTCCGAAATTTAATACTGAATCCACATCAGTTATCATCTAAGCGCTTTCTATAGTCTATCCTGTAAAATAGATGCCGCAATAAAAATGTAAATTTTATAGCGAAAGTGGTATAACCAGAACTGGAAGCAGAAATCCTTAGTTAGTCCTTCTAGCATATACTGATACGAGGTTCTGAAATTAAGTAATGGGCGAGATCAGAGGTGGAGCCAATGTGAAGTAACATACGTGGCGAGATCTGCTGAATTTGAAGTTATTTGATGTATTTCACAAAGAGGATTTTCATTAGTTTTCTATTTAAGTGTTCTAAAACAAGGAGATTTAATTTTTTTGTCTTCATCGTATACAGATGAAAACATTTCTATGTAAGTAAAGCATATTTTTCTATTTACGTATGTTTAATTACCGAAACTCATTCCTACCAATATGTGCGAGATTCAATTGTTTGTCTTCATCGTATTACGGATGGAAACATTTCTATGTAAGTAAAGCATCTTTTTCTGTTTACGTATGTTTAATTATCGAAACTATTCAAACTACGATTCATATTTAAACACATGATATAATTTTCGAAATATTTCAGCGAACTGGGTATTTTTCTTTGGATTAGGTGTTTTTTAAAACAGCTGTTTCAGTGTAAATTTATCTTGCTCGCATTTTTAAAATCATTTTGATCATCAGTATTATTTTGTGTTACATTCGAATTTCTCTTACTTTCATGTTTTCTACATATTTATAAATCTTGTAAAGATGAGTATAAAATATTTTTATTCTCCTTTTAATGTTTTCTTGCTAAAATTACAATTAGACAATTAGTAAATAGTATTGCATGATTCATGTACTTACAATATTTCACAACTACCTAATATACCACCCACTGCATTTTATAAACAATGGACCCCACAATGACCCCATAATCTGTTGCTTGTAGTACACTCCCAAAAATTTAATATAATATACCATTAAAGCATTGATAATATAAATTACTTCATAGGAATACTGTTGTGAATCTGAGATTTGATTTAAACTTTTATGTCAGCTTTATATGTTCATGGATGCAGTTATCTTATTTGCAATGAGAGCCAGATTCAAACTTTTGGAATATCTTCTATAAGTGAAATTTTCTCAAGAGTTTAATTTTTAATGAAATAGAAGCCGGCTGAATGGTAGCACTTAATATATCAGTCCCCATAGAAATTCACATTATTGTAGCATATAGAAAGTTTTCTTCCTGCCATTGTAGGTATTAACTATTCCATGTTGATAACATGTTTCTTTAAAATAAAATAAAAATAGCCCTTACTTCATATTACGTTATACAAATGAGTACTTAATATGTTAACGATATTGTACACAAATATTTGTTCAGAAATTATTTAAAAACTGTGATTCGTGTACAGGGATAACTAAAACGTGTAAATCCATGAAAGCAAGAAAGTCAAATTGTTTTTAAAACTAAAAATTTACATGCATGATGATTTAAAAAAAATTACATGCATCCTGAGATTGTTATTTAAAAACATCATATCACTTTCATACCAAATCTTTTCAGACATAGTTAGAGATGTGTAACGGTATATCTTCCATTTTTATTACATTTTAATAGATTTGAAAATTAACTCTTTTTACACTTTTTAAAAATCAAGTAACTTTACCAAGTCTTTGATTATTTAGTTTTTTTACTTTCCCTGCAATACATGGTAATGTATAGGGAAAGTATTGGAATCATGTCAAAAATCGCAACTGGAGTTTTCGACGGATCTACCCGATTCAAGACCTCTAGAATACGAAAAAACCATTTTTAGCGTGACGTCTGTGTGTCTGTCTGTCTGTGTGTGTGTCTGTCTGTCTCTGTGTGTGTCTGTCTGTGTGTCTGTGTGTCTGTCTGTCTGTCTGTGCAGATTTTGTATCCACTCTAACTAAAGAACTAATGAACCGAAATTCACAAAATTTGGTAGGTAAGTCACTTGTGAGCGAGTCTGGTGCTGATTAGTTTTGGGTACGATTCGGAATAAAAGAACCCGCCTTTTTTTGCGAAATGGTCCACAAAAGCTTGTATCCACTCTAACAGAAAAACTACTAGTCCGAATTTCACAAAATTTGGTAGATGAGCCACTTGTGGGTTACCCTGGTGCTGATTAGATTTTGGTACGATTCGAAAAGAAATAACCTGCCTCTTTTTGCAAAATGGCCCGCAAAAATCGTCAAAATCTAAACTAAAGAACTAGGTATACTCAAATATATGCATTAAATGCTCGTTTAATACGTAATTTTTAACGACGAAAAGAATAAGACCAACCCCATTACACTAGGACTAGCCGTTCTCGAGATATTTTAGTTTATCGTACTTTCCCTACGCCACCTTTGAAAATAAGCCCGGTTACCGAATGAGAACGAAAATTGAATTAAAAGTGAAATAAATTTAATTAAAATAAAGAGAACGTTAATATAAGTCTGCAGGGAAAGTCATGTGCTGCTCACATCAGATTTTACTTTCCCTGCAATACATGGTAATGTATAGGGAAAGTATTGGAATCATGTCGAAAATCGCAACTCGAGTTTTCGACGGATCTACACGTTTCAAGACCTCTAGAATACGGAAAAACCATTTTTAGCGTGACGTCTGTGTGCGTGTCTGTGTGTCTGTCTGTCTGTGTGTCTGTGTGTCTGTCTGTCTGTCTGTGCAGATTTTGTATCTACTCTAACTAACTACTCGAACTAACGGACCGAATTTCACAAAATTTGGTAGGCAAGTCACTTGTGAGTGAGTCTGGTGCTGATTAGTTTTAGGTACGATTCGGAATAAAAAAACCCGCCTTTTTTGCGAAATGGCCCGCAAAAGCTTGTATCCACTCTAACTGAAAAACTACTGCACCGAATTTCACAAACTTTGGTAGATGAGCCACTTGTGGGTTACCCTGGTGCTGATTAGAATTTGGTACGATTCGAAAAAAAATAACCTGCCTTTTTTTGCAAAATGGCCCGCAAAAATCGTCAAAATCTAAACTAAAGAACTAGGTATACTCAAATATATGCATTAAATGCTCGTTTAATACGTAATTTTTAACGACGAAAAGAATAAGACCAACCCCATTACACTAGGACTAGCCGTTCTCGAGATATTTTAGTTTATCGTACTTTCCCTACGCCACCTTTGAAAATAAGCCCGGTTACCGAATGAGAACGAAAATTGAATTAAAAGTGAAATAAATTTAATTAAAATAAAGAGAACGTTAATATAAGTCTGCAGGGAAAGTCATGTGCTGCTCACATCAGATTTTACTTTCCCTGCAATACATGGTAATGTATAGGGAAAGTATTGGAATCATGTCGAAAATCGCAACTCGAGTTTTCGACGGATCTACACGTTTCAAGACCTCTAGAATACGGAAAAACCATTTTTAGCGTGACGTCTGTGTGTGTGTCTGTGTGTCTGTCTGTCTGTGTGTCTGTCTGTCTGTCTGTGCAGATTTTGTATCCACTCTAACTAAGGAACTAATGGACCGAATTTCACAAAATTTGGTAGGTAAGTCACTTGTGAGCGTGTCTGGTGCTGATTAGTTTTAAGTACGATTCGGAATAAAAAATCCCGCCTTTTTTTTGAAATGGCCCGCAAAAGCTTGTATCCACTCTAACTGATAAACTACTGGACCTAATTTCACAAAATTTGGTAGATCAGCCACTTGTGGGTTACCCTGGTGCTGATTTGAATTTCGTACGATTCGAAAAAAAATAACCTGCCTTTTTTTGCAAAATGGCCCGCAAAAATCGTCAAAATCTAAACTAAAGAACTAGGTATACTCAAATATATGCATTAAATGCTTGTTTAATACGTAATTTTTAACGACGAAAAGAATAAGACCAACCCCATTACACTAGGACTAGCCGTTCTCGAGATATTTTAGTTTATCGTACTTTCCCTACGCCACCTTTGAAAATAAGCCCGGTTACCGAATGAGAACGAAAATTGAATTAAAAGTGAAATAAATTTAATTAAAATTAAGAGAACGTTAATATAAGTCTGCAGCGAAAGTCATGTGCTGCTCACATCAGATTTTTAATTTTTAGGAGACAGATCAGTCATGATAAAATAATTAGGGGAGACAGAGGTCCAAAATTTGCAAATATAAAGTTTCATGATATATTATTTTAGCTAGGTTACATTTAAGACTTAAAGTGGTGACAGATTATCAGATGCCGAACTAAAATGGGGTAAGAAATGAAAAAAATTAATTTAGAACAAAATATTGAGCAATAAATATATTTTATTCCAAAAACATTAGACAGAATGGATTACAATACACAGTACGCGCGAAAAACATTTAAATTAATTTATATATTATAAGGTAAACTTTGATAAACAGAAATCTGCATACAAAAGCATTTAATCTATATAATAAAAGGCAATGTCTGTGTGTGTGTGTGTCTGTCTTATACACTATACGTTTCGCGACCGCGCGTCGGAGAGCTACGAAATTTGGCAATCGGAGACCCGGGGGGGAGGGAAGGGGACACGTGAAAACCGATTTTCAAAATTCTAATTATTTTTTTATTTATTTAATGTTTTATGCGATTTCGACCTTTTTTTGCCCTTTTTGCCCTTTTTTCTCCACGATCCAGACGTCGTAGAAAAAAACAACTCACACCATCGGAAAGAGCAGACAATTGCGAGTAAAAATATATCAATTTCAAATCTCCATTTCGATTTCTAATATTTTTTAAAGATTTTAAAACAAAAGTCACTTTTGGCTCAAAAAAACGATTTTTGGTTTTTAAATTCTCGCATAGTAAAAAGTACTCATAATTTCGACTAATAATTTACATTTTTAGAAAGCTGAAATATCTGGCATTCTTACAAGTCTAATCTGGTCCAGAAATAATGAAAATTGCCTTCAGGATCGCAATTTTAAAGACGTCATGATTTTAAATTTCTCGGCGTTCCGCTCGGCGTGCCGCTTCGTTTCTCCCCCGCTGAAGCAGGGAAGGTGGTGGGTGGGGACGTCAAGGTGGAGGTGACGTCACGGTTCTGTATATGCATAGCGATGGGTGGGACAATAAGAAACCGAATTAGTTTTTACTTTCCGTTTCCCGCGCTTCCGATTTTAAATGAAATAAGAGCTTAACATATGCACTGTAGAAATTATTATATTTATATTTTAAATGATGGAACGATATGGATTTTTTAAATGGATATTTTAATTTTATGGATATTTTAAATGATGGAACGATGGATATTTTAATTTTATGGATATTTTAAATGATGGAACGATGGATATTTAAATTTTATGGATATTTTAAATGATGGAACAATGGAATGAGGATGATGGAATTAAGAGCTTAGAGAGCATATGGTCATTTTAAATTGTAAATTAGCGCGCGGGAAGTTAGCGGTAGGCCCGGGTACGATTCCCGCCACTGCCAAAACTGCCGAAGTGTTCACGCGGAATACGATCACGTTAAACATGTGGGCCCGTAAGTCCTTCCGAGAGGTTGGTGGTAGGGGAAGGAGGGTACGGTCCCTGTGGATGCCTCCTTCACAGGGTTCCCGTCTAAATTGGGTGAATATAAAGAAAGTTGCGGAGGGCGAGGCAGCCCAGTGGTTAGCGCTCAGGAATTGCACTCGGTAGGCCCGGGTTCGATTCCCGCCACTTCCAAAACTGCCGCCGTGTTCACGCGGAGTACGATCACGATAAACATGTGGGTCCGGAAGTCCTTCCGAGAGGTTGGTGGTAGGGGAAGGAGGGTACGGTCCCTGTGGATGCCTCCCTCACAGGGTTCCCGTCTAAATTGGGTGAATATAAAGAAAGTTGCGGAGGGCGAGGCAGCCCAGTGGTTAGCGCTCAGGAATTGCACTCGGTAGGCCCGGGTTCGATTCCCGCCACTTCCAAAACTGCCGCCGTGTTCACGCGGAGTACGATCACGATAAACATGTGGGTCCGGAAGTCCTTCCGAGAGGTTGGTGGTAGGGGAAGGAGGGTACGGTCCCTGTGGATGCCTCCCTCACAGGGTTCCCGTCTAAATTGGGTGAATATAAAGAATGTTGCGGAGGGCGAGGCAGCCCAGTGGTTAGCGCTCAGGAATTGCACTCGGTAGGCCCGGGTTCGATTCCCGCCACTTCCAAAACTGCCGCCGTGTTCACGCGGAGTACGATCACGATAAACATGTGGGTCCGGAAGTCCTTCCGAGAGGTTGGTGGTAGGGGAAGGAGGGTACGGTCCCTGTGGATGCCTCTCCCACTGGGTTCCGTTCTAAATTGGGTAAATAAAAAGAATGTTATGGAGATAGTCGCTGGGGGCGAAGAAGCCCAGTGGTTAGCGCGCGGGAATTGCACTCAGTAGGCCCGGGTTCGATTCCCAAAATTGCCGCCGTGTTTACGCGGAGTACGATCACGTTAAACATGTGGGTCCGTGAGTCCTTCCGAGAAGTTGGTGGTAGGGGAAGGAGGGTACGGTCTAAATTGGATGAATAAAAAGAAAGTTATGGAGATTGTCGCGTAGGGCAAAGTAGCCCAATGGTTAGCGCGCGGAAATTGCACTCGGTAGGCCCGGGTTCGATTCCCAAAATTGCCGCCGTGTTTACGCGGAGTACGATCACGTTAAACATGTGGGTCTGTAAGTCCTTCCGAGAGGTTGGTGGTAGGGGAAGAAGGGTACGGTCCCTGTGGATGCTTCTCCCACTTGGTTCCGGTCTAAATTGGGTGAATAAAAAGAAAGTTATGAAGAATATCGCGGAGGGTGAAGTACCCCAGTGGTTAGTGCGCGGGATTTGCACTTGGTAGGCCCGGGTTCGATTCCCAAAATTGCCGAATAAAAATAAAGTTATGGAGATTGTCGCGGATGGCACGGTAGCCCAGTGGTTAGCGCGTGGGAATTTCACTCGGTAGGCCCGGGTTCGATTCCCGCCATTGCCAAAACTGCAGCCGTGTTCACGCGGAGTACGATCACGTTAAACGTGTGGGACTGCAAGTCCTTCCGAGAGGTTTGTGGTAGGGGAAGGAGGGTACGGTCTCTTTGGATGCCTCCCCCATTGGGTTCCGGTCTAAATTGTGTGGCACTTCCTGGCCTTCCAAGCAGTTACCTTACACCTTTCTGGTAGGTCGCGCCAACGAGTTTGCCACGGTCAGAATTTTCAAGGGTAGCGAACAGGCTGGTCGCCAAAGGCGGCTAGTCTATTACAATAAATATAGCTGAGTACAGCTGAATGGACCTGAACATAGCCGCCTTCAGAAATGTTGGGCATATACAACAAATGTGCAGCCCTCCCTATTTTACAAATTATTGATCTATTTTCACAGTTTAGGCAACAAAGGGTCTGGGTGGCGGAACAGTCCAGTTGTTAATGCACGGGGATTGCACTCGGATGACCGAGTTTGATTCCCAGCTCTGCCCAAACTGTCTATGTGTTCATGCGGAGTACGGGAACGTTAAATATGTGGGCCCGTAAGCCCTTCGAGGATTTTGGGGTAGGGAAGAAAGATACAGTCCCTTTGGATGCTGCTCCCACTGGGTTTCGGTCTAAATTGGGTTGCACTTCCCGGCCATTTAAGCAGATACCTCGATAAAAAATGGGTCAGATGGTTTGGGTAAAAAAAAAAATGAAGTCTCTCGGGTCCCAATGCAAAGTATTCTTTTGTTTTACCTGTCAGCGCCTCTGTACTAGACTGCGGTTTGAGAGATATGCAGGAATGTTTTAGGTAATTTTTCGGTAACAACTGAATTACAATTAAAATAAATTAATGACATTCACAAATTTATTGATTTATTTATTACAAATTTATTAAAAATCAAGGTAAATATATAAAAAAGTAAATAGACCACTTATCAAACTTTCATTTTTCATTTGATAAAAATTTAATTAAGAAAAATTTCAAATGTGTATTCGTATATTACATTCAAGATTGATTTGGATTCCATAAGAATTTTTTAGCTTGACCTTAACACATAGATTTGACCTTAATACATAGCGAATTTCTTTGTTATAAACAACTATGCTACTTCAATTTATATAAAAAAATTGAACAAATAATAAATAAAAATCAAAGAATGTAGGGTGAAACTGGATAAATTAAAACATCAGGATATTTGAGATGAATGTCTCATATTTTTTAAAAATATCATTTCCATACGTCGAGTTTTTAACTCTGAAAAATATCGAAACAACCCTATAATATCAAAACATTTATAATTAGTAATTTTCCAAGTCAAATTTCCTATTAATTATTAAAATAAACAGCCACTTCCTTATAGCTTAGACATATGTCTCTCAAAGACTTGCCGTAGCTCAAGTATAAGTTGGGTGCATATTTTCTTTTAGTTCCATTTCCAGAGGAATATCTTCCGACGTGTGTAGACAGAGAGAGATTCGTCTTGACGCTTAGCTTTACCAGACGAAGTAAAAATACTTTGTTTACTTACACAGATAATGTTTTATCCATTTATTTTGAATAATACATAATTAAACAAATCTGATGTGGGCAGCATATGACTTTCCTTATATAATGCAATGAATTTACTACTTTTAAAGTAAAAAAAAAGTATATTTTTATAGTAGTTACTTATATTAATTTCCAGATATTGAATTTTGGTCAATTAATTTCGTCATTTTCATTTATTTAGCGTCATTTTTATCCATTTGGCGAAATTTTCGTTAATTTGGCAACATTTAAAAAAGTCCCCAAGTTGGCGACATTCCACCAAATTCGTCACTAAAATCTCGCCAAGCACTATGGACGGAGAAATAAGTTATTCTTATAGCAGATGGCATTCAAATACAAAAGTAATACTCAAAGTATCTTTTCTCATGAATGGAACGAGCTAGATCCACGAGAATGATGTCACCCAATTTATCGCATGATATTACATATGAAAAGAGAACATGTTTCTCAACAGTTGATATTTTTTTTAATTTATGGGATTCCTTTAAAAATTTATTTGTAAAATGTGCAATATCTCGAAGATGGTTCATGCTAGCGTTTTAAAGTTTATGTAAATCGTTTTCTAAGAAAAAATTACATCAGAAATGTTTATTTGGGTAACTTTAAAGGTTTTGATTTTTTGATGATTTTTTCAAAATGTCACTCGAAAATTTAGGAGGGTTCTGAACATTCGATTGTGTTTAAGACCAATAGGATTTAAGTATTCACGGATTGTAATTTTTGTACCAAATTTCATTCTAACCGCTCCATTCGTTCGTGAGATATCGTTTCCACAGACTCACTGATACACACACACACATACACACACACAGACATCACCTCAAAAATGTGCGATTTGTGATCAGGGATGCTTAAAACGTTCTCTCCTGTCGAAAATTCGAATTCGAAATTTCGGCCCCGTCACAGTTTTTTCCTTATACTATGATTCTATACACTATGTATATAAAGAAAGTAATAATAGAAGTACTTCTAATTACTTTATCAATTTTTTGAAAAAAAGCAGAATAAACCTTCCTAATCTCAGTACTTATGCTCGACAAAAAACAGCAGGAATTTTTTTTTAAAAATTAAACGAACTAGAGATTAGGGACTATTGTCTTTAGATTGACATGTGGAAAATGAAACAACGGCTCGGGGAAAAGTATTTTCTTAAGCACGCCAATACATCAGCATATTTCAATTTCAGTTATCATGAAAATTCCCTGTAAAAATTAATACATTCACCTCAAATGCATTGGTAGACGAAAATATGAGTAAAGAATGAGTTTCAAATTTCGATTTAAATGGTGCGAAAAAGGGGCGGGGTTTGGGTAAACAATTGGAAATTTACTTTATTGAAAATGATCCATCAACAGTGCGAAGTTTGAAAAAGAATTACAAAATTGCTTAGTTCCTTATAGAGAGATTTTGGCAGAGTTACAAAATAAAACTACATTTGAAAACGAAAATGAAGATATGCAAAGTGAAAAGGACATTAAAAGAAAAAGACTTAAGCCACAAATATTTAACAACAATGGTGAATGTTAATAGGATTTTTGTTGGAAAAAAGTTATTAAGTTAATAAGTCTTTTGTGGGTTACTCTGGTGCTGATTAGATTTTGGTACGATTAAGTAAAATAACCTGCCTTTTTTTTGCAAAATGGCCCACAAAAATCTTCAAAATTTAAAATAAGAAACTACGTATGCTCAAATATATCCATTAAATGCTTGTTTTATATGTAATTTTTAACGAAGAAAAGAATAAGACCAACCTCATTACACTAGGACTAGCCGTTCTCGAGATATTTTAGTTTTTTCGTATTTCTCTACGCCACCTTTGAAAAGAAGTCCAGTTATCAAATGAGAAAGAAAATTGAATTAAAAGTGAACTAAATGTAATAAAAATAAGGAGAACGTGAATATAAGTCTGCAGGGAAAGTCATGTGCTGCCCACATCAGATTTTTAAATTCTATCCCACACCATTCATCTCACCACAGAATAAACTTCCTTCCTTTTACTTTCCCTGTAATACATGGTAATGTATAGGGAAAGTATTGGAATCATGTCGAAAATCGCAACTCGAGTTTTCGACGGATCTACACGTTTCAAGACCTCTAAAATACGAAAAACCATTTTTAGCGTGACGTCTGTGTGTGTGTCTGTGTGTCTGTCTGTCTGTGTGTCTGTCTGTGTGTCTGTCTGTCTGTCTGTGCAGATTTTGTATCCACTCTAACTAAAAAACTAAAGGACCGAATTTCACAAAATTTGGTAGATAAGTCACTTGTGAGCGAGTCTGGTGCTGATTAGTTTTGTGTACGATTTGGAATAAAAGAACCCGCCTTTTTTTGCGAAATGGCCCGCAAAAGCTTGTATCCACTCTAACTGAAAAACTACTGGACCGAATTTCACAAAATTTGGTAGATTAGTCACTTGTGGGTTACTCTGATGCTGATTAGGTTTTGGTATGATTCGGAGAAAAATAACCTGCCTCTTTTTGCAAAATGGCCCGCAAAAATCGTCAAAATCTAAACTAAAGAACTAGGTATACTCAAATATATCCATTAAATGCTCGTTTAATACGTAATTTTTAACGACGAAAATAATAAGACCAACCCCATTACACTAGGACTAGCCGTTCTCGAGATATTTTAGTTTCCGTATTTTCTCTACGCCACCTTTGAAAATAAGTCCGGTTACCGAATGAGAACGAAAATTGAATTAAAAGTGAAATAAATTTAATTAAAATAAAGATAACGTTAATATAAGTCTGCAGGGAAAGTCATGTGCTGTTCACATCAGATTTTTTGTTATTGGCATCGGCATATTTAGCTACCAATCCTGACCGCAACATTAACTCTTTTATTTTAGTTTGCACACTTAGTTTGTACACCATCCTTGAACGACTGTAATCATAACTATACGATGATATGTTTTTAATATAAGTAATCCCATCAGTAAATTATTCCCCCCCCCCCCCTCCATCACATATATTTTCTACAGTAATCACAAAGCGCGCATGCTTACCATAAAGACGCGAGAGTGAAAACTCTTAATTATAAAATCACTGTAACATCACTGGAACCCCTCAGAAAAAAATCTGATCGGATAACACATGACTTCATGACACATGACTTCATGATCGGACAACACATGAATATTCGATTGCGTATAAAAAAATAGGCTTCCCGTGTTTATGGACTGTTATTTTGTACCAAATTTCGTTCGAATCGGTCCATTCGTTCGTCAATTATCGTCTCCACAGACTCACTGACACACACACACACACACACACACACACACACACACACACACACACACACACACACATACTTTCACACACACAGAGACAGACATCACTTCAAAAATGTTTGATTTGTGATCAGGGATGCTTGAAACGTGCTCTCCCGTCGAAAACTCGAATTCGAATTTTTGACCCCATCACAATACTTTCCATATATATTATTGTATATAAAGAAAGTAATATATTTCTTATTTCCAAAGTACGCTACTATACATTACGCTATTATACATTAGAGAGATATTGTTGCACAAGCAGTTTACAGGCAGTTTTACAAGCACCTTGCGATGAAGATGAACAGGAAAAGCTGAATGGCAGATATAAGTGAAAATATATACATATATACATGGAATAAAATACTGCGTCAGGATGTATAGAAAGAGTATTATGTACAAAATATACACCTGGAACAGCCGAAAAGTCATTGACCGAGGGAGGAAAAAGGTAATGGGCACAAACTTGTCACTCAGCTTGATCAGAAATTTCACTCGCGATGAGAACACAGTTTTTCAGCATATTTGTCAAGATCTCATTTTTCCTAACACCCGTGAACCAAGTCGCACGGAGGCGGTCAGGGGGGCGAGTTAAATGAAATTTTGAGGTAAAGGGGCAGGAGAAGACGTAATGATCAACATCCCCGTAAGAGTTACAGGGACAGTTAGGAGATTTTTTTGAGTTTGAGGACTTACGGACCCACATGTTTAACGTGATCGTACTCCGCCTGAACACGGCGGCAGTTGTGGCAGCGTGCAAATCCAGAGCGCAAACCACAGGGCTACCGCGCCCTGTGCCAACAGCACGCGGTGTTCCAAGGTGGACTTATAAATGTGTAAAAATTCCATCTTTTAGGCCGTTGGGGGACTTTTAAAGCGTTTGAAAAAGCTAAAGCAAGTTAGAGAATCATTATGCAGGTTTGACATTTTCATGTCGCCACTTAAAGATTATTGTAAATATTAATATTTTGCAAAACATTTTGCATTAACATTTTGAAGAAAAAATGCAGGAATTTTCTTACAGACAAAAAGTAAAGTTGTCAGGCGATACTTATGCATGAACACACGCAGATTCGGTTTCACGGCAGCTGCTATATGTTAATGTTGTAACTTATTTCTTAACGCGGCTCATTTGCACATTCCTTGAATTCTTATTCGCAAGAAACTGTTACCATTATGGGTTGAGAACTTGGGCGCTAATCCAGCGATTTAGTTTTGGCGCCAATTCAATTATTTAGTATGGCGTTAATCCAATTATTTATAGTTAGTCAGTAATATAAAACCATACTTTAAATCATGTTGCAAATAAACATGATACTTTTTATTTTAAGGTAGATTTCCTTTTAAGATTAACTGAGGTGTGGCTCAACTCGACTTCCTCGTACTAGAATGCATTTTACTTTCCCTGCAATACATGGTAATGCATAGGGGAAGTATTGGAATCATGTCGAAAATCGCAACTCGAGTTTTTGACGGATCTACGAGACCTCTATAATACGAAAAAACTATTTTTAGCGTGACGTCTGTGTGTGTGTCTGTTTGTGCAATGTATGTATCCACTCTAACTCGAAAACTAATGGACCGAATTTCATAAAATTTGGTAGGTAAGACCCTTGAGTGTGACCGTGGTGCTGATTAGTGTTTGGTACAATTCAGAAAACAAGAACCCGCCTTTTTTTTTGTGAAATGGCCCGGAAAAATCTCATGTTTCCCCTCTAGCTGAAATACTAATTGATCAAATTTCACAAAATTTGGTACATAAATCACTTGTGGGATACTCTGGTGCTGATCAGATTTTGGTACGATTCGGAAGAGAACAACCTGTCTTTTATTACGAAATGGGCATTTCGTAAAAACGTGAATTTTGGCTCGTTTTCCTCTTGGATGTTTCATTATTTCTCATCGGACGGAGATATGCTTCGGGAAGGCAGAGTTACCAGGAGTGTTTCCATGGGATAAAAGCGCTTAAACCGGGAACGGGGGGTCACAATCCCCCTCCGGCCTTTTTACTGCCGTTCCTGTAAGTACTCTCTAAACTCCTACCCCTTTCTACGCCCTCCTCTTTTCAATCTTTTTCAACGATTTTCTAACTTATTTCGGCTTATATTGAAAGTGCGGCATTGCGCCTTACAATACTTTGCTTTTAAGTCTACTTGTTCATATGTTTTTAAAATATTTTATACTGTGTATATATATATATATATATATATATATATATATATATATATATATATATATATATATATTTGTTCATTGGATTTTCAAACTACTATTATTATTGAAATCATTTTATTTATGAGCTGCATTTGCGCAATAAATTAAATGTATTTTGCATTTTCAATCCATTTACTTAATAACTTTAAATTCTTTATTTAATCATATTTGCATAGTATCCTTCATATTTTAGTAAGCTATAGTATCTATCTATCTATCTATATATATATATATATATAATTAGTGCGCCGCAAAATTTTCATTTGTTGTAAAGTGCGCCGCGATTTAAAAAAGTTTGGGAAACACTGATTTAAAATCTCGGGCCGAGAAAAATTCGTAATAAAAGCCGCAAAAATCGCCAATATCTAAAACAAAGACTACGTATGTTCAAATGTATCAATTAAATATTTGTTTTATACGTAATTTTTGACGAGAAAAAGGATAATCACACTACGACTATTGCTGTACGACTAACCGTTCTCGAGATATTTGAGATTTTTCGCATTTTTGTTATGTCGCCTTTTGAAAAATGTCCAATTACTAAATAAAAGTAGCAATTGAATTAAAAATGCAAATTTAGTGTTATATTGTGCAATTAAAATCAATTCAATGAGTTCTTAAAGAAATAAAGAAAAAATGAATTTGAGTCTGCAGGGAAAGTCATGTGCTGCCCACATCAGATTTTTTATGTAGTTGGTGTTTTTTTTCTCAAATATTACATGTACAATTTTGAAATATCAGTATTTTTGCTCCAAATGATTAAAATTATATATAGTTACACATCACTTTAAAGAATCTTTCTTGAAAATATATTTCAATTGATACTATACTTCACACTGTACCTTTCTGGGGATAATATGAATTCGCCAGGGGGCGCTAATGACGTCACGAACCCAAAAATTGTATCGCGTCTATTTTCCGGTGCATTTGAACATACGTAGTCTTTTATTTTAGATTTTTACGGATCTTTTCTTAAGAAAAAAGCAGGTTCTTCTTTTCTGAGTAGTACCAAAATCTAATCAGTACTAGGATATCCTACACGTGACTTATCTACCAAATTTTGCGAAATTTGGTCAATTAGTATTTTAGCTAGACTAGATACATGAGATTTTTCAGGCCATTTCGCACGAAACGGTGGGTTCTTTTATCTCGAACCGTACAAAAATCTAATCAGCACCTGTATTACACACACGTGACTTACTTATAACATTTTATGGAATTTGGTCCATTAGATTTTGAGTTTGAACGTATACATACATTGCACAGACAGACAGACATACAGACATACACACACACACACAAGCATACACACAGAGAGAGAGAGACACACACACACACACACACACACAGAGACACACATACAGAGAGACACACACATACACACAGAGATAACCCACACAGAGACACACGCACACAGAGAGGGAGACACACACACACAGAGCTAACCCACACAGAGACCACACACACACACACACAGAGACACACACACACAGAGATAACCCACACAGAGACACACACACATAGAGATAACCCACACAGACACACACACACACACACACAGACACACACGCACACACATATTGACACACACACACACACATACACACACATACATACCCACACACACACAGACAGAGACACAGAGATACACACAGAGATCATGCTAAAATAATTTTTTCGCTTTCTAGAGGTCCCGAGACGTGTAGATACACACACACACACACACACACACACACACAGAGAGAGAGAGAGAGACATACACACACAGACACACACATACACACGCACACACACATTGACACACACACACACACACATACACACACACAGAGATCACGATAAAATTAGTTTTTTCTCTTTCTAGAGGTCCCAAAACTTGTAGATCCGTCGAAAACTCGAGTTGCGATTTTCGACACGATCCCAATACTTTCTCTATGCATCACCATGTATTTCAGGGAAAGTAAAAACGTCTGGGAACGATAATACCTTTTACGAAAATTCGCGGAGTTTTTAACATCAGAGTGTATAAGTGCTTTGACAGGAGAAAAGATGCAAAATCAATCAAATGCAATTTTCACGCCTATCATTTTTTTTAGAGTAATGTCCCGCTAGACTATTGAATCAGTTCTTGTCCAGGGCCACATCTGTTTCCTTAATCAAGATCGTACAAGCCAACAATTTGACCCGATGACATCCTAAAAAGTAACTTAAATAACAGGAGTGTGTGGAGGGGGAATCCTCTACTGGATGTTCTCATGCATTGTATGTTCCCCTCATTTGTTGTTGATGTTGAGACCCAGACCGTCCGGCCTACCAGAAAGTTCCTCTCATTTGTGTCGCAGGTATTAAAGCAAATATAAATGTAGTAGACTCCAAGTTATCCCAATCCCGGTTATCCGTAAATTGCTTTAATCGAGAGAGTCCTGATTTTAGTTTTTTATTTTATTAATTACGCATTAATTTAATTTATATTTAATTATTACTTTCCCTGTAATACATGGTAATGTATAGGGAAAGAATTGGAATCATGCCGAAAATCGCAACTCGAGTTTTCGACAGATCTACGCGTTTCGAGACCTCTAGAATACGAAAAAAATGTTTCTAACGTGACATCTGTCGGTGTGTCTGTCTGTCTGTGCAGATTTTGAATCCACTTTAACTAAAAATCTAACTGATCGAATTTCATAAAATTTGGTAGGTAAATCACTTATGGACGAATCTGGTGTTGATTAGTTTTGGGTACGATTAAGGATAAAAGAACCCGCCTTTTTTTGCGAAACGGCCCTCAAAATCCTGTATCCACTCTAGCTGAAAAACTAATAGACCGAATTTCACAAAATTCGGTAGATAAGTCTTTTGTGGGTTACCCTGGTGCTGATTAGATTTTGGTACAATTAAAAAAAATATCCTGCCTTTTTTTGCAAAATGACACACAAAAATCGTCAAAATCTAAAATAAAAAATTATGTGTGCTTAAATATATCCATTAAATGCTTGTTTTATACGTAATTTTTAACGATGCAAATAAGAATAAGATCAACTCCATTACACTAGGACTAGCCGTTCACGAGATATTTTAGTTTTTCCGTATTTTCACTACGCCACCTTTGAAAATAAGTCCAGTTACCAAATGAGAACGAACATTGAATTGAAAGTGAATTAAATTTAATTAAAATAAAGATAACGTGGATATAAGTCTGCAGGGAAAGTCATGTGCTGCCCACATCAGAATTTTTTACATATATTTATTTTTATAGTTTTAATATTTAAAATATTGTCGGACGTACCTTGATGATAATGGCCAATTCACATAAATGTGAGACATTAATATGTGATATAATACTGAATAATTTTTATAAAATATGTGAGATGCATAGCACGTAGTAAATAAATAGTTAGATACTGATTACTTTGGCCATTGTGTATTACACAATCTCGTTATTTATTTACAAATTATATAGTGCTTTGTTTTTCTTCTGTTTAATTTGGCATCGCAATAACTTGTAATTTATTATACCACAGTGTTGGATTTAGGTTTTTAACACTTTACAACATAGTTGTAAAGTGTTTATGACTTTGTTCATTCTGTCTGTCTGTCTGTCTGTCCGTTAGCACCATAACTGCCGTAAAAATGACTTTATCAAAATGAAATTTTAGTATGTTTTTCAGACGGTCTGTGGGACCTATGGGAATATAAATAAATATTATCACCCAATTAGTTTTTTATTGAACCCGGGTTGAAAAAATGAAATACATTGAACCCTATGGGACCTAATTTTTCGTATACGTTTTAGGCGAAGTTAAAATTCACAAATTGCTTCGAAATTTTTAGAAAATATTCACATTACCCCATAAAATATATATAAAAAATTTCAGTAAAATATGTTAAGTAGTTTTTTAATTAAAAATTATTTAATATAAGGAAAAAAACAAATTCAATAAAATTCTGACTTTTGGGATATCCTCCAGAAAGGAAAAAGAGATATATTATATAATAAATATATTTCCAAGAGTTTAACGATTTTGTATTTGAGAGAGGCTTCACATTTTAAAATAAATTTGGTAGATAAAAATTTTTCAAATTTTATTTTAATTTTATATAACTCTTCATGATATACTTATTTGATGGCATTTTTAATGCACTTTCCTACGTCCTAGAGTTATGAAATTTGGTACACAGCTTAAATTTGTTGAACATTTTATTCGACAAAAATTTGATGGATCTTTAAATATAGATCATACATTTTTTTCGAAATGGCCTGCAAATAATCCCCGTTCACTTCTATAAATCATTGTTGTAATATTGTTAAAAATTCTGATGTGGGCAGCACATGTCTCTCCCTGCAGACTCATATTCACGTTCTCTTTATTTCTTCAATAATAATTTGAGTTTATCTGCACAAAATAACAGCCATAAGTATTTTAAAGGACATTGAATTTGCACGTTAAACTTAAATTTGGTTCTCATTTGATAGCTGGACTTATTGTCAAAGGTGTCGTAGCGAAAATGCAAAAAAACTAGAATATCTCAAGAACGGCTAGTCTTAGAGTACTGGGGTTAGTTTTATTCTTTTTGTTGTCAAAAATCACGTATGAAATAGGAATTTAATTGATATAATTGAGCACACGTAGTCCTTTATATTTATCAATTTTTGCGGGCCATTTCGCAAAAATAGCCCGGTCCTTTTTCCTAAATCGTACTAGAATAACCTACAAATGATTTATGTACCAAATTTTGTTATATTTGGTATATAAATCATTTGTAGGTCATTGAAATATTATACACCAAATTTTGTTAATTTTCTTCCATTAGTTTTTAGCTAGAGTGGATAAAGGCAATTTCTGCCGGCCTTTTCGCAAGGAGGGCAGATTATTTTATTATGGATCGTACTATAATCTAATGAACATCAGGATATCCAAAACGTGTAGACCCTTCGAAAATTCCAGTTCCGATCTTCGGCACAATTCCAATACTTTGGATACATACACACACACACATATCTTATCTGCGTATCTGTGTATTATCTGCGTATCTAAATTCCGTGCCTATGCAATTACAATAGTTATGATTTTGAATGATCCCTAAACTTTTATTATTTCTTCAACGAAGCCTAATTTTAACTTATGCAGAATGCAAATATCTGAAGCGATTGCAAGGTGAGTTACATATGAATTGCTGAATTTTTTTCACACAAAATTATTTAGCTCTGGAGTCTGGAATACAAGTTATATGGATGAAATATTCATTGATTTTGCATAGAGAATCAGATAATTTATGTTTCGATACAGTTTTAAATATTTAAGTATAATAAATTACTATAGTACTGTGATACTGTAAAAGATATCACCACTGAATGTATCACATTTTAAAAATTTTTAATAAAATTGCATTTCAGTTGGAAAGTGTTTCATAATCAATGCTTATGCATGATTGATCTTGTTATAAATTCAGTGTGAGTAATGCTTGCTTTTTTTTAACAGTTTGCAACATAGTTGAAAATTGTTTATGATTTTGTTCGTTCTGTCTGTCTGTCTGTCCGTTCGCACGATAACTGCCGTAAAAATGAATTGATCAAACTGAAATTTTAGCATGTTGTTGAAATGGTCTGTGGGACATATAAGAATTTAAATGAGTAATATTAGTTAATTAGTTTTGGATTGAACCCGGGTTTTAAAATTGAAATATATTGAACCTGATGCGACCTAATTTTTCAAGCATCTTTTAAGCGAATTTAAAATTCACAAATTGCTTCGAAAATTTGAGGAAATATTCAAATTATCCTATAAAAAATATATATAAAAAATTCAGCAAAATAGGTTCGGTAGTTAAATTATTCTTTAGTAGTTAAATTATATATTTTTTAAATGAAAAATAATTATTGCACACATATTATATGAAGGGATCACGTGACCCACTTAAAAATAAAAAATGGCATCTAACTTGTGTTAAAATCGTGATTTTTAATGTTCTGTTCAATTTTATTTAGTGTTTAATTTATATTAACTGTTCAATTTATATTTTTTTATTTTTTACTGTGCATCTATATACTGCGCCAACGCAATTACAATATTTTTGAGTTTCAATGATCATCAAACTTTGATCATTTCTACAACGAACCATAACTTTTACGTATGGAGAATGTAAACACATCAATCTGTAAGATGAGTTGTATAAGAATTGCTGAATTTCTTTTTCGCAAAATAATTTAGCTCTGGAGTCTGCAATATAGCTGATATGAATGAAAATTTATTTATTATATAGAGAGAGAAGCAGACGATTCAATATTGCCTTTTTCGATGAAGTTTTAAGCATGGAGTTAGAAAGTAATTTTATCTCCATGGTTTTACGTTTTTAAGTAAAATAAATTACTGTAGTATTGTGATAATTTTAAAAATATCGCCGCTAAATGAAAGGAATGGAAAAAAGTTAATGAATGAAATATTCACTGCTTTTATATGGAAAGCCAGGCAATTTATATTTCGAAGACGTTATTTGAATAAAGTTCATTTGTTTTCGATGAAGTTTTCAAATATAATAAATTATTGTAGTGTTGTGATAATTTTAAAAATATCACCGCTGAATGTATAGCATTTTAGAGTTGTTTAAATAAAAATACATTTCTGTTGGAAAGTGCTTCATAAAATCAATGCTTTATGCATGATTGATCTTTCTTGTTTTGTTTTACCTGGCTCTTTTTCAATACCTGCATCTCCTTTATTAACTGAAAAAAACTATTTTAACATCCAATATGTGCTGATCTTTTCAACAAGCGTGGATTCATACGATATTTGAGGGCCAATTCGAAAAGAAGGAATGCTCCTTTATTTCGAATCGTACTAAAATCTATTCAGGTATTGGTACGAAACCAAAATTTAATCAAATTTTATGAAATTTGGTTAATTAGTTTTTGAGTTAGATTGAATACATACATTTCACAGACACGCACACGCGCACATACACATAGGCACACTCGCAAATAGACACACACACACACACACACACACATACGTCATGATGCAAAAAATAGTTATTTAGTGATTTTTTTAGTGGGCTCAAAACGTGTAGATCCGTCGAAAACTCGATTTTCGATTTTCGACAAGATACCGATATTTTCCTTATCCATTACCAAGTATTGCAGAGAAAATAAAAATCTGATGTGGGCCGCACACGACTTTCCCTGCAGATTTATATCCACGTTCTCTTTATTTTAATTAAATTTAATTCACTTTTAATTCAATTTTCGTTCTCATTTGATAACTGAACTTATTTTCAAAAATGGTGTGGAGAAAATACTCAAAAAAACTAATATATCTCGATAACGGCTTGTCCTAGTGTAATGGGGTTGGTCTTATTCTTTTCTTCGTTAAAATTACGTATTA
Organism: Amaurobius ferox; assembly: GCA_951213105.1. NCBI lineage: Eukaryota > Metazoa > Arthropoda > Arachnida > Araneae > Amaurobiidae > Amaurobius > Amaurobius ferox. The sequence continues at coordinate 155,401,738 of OX578140.1, read as the reverse complement.
AACAAGCATTTAATGGATATATTTGAGCATACGTAGCTTTTTAGTTTAGATTTTGACAATTTTTGCGGGCTATTTTGCAAAAAAAGGCAGGTTATTTTTTTCCGAATCGTACCAAAATCTAATTAGCACCAGGGTGACCCATAAGTGACTGATCTACTGAATTTTGTAAAATTTGGTCCATTAGCTTTTCAGCTAGAGTGGATACAAACTTTTGCGGGCAATTTTACAAAAAAAGGTAGGTTCTTTTATCCCGAATCGTACCTAACACCAATCAGCTCCAGACTCGTCCACAAGTGACTTACCTACCAAATTTTGTGAAATTCGGTCGATTAGTTTTTTAGTTAGAGGGGATACAAAATCTGCACAGACAGGCAGACCGACACACGGACACACACACAGACGTCACGCTAAAAATGGTTTTTTTCATATTCTAGAGGTCTCGAAACGTGTAGACCCGTCGAAAATTCGATTTTTCCTTATCCATTACCAAGTATTGCAGAGAAAATAAAAAATGAATTTGTTGGGAAAGCCATGTTTTACCCACATCTAAGCTTTTGCTTTGCTCCAATAAAACGAGTTAGATTTTCCCATACCGTCCGATGGAATAAACAAAAGCATAAGATAACTTTTTCCTTGAGATAATTCTCGGAAGATGTACGTTATCTCGGAAGTCAAGAACTGAAACTAACCGCAGGCGGATAAAAGTACGGATGGCCACTGACACCGCAGTTGGTGGAAATTTTCGGCTACTTGAAGGAAAAGGTCATTTCTCCAGAATTCATATCAGTTGGAATGATGTTGTTGTTGAGACCCAGACCGTCCGACCTACCAGAAAGGTGTAAGGTAACTGTTTGGACGGCCGGGAAGTGCCACCCAATTTAGACCGGAACCCAGTGGGGGAGGCATCCACAGGAACCGTACCCTCCTTCCCCTACCACGAACCTCTCGGAAGGACTTTCGGACCCACATGTTTAACGTGATCGTACTCCGCATGAACACGGCGGCAGTTATGGCAGCGGCTGGAATCGAACCCGGGCCAACCGAGTGCAACTCCAGCGCGCTAACCAATGGGCTACCGCGCCCTAGTTGGAATGATGTGTAATTTCTTTCAATACATACACAGTAAAATGTATAGGAAAAGAATTGTGACGGGGTCATAAATGTCTGCATGCATGTGCGTATAAATATTGGTGTCTGTGTTCGTAAGTTGGTGAAGCCGATATTTTTCGAACGAGTAGAACTATGAAAAAAATTTAGGTACAATTATTAAAATCACTGAGTAGTGAAACCCTATTTATTTTAAATTCGAGAGCCTTCGACTTTCGAATGATTTTTAGAAAAAAATATTTTGGAATCATAAAATTGATGAATAAACAACCATGTTGCCCGCTTCAGTAGTAGAAAAAGAATGACACTCAATTTAGAGCTCTAACAAAAGTCTTTTTCGAGATTTAGTGCGTTTTCAGATAAATGTATCAGTACAGCTACATAAAATTAAAATAAGTGGCTAGTATCCTTAAATAGGTCAACTCTGGCGATAAATTTGGCGAAATATCGTCAATTTGGTGCTTGTTTACTTTTTTTGAGTTTGCGTCAAATTATTTCTATTATAAGATCTTTTATAATATATGGACTATATTGCTTAGCGAATGCTAAGTAATATAGTCCATATATTAAATGCTAGCAATATTTCTAATTGCTAGCAATGCTTGCAATATTTATAATTGTCAAATAAGATTAGCGTGGAAATAAGTCAATTTGCATTTTTTTACATTGGTTTACTAAATGGATTTGCATGTTGCCATCCAGAGTAGCGGCAAATACTATGTATAATTTAACGATAAAAACATTGTGTCGTGGACACTGTACATCATTATTTGACCCCAAAACGACTTCAATCAATCTAACAAAACTAGAATTTTGATTACCCCTCGAAAGAGAGGAGAAAATAAGGAAGGAGGGGGGGGGGGGGGTTGAAAAGACTTTTCCGATCTTCAAAAAGCCTCTTAACCTTGAAATTGATTTCGAAGGCTAAATATTTGTAAACTTAATGTACCGACAGAACCATGGGCGCCCATATAGAAGGTGAAATGCGCACTTCCCCTATGGACGTTCACAAATATGAGCATCAAACTATACGATGTTGTGAGTCTTATCTTTGCGTTTGCGCCACTGATGTCAGTGGTTTTCTTCCCTCTTCGAAAAAATCTATGGCCGCTCATGAACAGAGCCTAATTGAACTAGATTTTTTATTTCTCTCAAAGGTGGGGTAAATGTGAGTTTTCAAAAAGTAGTCTCAGAGCCTCCAGAAGCCCTTTGGTGACTTAGGCTGAATCTCTGCACGTACGAGGGTAGATCCAAAAAAAGGTTACAAGCAGCAGCATTTGAAAAGTAATTATTGTGGAGAGAATATTTTACCCCAGAGTGGAGACCGATGGCGGTAGTTGTCTTACAGCTGTTGTACGGGTAAGTAGTGTAAGTTCGCAGACGCGTCAGAGCGATTAAAATGACAAGACGTTTAGAAAAGTAGTCTCGCTTGGAGGTGCGAGCCGTGATTCGTTTCTTATGGGCATAGAATATGGACATGTTGAGTGATGGTGTCATCCTCCTGCATGACAATGCCAGACCCAATACTGCTCGCCAAACTCAAGAATTGCTGTAAAAGTTCAAGTGAAAAGACTGGAGCCACTTCCCATACAGCCCAAATTTGGCCCCAGTGACTATTTCCCTTTTCCAGAATTGAAGGAACTCTTATCTGGAACACGGTTCTCTTCAGACAGTGATGTGGAAACAGTTGCCGAGAACTGATTCAATGACAAGGACGTGATTTCTATCAAGCCGGGTTAAACAAGTTGGTCCTGCCTTCAGATAAATGCCTAAATACATTTGATGATTATGTGGAAAAATGATCCCCAAGTATGCCTCTTAATTCCATTTTGTACTTTCTGTCTACTGTTAATAAATAATTTTTTATTACCCTTGTAACCTTTTTTTTTTATCCATTCTTGTATCAACTATGTGACAGAACATAAAGGAGGTGGAATTCCGATTTCTCCGCGGTGTGTACATATGGGGATGTTTGAAAAGTAAAAATTAAATGACAGTCTGTAGGAATAGTCACGTATTGTCCACATCAGATTTTTCTAAAAAATGTTTTCCAAATTTGGCATCAATGTTAGTTGTAGTTGATCTCTATTCTTTCTTTACAAAACCCACCTAAATGTGCTGCGTTACTTTCCTAACATTAGGCAATAATTAGCAAAGCCCACGATGATTTCATTTCTCACATCTCCCATATTCTTTTCCTAAAGTGACAAGAAACATTTCAGTTTTGGGAAGAATTTGCTTCCGTTAATGAAATACGTTGCATCCATTGTTTTCAGAGCCAATTATCGCAGAATCCATCTGCCCACGAACGATTCTTAGAAGTGTGTTGTGGGTCGTAGCTGTCAAGACCCAGAAATGATCCTAAGTATGAGTGACAGACACTTGAGCTAGCTTTTGAGGATCTGGGGCTACTGCAAGCAAAGTGTGTAAAGTAATGAATTAAGAATATAAAAGTAGCTGATTTTTGTTCTTTCGAATTTATTAAATTTTGGAATCATGCTTTCACTGCAGCAACTAGCATTGATGGATCGGTTTCACGCTTTTACACTAGTCGGTATTTGTTTTTTCACTCACTGTTAACACTGAGGATAATTGTTATAGTTTTAAATATAAATAAAGGAGAGTCACCCACACCACATTTTAAAATTATATAATGCACTTAGAAATTGACACATTAAAACATTTTCCAGTTGGGTGACACTAACATACCCTCAAAATATATCAGGAATATCGTCTGTTTTTTTTAATACGCCAAATGATCATTACAGACCTCTTTTTGTCAATCAAAGAAGATAACGTTTTCGCAGATTGAAAAAAAAATAGAGCAATATTGCGATAGATACTTTTATGATAGTCTCATTGAAAAGTTTCAGATAAAATACTTATGCTAAAAGACCCTATCAATTCAACAATTACTAGGTTAGTAAAATATTTTCAAGAAACTGAATACAGATGACGGCCCGCATACGAGGTTCGAGATCGATTCTGGGAAAAAGAGGCCTGATTGGCCCATCGCGCACTTTATCAATAAGGAAAAAATTAATTGCAACTGGTCAAATGGAAAATTTATATAGATACCGCCGGTCGGATTTGGGCCTCATCCGTAGATTTTCGCTGCTCACATAATGAATTAATTCCCTTTTTTACCGTGTCTTTCATTCAACCAGGTATTTCATTTCAACTAGGATCATAGACGCATTTAAGAGGAGTTAGGGGGTCCCCCCCCCCGAAATTGAAAAGTTTTCAAATGCTTCCTAAACACACATGTGATAAAATTGTCTGCTGAAGCCCCATTCAGTTTGTCGTTCTGATATCTCTGAACTTGGAGAGCAACCCGTTTTAATCTCCAATAAATAAATGAAATTAAATAAATAATAATAAAAAAATAAAATAAGTGCTTATAATTTAGAAATTAAGAATTAAAAAGAAGTGCTTAGGCAACTGCGCAAGGAAATTATTCTGCTACAGCAGTAAAACTCGAAGTCTATACAAATTTGGAAAATTTCCGGTTCCTGAAACTGGCAGAAGAAGCTCAAACCAAAAGTCAATTATTTAGTGACTAGAGGTCTGCACGGGTTCAATTTAAAATTTTACTCTTGCCGAAAATATTAAGATTTGACTCAGCCAAAGCCGAAGAGTTTAAAATATTTCACTCGAGCTTAAGGGGACTCATACCTCACCACAACTTATGAGCTGCCTCCATGTTAACCAATGGGGAAATTTGTTTAGAAGATTCCTTCGTAAATTTTACCTGGAAATGTAACAGTTTGTTCGATATTAAAGGAGAAACACATACGTTTCAGTCGGCGTACGATTTTTTTTAATATTTAAATTTAAAGTGTTTCAAAAATGAATTTAAATGTTAACAACACAACGGTCCCGAAAGCACTCAAAGCAAGCCCCAACGCCGACCGTCCCAATTTTTTTTCCGTTGAAGCCTGTTGTCTCGTATGATGAACTAAATTTGCATTTAAGGAATTAAATACAAGTTAAATTACACATAGTAATAAATTAAAGAGAACCCAAATTTGAAAATTATGTACAAATCAAGAATGAGCATTACTGTAAAGTGTGTTTTATTTATCATTTTGTTTTGATAATATCATAAATTAAATCAAAAAGCATCTCTTCACTGAGATTATGTTTTAACAAGAAAGATCAATCATGCATAAGCATTGATTATGAAACACTTTCCAACTGAAATGTAATTTCATTTAAAAATTTCTAAAATGTGATACATTCAGTGGTGATATCTTTTACATTATCACAGTACTACAGTAATTTATTATACTTAAATATTTAAAACTGTATCGAAATATAAAGCATCTGATTCTTTATGCAAAATCAATGAATATTTCATTCATATAACTTATATTCCAGACCCCAGAGCTAAATAATTTTGTGTGAAAAAAATTCAGCAATTCTTATGTAATTCATCTTACAATCGCTTGAGTTATTTTCATTCTGCATATGATAAATAAGGCTTCGTTGAAGAAATAATAAAAGTTTAGGGATCATTTAAACTCACAACTAATGTAATTGCATAGGCACGGAATTTAGATACACAGATAACACAGATACGCAGATAATATATATGTGTATGTGTGTGTGTGTGTATTCAAAATATTGGAATCGTGCCGAAGATCAGAACTCGAATTTTCAAAGGATCTACACATTTTGGGACTTCTAGAACACGAAAAAACTATTTTTAGGAAGACGTCTGTGTGTGTAAGGGTGTATCTGTGTATGTTTCTGTGTGTCTGTGTGGATATTACATCCACTCTAATTGAAAAACTGATGGACCGAACTTCATTCAATTTGGTAGGTATGTTTGTTGTGGGAAATCCTGATGTTCATTAGATTATAGTACGATTCGTAATAAAAGAATCTGCCTTCTTTGCGAAATGGCCGCAGAAATTGCCTTTATCCACTCTAGCTAAAAACTAATGGAACAAATTTAACAAAATTTGGTGTATAATATTTCAATAACCTACAAGTGATTTATATATCAAAATTTTGTATATAAATCATTTGTAGGTTATTCTAGTGCGATTCGAGAAAAGGAACGGGCTATTTTTGCGAAATGGCCCGCAAAAATCGTAATATATAAAAATAAAAGACTGCGTGCGCTCAATTATATCAATTAAATTCCAATTTTATACGTGATTTTTGACAACAAAAAGAATAAGACTAACCCCATTACTCTAGGACTAGTCGTTCTTGAGATATTCTAGTTTTTTTGCGTTTTCGCTACGCCACCTTTGACAATAAGTCCAGCTATCAAATGAGAACCAAATTTAAGTTTAACGTGTAAATTCAATGTCATTTAAAATACTTATGGTTGTTGTTTTGTGCAGATAAACTCAAATTATTATTGAAGAAATAAAGAAAACGAATATGAGTCTGCAAGGAAAGACATGTGCTGTCCACATCAGAATTTTTAACAATATTACAACAATGATTTATAGAAGTGAACGGGGATTATTTTAAGGCCATTGCGAAAAAAGTGTATGATCTATATTTAAAGATCCATCAAATTTTTGTCGAATAAAATGTTCAACAAATTTAAGCTATGTACCAAATTTTAACTCTCTAGGAAAGTGCATTAAAAATGCCATCAAATAAGTATATCATGAAAAGTTATATAAAATTAAAAAAAAATGAAACATTTTTATCTACCAAATCTATTTTAAAATGTGAAGCCTCTCTTATATGTAAAATGATTAAACACTTGGAAAGATATTTATTATATAATATATCTCTCTTTTCTTTCTGGAGTATATCCCAAAGTCAGAATTTAATTGAATTTGTTTTTTTCCCTATATTAAATAATTTTTAATTTAAAAACTACTTAACATATTTTACTGAATTTTTTTTTATATATTCTATGGGATAATGTGAATATTTCCAAAAAATTTCGAATCAATTTGTGAATTTTAAGTTTACGTAAAAAATGTTTGAAAAATTAGGTCTCATAGGGTTAAATGTATTTCATTTTTTCAACCCGGTCTCAATAAAAAACTAATTGGGTGATATTATTTATTTATATTCCCATAGGTCCCACAGACCGTCTGAAAAACATACTAAAATTTCATTTTGATAAAGTCATTTTTACGGCGTTATCGTGCTAATGGACAGACAGACAGACAGACAGAATGAACAAAGTCATAAACAATTTTCAACTTTGTTGTAAAGTGTTAAAAATGCTTTATCCATCCATTTAAGTTATCAATGCCCTTTTGTTAGCCATCATCAGCACTAAATAGTTTTGACTGCAGTGGTTGCAGAACAAATATGTCATATTCCAGAATTGTTAGAATTTTTAAAAATATTTCATTGCGATTAAACTTACTATGCAAAATCTTTAATTATAACAAAGTTATGAGTATTTTTAAAATTGAATAATTTTGAATTTAAAGTGGTAGATGTTTAGAATACAAGTAAAAATAAATTCAAGGACAATAGTTCGTCTTATCCATATTTATTTATAACAATATACTCAAGTAAATTTTCATTCAATCGGAAAAAAATCGACGGAAGTGTTTTACTTTAAGAATAGAATTTATTTAATTTTGCTAATTTAGAAACATTCGGAATCTAATAATTGAAATTAAAATCACAGAAAAAATTGAAAATAAAATATCAGTGTTAAATTTTAAGTAAACTGGCTTTTTTTATTTATTTTGACCCGGCCCCAACCAGTCCCGAATGTAATAAAACTTGGCCTGAGTCCGACTCGTGGGCCAGATCGGGTCTAAGTCCACGGGCCAGACCCGAGCCCGTGCAGAACTCTAACTTGGACCCTTTGAAATTGATATTTAAAACTAACCCCCTCCCCCGCCAATTGAATTTCAATATACGTCACTGACCAGAGGATTACTTTGACTGGCAGCTGAAGTTTAACATTGATACGGAACTATTACAAGCATTCATGTATACACAGAAATCTCCACATGTACCAAGATTTCAAACCGGATTCTATGAATTTGAAAGTTATAGAGTAAACTGTTTGGTAGGGGACCTTATACCTCGTTGAAAATTTCCCATAGATATAATGTGCGTTTTTGGAAAGCTCTTAATGTAAGATGTTTGTCGGTTGTACTTCTGAAAATAAAATAACTAAATTTTCAAAACTTTTCTTTATGAGTAATCTCGTGGAAATGCTTTATACTAGTGAATCATGTAGAGCATATGGATGTGGAAAAATTCTGGTCCGCTATTTGCAATAATGAAATCAATGGGATTTTTGTGGTTCTCTGTAGAAACTGACATAATTCAAACACTGGGTGATATAAACATTTAATTTTTGCATTTGAGTATGGGAGAATATCCCCAATAAAAATCTATCAATGTTGTTTTGGAAAGGAGATTGATTTCGACCAGCAGCTTTGTCAGTGGTATATTTTCTGTTTCGGCTTTCTACAGAAAACACTTTTTGCGGTATTAATGACGTCTAATTGTAGGTTAATTATTCAATGTGACGCAATGCAGTTCTAAGATGCCATTAACAGTTATCCTTAAATTATGGGGGTTTATTTTAACCTTAGGATAATGAATATATCTGGTACGATAATGCTTACTTTATCCTTCAAACATTCTTATCAAAATCAAAGAGAAAGTAGAACCTGATTAACAAGGTCAGCAAAACGTGTTTGATACCCTCTTCAGCATTTTCCAATCATTACAGCATCATGCTCTTAAGATATAAAAGTATCTGTTATTCCGTTAGAGTATTATTCATAATTCAAATTTATTGCCTGCATAAAATTTCTCCCTTTTTCAAGAATCGTTAAGTCTTTTCTAAAATACGGAATAATTCGAATTAAATTTGTGTTTGAATTAATGAGGTTTTTACTGTATTAAGATTTTAACGTATCCTCCAGGTGGTAGTCATTAGAATGTGAAGTTGAAGGAAAGAAATCGACGTCAAATTTAGAGCAATATTGATAATTTGGCAACTTTTGGGAAATTTTTCTAGGTTAACAATTGCTCAATCTGTGAAATTTAGATTTTATTTCTCCGATAATCCCTGTCGCTTTGCGGAAATATTATTTTAATTTTCTTTTAGGAGGGTATCTCAAGAATTTTAAAGTAACTGAGCTTTGTTTGGGGACATATAACAATTATGCTTTATAAGGGGTTCGTTCGTATAGAAATTAATACGAGTATTGTAGTATTAATAGGGTGTGTCCACAAATTTAACCTTGAAATAGTAGTGTGACAGTAGATTTTACAGATGGAGGGCATCAGACTATGGTGATTAAAATAATAATGAAAATGGTAAAAGCCAAATATTCACTTTGGGTTAAAACCCACATGAAAATTGCTTGTTGCTTTACACCTATTAAAAATTGTTGGTAGGCAAAACATTAACTTTGGGAATTAAAATAATTAAAAGCTAAGGATAACATATAAAACATTATTTATTTTTGAACTTGCTTCTAAAAATCAAATTTATTAAAAGATACAAAAATAAGGTTATTTTCATATATCAAATTTACTTTACAAAATATTCATTATATCAACATTACTCTATAATATTGTTCATATTTTCACTCATTAAATATTTTATTACATTTTGGAAAAAAATTGGCTATGTAACGACGAAATCAATAAACATAAATTGAGAAAAATGAAAACTTTTTCACCAAAACACTATTCTACGATTTTCTCTAAGTATGAATTTAAGCATCACAAATTCATTTACGTTTAACGGAAAGCTTTATTTAGAATCCTGTCCTTTTTTGTGCAAGGTGAGTATTATTAAGAGAACTTTTGAAAATACTATTTATTACAAACATCTCTTTTACTAGAAATGGCTAATTGCGTCAGAAATATAAAACTTTACGAAAATATTTTCAAACAAGTATAAAACACCTCCCTGTTATTATTTGAATGTAACTTACATGTATGTAAAATGTAATTATTGAAAAGTATGTAATTTAGGTGCATGAGTAACAATGGAATACCAAATTTGGTCAGTCAAGTTATTCTCCCCAAAACGTACATTCCTAGGGCGAGTCCAAGACTGGGTGGCCCAATAATGTTCAAAATACAAAGAATTAAAATATACTACGAGAGAAATTAACATATAAAATTTAAACTTTCTCTGAAATGTTTGCAAGTTATTTAAAAAAATAGTACATTTCTATGACGGGACGGACTAGCTCGATAAGGTTCAAAATCAAAAGAATTAAAATATACCACAAAAGAAAACGACATACCGAATTTCATGTTACTGTGATTAATAAAACCTGATTAGTTAGGGTTTCAATGATTTGAATCACACTGACAAACAAACACCAGATCAAATTAAATATTGCTTCAACTTGAACTGTTTATTTAAAATTAGAATTCGGAATATATGGATGAGTAATTCTAACTTCTAATTTCTAACTCTAACTTCTATCTTGTAAAATGTTCTGTAATAACAATATCTTATATATATATATATATATATATATATATATATATATATATATATATATATATACAGGCACCTACCTTCTTTCTCGCCTTAAAGGTAAAACTTGACTATCTCTCATAGCTGGATTGGTTTAGCGAGAGTTAAACTGGACTTCTCCCAATCTGATGAAAATCCTGTCATTGGGTTTATTATTGCGTCGCGGAATTTCAGCGTAGTCTCGCTCAAACTTTTTGGAGGCTGGAGGGCATTGCTTTATCATTGCAGTGTCATAATTTTAGTCACATATAATTGTCTTTCTTTTGGAGTCACAAAGTCTGGCTAAGTGTTCAGAGCACTTAAAATTTATTGTCTTGAATTCATTTGTAACACTTTGGTTGTATTTTTGAGTGGATTTGCCCGTAAACATAAATGTTCATAAAAAATAAAGTCATTGCTTATTTCTCATAGACCAAAATATTACCTAAATTAGTGTTTTGCGTCATTACAGATGGGCGTTTGTGTCCTCTGTTTGAATGAATCCCCAAAGCGTAAGCTTCGTGTTCGCCGCAAATAAATATCTCTGTAGTTATTTATCTACAAAGATCTGAGTGAGAGTCATGGGAAAAATGAAGAATATTTCATTATTTGTGCTCGCGTCGCGTTGCCCTGAAAAATTCCTCAAAACTGACAAACCATACTAGATAATGTTTTTTGGAGAATGTGAAATCACGAAATTTAGCGATCGTAAAATTTCATAATTATAAAATGATTTGTTTTCGATGATGTTTGAATATAAAAATGAATTTTTCTTAAAAGGATGTTTTTTCGAAAATATACTTTTTAAAAAACTCCAAAATTCGAAAAATCTTACTAACGAATTTCATACATGGCTCATCAAAGAGATTGTTCTTTTTACTTTACGATAATGTCTTCTTTCAAATGGCCAGGCATGTGACCTTCGTCATTCGCCTTTATTACAGCGGCCAGAGTGTGAACCATTTAGCCGTCCATTGACGTTGCCCCGGGCGCACCAGAGGGGGGCGGATCACATTGCGCCCACAACACAAACATCCATGCCTTACGTGGGGCTCGAACGCACAACGTGGCGGTTGAGCGATTGCTACGGAAACGCTTGCCCTGACCACTGACAACCACGTCGGCACTTTACGATAATGTTAAAATTCAAATTCTTTAATAGTTTTTTCAATCGCTCTCAATGGATTGCTGCAAAAATGTCTTAAAATTCCGCTCCCACATTAAGTAAATAAAAATAAATTACTTGATTCTAAAACAATCGTTCCTATATGTCTCAGGACTTTTTCGGAAGTAGCTATGTAACAAATATCATATCTGTACACCGATACAATTTTAAATTACGGTGTGAACAGACAGACAGACAGAATTTTTTCCTTAAATTTTTACGATAATAAAGCATAATATAACAAATATTATACTTCAGAATTCTTATATCTTTGTTGACGCATTTTTGAAGAATTGGGAAATAACAAGTGAAACCCACGATATCTTCATTCCTTTCTGCCTCAACAGTCTTCTTCCAAAGGGAGAAACGACGTTTTCAATTTTTTAGATTGTGTGCAGACATTGAGGGAAGATGTTGCTACCATTGTTCACGAACTTAATTAACCAAAAAGCTGCCCACGATATATTCTTTGAAGCGCCTTCTGATTCGTAGGTGTCAAAGTCTAGTGGGATTTTAAGTGTAAATGACATACAATTTGCAGAAAATTACTTAATGACTGCAATTTGAAACATTTAGAGCTACTAAAAAGTAAATTAGGAAATAATAATAGGAAATGTAAATTCTTTACAGGAATTCTAGAATGATGTATTTTGTAGGAATGCTTGGATGGACTCCAATGGATCATTTGATTTTCAAATCCTACTAGTACTTCAAGTTTAATACTCTACGACAGAGGTTGTCAAACATTTTTGATCGTGACTCCTAAGACCTCCTTTTTTACATCCAGTACCCCTAAGAGCTACTTTTTACATCGCGTACTAATTGTAAAGACAGATGCGTGATTTTTTTAATTTTCTGTTCTGAGTGTTCTTTATAATAAAATTCTATCCAGATAAATGTAAGATTATTGTGCTCATGATTGTATAATTTAAAAATGCAAGTTAATATTTGTTATTATTTAATTAATTTTCTTTTTTTTCCATCAATATAAAGTAGGAAATAAAGTAGTTGTCGTGGAAAAAAAAGTATAAAAAGGCAAAAAAATTTTCTTGGCGTACCGACACGTATTGATTCGCGTACTCCATGGGGTAGGTGTACCACTCTCTGTAGGTCACCGCTCTATGGTAGTGATTTCTAACCCTTTTAGGTTAGAAGCATTCTTGTGAATATAATTTTGTACTTGCTGCACACCTCTGATTTTTTATAGGTAAATTTTTCAATTTACTTTTATTTACCATTATTGCATGTACTTCGTAAGATATATATATATATATATATATATATATATATATATATATATATATATATATATATATGCTAATAATCTGAAATGCAAATAGGTCACATGATTAGAGCGCGGGAAAAAAGGTATGGAAATGGCAGATGGGCCAATAGTTGTTTCTTCTTCTTCTTCTTCGACCCAGACCGTCCGACCTACCCGAAGGTGTAAGATATCTGTTTGGATAATATTCGGATAATATATATCTTTTGGATAATATCTAAATATCTAATTTAAATTCAGCGCTAAATTATTAAATTATTACCAAGAAAAACTTCTCATTACAAAACACTTTCATGCTTTTTGCAGCTCATCAACAAAAGGGGGACAATGCGATGTTTAAAGGTCAGAAAATTAATTTCAAAGCCTCCTTTCCCAGATGCTACTTCACACATATCTTGAACGTCTAGAGATTTGTTGATTGCGGGTTTTATTAAAAAGGGTACCCTAAACAATCACTAGATGGAAAAGCATCTTTCACAATTTTTTTTCCAAACATTCTTCGGGCGCCTTATATGAAACATGTTTAGCGTCTAATAGACCAAAGATGAGGGGTTTTGGCATAATCATATCTTGTCAGTGGTGAAGAGTACTTATAATGCCCTTCTACCAGAAACTGATTAATACACAGTGAAATGCATATTTCATACCCTTGAAAGTTTAAAAAGAGAAGTTATTTATATACTAATTTTTTATGTAAAGTTCTGATAAATGTTCTTGAAAGTTCAAACAAAAAGTTTATAGTGCTACAAAAATTGTTAATTTTTTAATTTTTAGCTAATATTCTGATCTGCTAACCTTTTATTCATATATTGCTTTAGCCAATATTTAAAAGAATACTGTCATGAATAATCCAGAAAAAAATGTAGAAGGACATAATACACCATCAAAATTTAAAACTGGTGGAGAGGTTTTTAGATTTAAATATTTCAAATTATAAGCTCTCATTATATAAAAATATGTTGTCTGTAAAAAATTCTATTTTCTGTAAAAAAATTCTATATACAATTTCTGTTAGATTATTTTAAAAATAATAGTCTATTTAAATTTGATTCACACTCCATAAATAGTATTAAACTGAAAATTAACAATATGTATAGTTATTTAACTATTAATTATAAATTTTTGAAATTTCCACATATTGTGCTTATTCCTAAATTTCATAAAAATCCTAATAAATTTAGAACTGTAGCGAGTGGTCATAATTCTTACTCTACTACTGCTAGTAAATTACTACCAAATTTATTTAAATGTACTGAATGATAGTTTATGTTATTCTAGTAATAACTACCTTATTCTAAATAATAGTACAGAATTAAAAAATAAATTAATATCTCTAGATAAACTAATTGAATTTCAAACTTTTGATTTTAAAGATCTTTTTAATAATATTAAGATCTCTGATCTTTATGATGCAATTTTAGCTCTATATAATGCTTATATTACTAATAAATCTACTCATACTATTTTTACCAATTTTCCTAAACTTCTCCACTTTATTCTTTTCAATAATTATATATTTCAAAGTAATAAATTATACTTACAAGTCTTGGGCTCCACAAGGTGGCTGTAGTAGCAGTATGTTAGTTAATTTATATCTTTATGATTATGAACAATCTTTTACTTCAACAGATTATAAAATTTACAGATATGTTGATGATCTGATTTGTTTGGTATTTACTGGTAACTATGTCATGGATATAGATTTCTATCCGGATAATTTGGAATTAAACCACTATTAGTAATAATATTAATTTTTTTGGATTTAAATCTAATTATTGAACCTACTACTGGGATAGTTACTAATTTATATGATAAAAAATACTTTTAAATTTAACATTAATAAATTTACCATTTAATTCCTACAACTCGATTCAATTATTTAGAAATACCGTCAAACCTGTTTATAACGATACTCTAGGGACCGAGAAAAAATATCGTTATAGACAATTTATCATTATAGACAGGGCTGAACTTGCTACATTCTATAATGGAAGTTATTTAACATGGGTGTGACATTATTATAACAATATATATTGAACTTGCATTACTGAATAACACTACAATATTATGTTAAACTTACATTTTTAATTAATGTATTACAGATTAGGAAAAAAATATGAAACATATGTAGTGTCTTATGAACCTAAATCATAAGATTCAAATTGCAGTTCGAAAATGTGACACGGCGTATATTTTAATTACATTTCTATTATGCAATTTAAAAATGGATAATTATAATGATAAAAAAAAAATTGCAGTTATATTTTTAATTCAAAAATTAAGAATACGTCATAACAGAAATGAAATACGTACCGCACAGAATTCGAATCCTTAAATAGGATGAAGAAAATTTAACGTGCCAAATAACCCGATACTTTCGTTTGCTTGGATTTTGCAGAGAATGCAGCCGTCATACACATATTTTTTTAACCTTCTAGCGAATTCAGATATACATCTGGAACATTTAGTAAAGTAGGAATAAAATTCTGTAATGTTTCGATCATTTTAACAGCATCTTCAGCTGTTATGTTGGGTGGTGATTCCTTTCCACACTCCTCACCTTCCACTTCGCTAACATCATCGTTTTCTTTCAGTTCTGCAATTATGTTCTCATCGGTGCTCCCACTGAACACTAATAAACCTTAATCCAAATTCAAATAGTCTTCTGGATTTATTGAAGAGTGCATATTCGTGGAAATTTTGTATTCAAAGAATTACTTAGGTGCATTATGACTTAGATTATGTCAGATGCTTGTTTAATATTTATGTCAAAGGGTTTGGCAATTTTGTTTTTCAATTTAAAAATGACGTTTTCTGTAGTATCCTGTCACACATTTAATGATACCTAAAGCCAGCGGTTGCAGAACTGATGTGCAATTGGGTGCGAAATAATAGAGTTTAACATTTTTCATTTTTTGTGGATTATTGTGGGGAGTACAGTTATCTACAATTAAAGCAATTTGTTTCTTTTTCTTTTGCATAGCATTGTCAATATCTAGTAGCCATTGATTGAATATTTTTCCGTCATCCACGATCTTTTGTTTGCCGTAAAATCAAGTGGTAAACTTTTTGAATTTTTTAAGCATCTTGGTTTCATAGATTTTCCTATCACTAGGGGCTTCAACTTATCCATTCCGATACCACTTGTATACAACAACACCGCCAGTCTCTCTTTCGATTTCTTCCCGCCTTTGCAATTTCCTCTCATATATGCCAACGTCTTCTCTGGTATGAGTTGAAAAAACAATCCTGTTTCGTCTGCATTGTAAACGTTGTTAGCAGAATACTTTTCTCAATT
Source organism: Amaurobius ferox (assembly GCA_951213105.1). Lineage (NCBI taxonomy): Eukaryota > Metazoa > Arthropoda > Arachnida > Araneae > Amaurobiidae > Amaurobius > Amaurobius ferox. The sequence goes on along the minus strand of OX578140.1, from coordinate 155,385,444 downwards.
TTTCTTAATTCACGCTGTTTCCATGTTTCAACGTCATCTATGGGCACAGACTTCTCTTCGCCATTAATTACTTGAAACGACATTCCGTGACGGTCACGAAACGAAGCGAGCAATCTATTGCTTGCTTTAAAATTCTCGTTTCCTAGCACGGTTGCAATTTTTTTTTGCTTTTTCACATATCAGTGGTCTATTTATTGGGATATTTTGTGCTCGCAATTCCTGGAACCACCTAATGGTTGCTGTGTCAACATCTTCATTCAAAGCACCTTTCATTCGTTTACGCTTTAAACCTATCTTTCCATTTTTTTCAGCCTCCTCAATATCCTTTCGTTTTCTTAAAAACGTCGCAATTGTTGACTGAGGGATGCCATATTTTTTAGAAACATCCACTTGTTTTAGCCCACTGTCGATATCTCTGATTACTTTTAGTTTCTCCTGAAAAGAAATCGTTTTTCTTGGGGCCATTTTCGACACTACACACTACCGTACTAACACTGCGTACATACAAGAGCTATTAACACGAAAAGTCACACATGTCCTGTCGCTCGGGTCGCGGTAACCCATTGGTTAGCGCGCTGGAGTTGCACTCGGTAGGCCCGGGTTCGATTCCAGCCGCTGCCAAAAACTGCCGCCGTGTTCACGCGGAGTACGATCACGTTAAACATGTGGGTCCGTAAGTCCTTCCGAGAAGTTGGTGGTAGGGGAAGGAGGGTACGGTCCCTGTGGATGCCTCCCCCACTGGGTTCCGGTCTAAATTGGGTGGCTCTTTCCGGCCGTCCAAACAGTTACCTTACACCTTTCTGGTAGGTCGAACGGTCTGGGTCTCAACAACAACAACATGTCCTGTCGCTGTCCTTCCGAGAGGTTGGTGGTAGGGGAAGGAGGGTACGGTCCCTGTGGATGCCTCCCCCACTGGGTTCCGGTCTAAATTGGGTGGCACTTCCCGGCTGTCCAAACAGTTACCTTACACCTTTCTGGTAGGTCGGACGGTCTGGGTCTCAACAACAACATGTCCTGTCGCTGCCTCCCCCACTGGGCTCCGGTCTAAATTGGGTGGCACTTCCCGGCTGTCCAAACAGTTACCTTATACCTTTCTGGTAGGTCGTACGGTCTGGGTCTCAACAACAACAACATGTTCTGTTACTGTGAAAGAATGTAACGAGCAAACAAATTTGGATGGGTCGATTTTATGCAAGTGATACTGTATGTACAGAAAAGATGGGCATAAATCACGTGACAAACAGGTGGCTAAGTTGGAACAATAACCATTCACTAAAAGCGAACTGATCACAATTTCTTAGAAGGTGGTCCTATCACATTGTGCACGCACTCCCCCTCCACCCAGTGTGTCAATCTCCGAGGAAAAGTAATGGAATCACTTTTGTTGTTCGGAAATTCGGTACATAGAACATTATTCCCCTTTATGATGAACTGCCTTTGTGTCTGTCATTGTAAAAGTCTTTGTCCAAAGTCCAAAAAGTCTTGGACATAACACAGGGAAAAAAGTTTGAAATACGCAAAATTATCGTTATATACAGGTTCACTCAAAAACAAATTATTGTTATAGATAAGTTCGATATACACTAAAACTATAGGAAATCCGCCGGGACCGTGGAAAATATCGTTATAAACAGGTTTATTGTTATAGACAATATCGTTATAGGCAGGTTTCACTGTATTATACGTAATCAACTTTTTAGAATTTATATATTATTAGATAAAAAAATGCATGCTATGTACATTAATAACCTAAAAATTACCGGTAAATTATATAAATATCCAGCATATTTAGTAAATGGTATAGTTAAAAAGTTTGTATTAGTTGAATATTTTTAAAATTCTCTCCTTAGTATCTTATATTAGACAAACATCAGCATTCTCTTGAATATGCATTACCATGTATTTACACCTCCTTATACTTTAGCCTCTGTTTTCTATTATATTATACGCTCCTTTATTTTGTAGCTTTTACTGCAGAATATATCACATTTTATTGCCTTTTCGCAATACTGTTATTTATTTCTCATGATTGTCAACAGTAGATCTCTATTTTATCTTTTGCCAATTGGTTTCTTCATTTATTGCTCGAATGGATACGACATTTGTAGTATATTTCAGGTATTCTTGTTTCCTATATAGTTTTTCAATCTTTATGCTTGTCGTCCAAGTAAAAATAGTTTATAGATATAATCTATCTCTTTTTTTAGAAGCAAGCATATTTTGTGTTCATTTTGATTAAATACTTGGACTTGAAAAATATTTTTTTTCGAAATGAACAATGTTTTTAGGCCTATTGCTTTACAGCAAGACATAGCCACACCATACATTCATATTATATATATATATATATATATATATATATATATATATATATATATATATATATATATTCAAATATATATATATAAATATATATATATATATATATATATATATATATATATATATATATATATATTCAAATATATATATATATATATATATATAACAAAAGTTTAAAAGTCCAATGAAAGAATAGAGAGGGGTTTCAACTCAGAAAACTCCAACATTACAAAATGCCTTACAAATAAAAGTATCAAACAGAGAATCATCAATCAAGTGGAAAATAAAAATGCAAACCTCTAGTCATCAAGCTGAAGACAAACAAAAAACATCAATGGAAAGGAATCAATAAAATAATATCAAATAAAATCCAAGTATGAAAGCTTTACACGTGGACAAGCCCTTGGCCTAATAATGAATTGTCCATTTTGATAAAACTCTTTATCAAGTCCAAGTATTCTATAAAAATGAACACAAAATGCATGTTTCTGATCTCAGTGATAGATTATATCTATACATTTCGATAACTTGGACAACATGCATAAGGATTGAAAAATAATAGGAAACAAAAATACCTGAAAAAACACTGCATTAGTCTGATCCATTGGAGCCATAAAGAGACCAATGTTGCCAATCTCAAAAAATAAAAAGTTGAGAACTGTTGTTGCCAATCGTGAGAAAGAAATAACAGTAATGCGAAAAGACGATAAAAGGTGATATTGAACAGTAAGAACATGCAAATACATAGTAATGCTTATTCAAGAGAAAGTGGATGTCTGGCTAAAATAAGATACTAAGGAGAGAATTTAAGTATAATCTACCATTCCAAACTTTTTAACTATACTATGTACTAAATAAGCTGGATATTTATATAATTTGCTAGTAATTTTAAGTTTATTAATATGCATAGCATGAAATTGTTTATCATATAATTTATAAATTCTGAAAAGCTGATTAAGTATAATATTTCTAAACAATTGAATCGAGTTACAGGAATTAAAATGTAATATTTTATTAATGTTAAAGCTAAAATAGCATTTTTTTCATATAAATTAGTAACTATCCTATTAGTAGGTTCAATAATAAAATTAAAGTCCAAAAAATTTATGTTATTACTAACAGTGGCTTCATTAGGAATTAGTTCAAAATTATTCGGATAGAAATCTATATCTATGACATAGTTGTCTGTAAAGACCAAACAAATTAGATCATCAACATATCTGTAAATTTTATAATGTGTTGAAGTAAAAGATTATTCATAAAGGTATAAATTAGCTACTACAGCCACCTTGTGGAACCCCTGAGTCTTGTAAGTATAATTTATTATCTTGAAATACATAATTATTGAAAAGGACGAAGTGAAGAAGTTTAGGAAATTTGGTATATATAGTTTGAGTAGTATGATAAGTAGTATAAGCGTTATATAGAGCTAAAATTACTACATAAAGTTCAGAGATCTTATTATTATTAAAAATATTTTTAAAATCAAAGTCTGAAATCCAATTAGTTTATCAAGTGATGTTTATTTATTTTTAATTCTTTAATTCTTTACTATTGTTTAGAATAAGGTAGTTATTGCTAGAAAAACGTAAACTATCATTTATTACATTTAAACAATTTAGAAGTAATTTACTCGCAGTAGTAGAGTAAGTATTATGACCACTAGTTACTGTTCTAAATTTAACAGGATTTTTATGAAATTTAGGTATTAGTATTATATATGGAAATTTAAGAAATGTATAATTAATATTTAAATCACTATACATATTGATAATTTTCAGTTTAATACTATTAATGGAATGTGAATCAAGTTTAAATAGACTATTGTTATTTAAATAATCTAACAGAAATTGTATATAGAATTTTTTACAGATAACAGCATAATTATTAGAGGCTTTATCAATATAAGTAATAGCAAAATATTAGTATTTTTAATAGATTTCACTGAAAATCAAATCTTAGTGTTTTAAATAAATCACCCAAATTACTGCAAAAATAGCTGGAATGGAAAGGTTTCGTTAATACCAACATAAAATGAACTCGTAATAGTATCAACCCGATTTTGAAAACGAAAACAACCTCATTCTACCAAATACAAAGACAAAGCAATCCGCCGATGTAAGGCGCACGTATATTTTTGCTGACACAGTTGCTTTCTCTCTCTCTCTTTCTCTTTGTATCCTGATGAAGGAAGCTGTCTTTTGTCCTCCAAAAGTGTTTGATACCTTTACTAATTTGTTTTATGCTGTAAATGAAATTTAACTGAGATTTTATTCTTTAAGCTTATTGTTGCTATTGAATGCAAAATGCAAATCAAATTTACCGAATTTGATTAATTTTTTCGCGAGACATATGTGCTCCCTATTTAGATCTGGTTTAATGTAAAATAATTCACTCATTTAATAGTCATGAATAATTAAATTTTTTTTCAATTTTAGATCCCAAATGTGTGCAATTACTAGAACAGAACACTTTAGCGATCTATAAATTGTTATTTCCTTTTAAATGAGAAATTATAGATTAAAATAATCGCTTTTTGATATATGTTTAACTTAATTATTCGTGCAAAATTGTTTTTACTATTAAGCTTCCCTTGAAACATCTGTTTCTCAGGATATAATATAGATGGAAATTAAATAAGGACTTATACAGATTATACATATTCAGCATCAAATTCAGAAGGAGGTAGAAAGGTCCTTTAAGTATTTCCACTTGCGGTTATTTTTCACTTCCGGTTTAAAAAATTTCCTTGATGCACCTATTTCTCAGGATTGGTTATAGGCATAGCTTACAAAGCTTATATGTTGACTGATTTTAATTCAAAATCAAATTCTAGACTAGTGGTGTTCACTAAGGATTTCCACTTCCGGTTCTGGTGGTGGTACTTTCAGTTTTCCGAAAATTCGTATGACTGCAGAAGCGGGGGAAAAATACTTAATAGTTCTGTAAAAAATAAAGTGTTCACAATATTTGCCACCAAATGAAGCCTCGTTTAAAAATTTCTTGTTTGTATTATGCTTTATCGATGTCTCTAAAAATGTTCGGAAACTTTGAGGTTTATTCTGTGCTGCTATCTTCCTGAAATTCAATCGATCTTGCAAGCCTATGGATTGAAAAATTCCTATCAAATTTCTTCGAATCGTTCAACTTATTGTAGGGATATATTATACAGTAACTAACAGACAGACGAGCATATGGACGATCGAAAACAAAAATCTGATGTGAGCAGCACATGACTTTCCCTGCAAACTCATAAATTCATTTTTTCTTTATTTCTTTAATAATTCCTTAAATTGAGTTTAATTGCACAAAATAACACTGAATTAATTTCATTCAATTTTTGTTTTTATTTGTTGACTAGAATTTTTTTTTCAAAAGCGGCGTAAAAAAACTACAAAACAGAAACCCAAATACCTCGAGAACGGTTAGTCCTATATTACTGGGATTAGTCTTATTCTTTTCCGCGTCAAAAATTACGTATAGAACTCGCATTTTATTGATACATTTGAGCACACGTAGTCTTTTATTTTAGCTTTCGGCGATTTTTGTGGGCTATTTCGTAAAAAAATGCAGGCTCTACTTTTCTGAATCGTACGAAAATCTAATCAACACCAGGATATCTTACAAGTGACATATCTACCAAATTTTATGAAATTTGGACAATTAGTTTTTTAGCTATAGAGGTATATATCGATTTTTGCGGGCCATTTCGCAAAAGAAAAAGCAGATTCTTTCATACCGACCCGTACCAAAATCTAATCAGCACCAGGGTAGCCGTCAAGGGATTTACCTACCAAATTTTATGATATTCGGTCCATTAGTTTTTTAGTTAGAGTGAGTACATATATTGCACAGACACACAGCCAGATAGACACACACACAGACATTACGCTAAAAATACTTTTTTTCGTGTTCTAGAGGTCCCAAAACGTGTAGATCCGTCGAAAACTCGAGTTGTGATTTTTGGTATGATTCCAATACACTTTTCTATACATTATCATGTATTGCAGGGAAAATAAAAAAGGCTCGGATATGCTTTAAAAGTATCAATCTATCAGAATCTTGAGTTGGATTTTTCCTCCTCCACACTTATTTTACATGTACAACTGCATGAAAGTAGTAATTTTTAAAACGATAATAAGCAACGCAAATTCTCCGAGAACAAATATTTATCTCCAAATCAACATCGTGTGATACGGTTTTATATCCAACTTATCTCCCATCTCAAATGCGACATATTCCCCATCCTCGGGGAAAAACGTGATTAAAAAATCCCCAAGCTTTCACAAAACCGCTGCGGCTATTCACACTCTCAGTCAAAATGAAGTTCTTTCTCACAAGCCACGTGCCGAGATGAAGTTTTCCAGCACGGATACCAACTCCCACCCTCGCAAGCAGCAGACGACTATTAGCTCAACGGTAGTTCGTTGTATCTGCGTTACAGCTTCTTGTATAGTCACCGCATGTGGACTACTGGGTCTCGGTGTTACTTGTTTCGTCATAGAACTGGTCGAACCCTCGGCTGCCCCTTGTCCATTTCTACTCACCATCATAGTGTTCGCCGTAGCAGGATTTCTCTTCTTCTTGAGCTTCATCATGTTGCTGGTGATTTGCAGAAGGAGAAATAGATTAAGAAGAAAAGCTATGCTTGAGGACTTACCTGTTACGTGTGTTGATGAGGAGTTCAAATCTATAGATGAAGAGTGCAAAAAGGATGAAGAGATGGAGAAATGTAACTCATCCAACCCCGAGGGGCCTCACCAGAGCGAGGATAATTTCGATATGAGTCAAGTAAGGGTGGTTTTTGTATTTTTCATAAAGTGTCATATTTTCTAATTAAGGAGATGTTTGTGTGGGTTGTTGTTGAAGGTTAATCTATTTTTTTTCTTTAACTTAGATTGTCTTATAGCGATATATTAGGGGAGAACATTTTCTTTTTCTTGGCTCTTTATTCATCCTTTGATAAATAATGAAACAGGACAGATTTGAAACTAATTATTTGAGTGTAAAAGAAAAAAATATTTCATCTCATAATATCAGTTGAGTATTATATAGGAAAATTGAAAAGTTGTGCACATAAAATTTTAAAATCAAATAATGAACCAAGAAATTGAAATAGTAAAATTTCTTATCAGCCAGGTGGAAATAATATACCCTAAAAAAACTTCAAAAATATTGGCTGCTGTTTTTAATACGTCAAAAGGTCAATACAGACCTCTTTTTTATCAGTGGAAAACATTTCTTTTTCTCAGAGCAAACCAATTTTTATTTTGGAGCTATATTCATGTAACCATTCTTATGAGAGTATTTACCATTAAAGACCTTTGGAAGAGTTCATTGAAGAGTGTTAGCGAAGCGGTCTTTATTTCAGGCAGTTTATCCTGAGTTAAAACGGATGATTTTTCTTCTCTCGCTTTCTCTGCAGCAGATCCACTTTTGAATACGCTTTACTAATTCCGTACTTGTTGAATTTTTAGGGGTTTTAGAGCATGAGTATTTCTTCTGAAACTCATAATTGACACTTTTATAAGAATGACTCGAGAGTATATTAGTGCCATATAACTGGGAGAAATTCTATTTTTTCAATTACTCGGAACATTATATGATTTTAAAATTTGATGAGTGTGACTTTTTAATCACCCTGGATAACTCCATTTACTCTGGATAACTCCCTGGATAACTTCATTTTTTAATCACCCTTCTAATAACTCAATTTTTTTTCTAGCCCCTTTCTCTTTTCCTCTCTACCCCCCCCCCCCCCCCCCCGTTTCATTTCGCCAAATTTATTGCCAAATGTAATTTTTATTCACCAGATACAAACTTCGATCGCCAAACTTGTTTCTACTCTAAATTAATTTTTCTTCCTTTTACAAATTCTCAAATTTTAAAGAATATTTCTCTGACATCTGAAGCTTACAATACGCTTTACGCAATCCAAATGTTTTCTTTCTCTTTTATCAAATTTATCTATTGACAAAATATCTATTATCCAAGAAAAAAATAAATTCGTAGCAAATGTGAAACACATTGATAATTTCACACATAGACAGCTCTGAATATTAGAGGTTAGAACATAAGGATGCAGTCGAATGTATATTTTGAAAGTTGCCCAAAACTTACGATTATATTTCACCAGAAGGGGTACACTTTTATATTTTATTTTATTTTATTCAATTTGCGTGGCAACTACAGATGAAATCCAGTTACAGTAGCCACACAAAAATAAAAAGAACAGAACATAAGATATAAGAATACTAAGTCGTATACATGTCAAGCGCATTCAAACAGGCTTTCTTAAAAAGGCAGAAATCAAATTAAATATATCAATATCAGTACAATAGGTATTATATAGATCAACAAATTTATAGATAGAATAGCCTTTAAGGTAATTGTGTTTAATAGTAGTATTGTGAAACAAAGTTTTTTTCCTTGTATTATTAACAGGTATATGAAATTCCAGGCAAGAGTGTAAAATGGAGCAATCAATAGTATTATTTAAAACTTTATAATAAAACAAAAGGCAGGACCATTTTCTTCTTTTTTAAGAGACATTAAACTATATTTCCGTCTGAGTTCACTCATATGCATATCATAAGAATAATAGCCGGACAATCTGTAGTCATAGTACGTAAAAGTTTATTTTGCACGAGTTTTATTCGTTTAGAATGCAGGCCGTAAACAGGGTTCCAGATCATTACAAAATATTCCAAGATTGGTCTAACAAGGGTCTAACAAGTTATAATTTGTATGACATTATAAATACAAATAATAGTATCAGATCTGACAAAAACACGAGATCGTCTTAGGGTGAAACCAAGTCTTTGGTAGGTTCTTTTAATAGTATTATCAATATGTCTCTGAAAGTTGAAAGTATCATCGAAAGTGGCACCCAAATCTATAATATGAGTACATCGAGATAGAGGTAAATTATTTAAAATATAGTTGTAATTGAGAATATTACAGATCCTGGCTATGCTCTTAACATAGCATTTAGAAATATTTAAATGGAGTTTATTTAAAACAGACCAGTTATACAGTACATATAGATCGCTCTGCATAAGTTCACAATCAGTCAAAGAGTTGATTTTCATATAAAGTTTCAAATCGCCTGCAAACATAAGACATTTTGCAGTTTTAAAAATCCGGAGAATTTCATTAATAAAAATTAAAAAAAGGAATGGGTCCAGATTAGAACCCTGAGGAACACGAGAGGAATTACTGTATATGGGGAGACCTCTTATTGAGTTAAGCCCCCATATCTTAGTATGGCAATAAGTATATATAGTTAGATTCAATTTTACTATTTTCAAACAAGTCCTTAAAATAGACAGAGATTTTAGTTTTTTAAAAAAAAACTAATTCTCGTAATTTTGAAAAAGTTACTTTTAAATCTATACCTATTACCATACCGTAGTATATTTTAATCACTCAATTGAGTGCATACCAGAAAGTTCTGGTTTCGTGAGGAGTTAAAGTTAGGCCGTATCAATTAAGACAATCTTAAATTACTTCAAAGACTTTTATTCATATTAGCACAATTAAATTATTATTAGATAAATGTTAATTTCTTGATTAAATATTCATTTATATAAATACATGTTGCAACTAAATTTTAATGCAGTTATTCTATTTTTTTTTAATGCACAATCAATATTATCAATTTCAAATTTATCTTAAATCATTTTGCATTTTAAAAGATAATCCTATTATATCACACTTAATATAAATATATACTCAATAAATAGGTCAGAGTTTTCTCTTCCTTTACTTTTATGGACCAAGACAATTCTATATTAACTTTCATTTTAAGTCAATAAAATAAACTACACTTACGTGTCTTCTTTCAAATAATTACCCATTTTAGATAGTTGTGATTTTACTCATAATAGCATTCAGTATCAAAGGCACTTTATTCCTCTTGAAGTTCCAGACACTATTGTTTATTTGAAAGTTCACATTTGCTGATAAAGTTCACTTGTGAAAATGGGTTCATCACTTTGCAGGGTCAATTACAATTTCTTGGTAAGTTCACTTAATCATTATATTGATAATTCTATGGATTGTCTCTAGGTGTAGACTATTTTATGCAGTCTTCGTGTACTACTCCATTTATGCAATTTGCTCTTTTATCAGCTATGGCGTACATAAATTCTTGCTACGTCCTCTATCTTCAGGTCAGGTATAATTCACTGTAGCCAATTCACTCTTATTCTGTCATCATTCAGGAACTTTAAATCTAATTCATGACAGTCTGTAAAATGAAGCATTTTTGCAAAGCAAAATGTCGTAGAATAAATGCCTTCATCTATGCTGCATCAAAATTGTAAATCTTTACTCACTCTATTCATTGTATCCATCTCCGTAGCTAAAAAACTCACAATCGTTCATCTTTTTAGCATCCTCAGTCACAGTCAATATAGATATACATATTCAAAATCTGTAAGGTGAGGCTATGGGATGCCTCACCCCACTCCGGTGCAAAAGTTCTGTCTCTCTAGATACTGTACCTATTTTTTAACAATCTATAAGAATTCTATAAGTAAGTATGTAAAGTTCACAGCTTCGGCTATATGTACACTTCCAAACTGCGGACGTACACAGCAGTACTTCGGCTTCACTCTGACCCAGTTCTCTCTTGTATCCCTCCGCGTCGTACCAGTCTGTATCATCTCCCGACAGTGCTTTTCCCCTTTTCTTCGTTCGTGGGAAAGCGGCATGAAAAAAGAAAGAGCGTTTCTTCTATTCCCTTGGTATTCTATTTGGCTGGTCTCAACTTTGCAGAGAGTATTGTCAGGGTAACATCTAATCTTGTTTGATGTCTGGCATGGGAATACTTGATGCCTCTTTTTGACTCGAGCTGTTTCACATTTATCATGTACAGTGGCACTTTTATAGTTGTTTCAGGTGTGTTTCTCACCTTCCTGAAATAACTGTTGCCCTTGGTCGGGTCAATGTCATTGTGCCAGTTGCTTGCTCTTCCATCCATTCACAATATTAATTCATATTTTTAATAATAAAAATGTTATATTTTATAAATTGCACAAAATATGTCCAGTATGTCTATCATACTGCGACATAATCCCTCTGGTCCACAAAAGAAAAGAAGAAAACAAACTCACCCATTGATGTGAACACAACATCCATCATCATTCCAGAAATGGTCAATTCCTGATTGTCCATTATTCAAGTTTCATTTCTGTCCAATCTACTCTCAATTGTAAGACAATCATTAATGTCATATATTATACACATATTCAATTTTTCCACAACATAAATTCACAAAATATAAAATCCATCACTAATATTCACTTTTCAACTTTTGTACAATTTTCATTAATTTCAATATCATATTCGTAACAATACATTTCCATATTACCAATTAATCAATCTTATTCATATCAGTTTCAATACAATACTCATATTCTATTAATGTCACAATTCCATTTCAAAATTTATCACTATTTCACAAATTCCACATTACAATTTTCCAATTCATTTCAAAAAAAATTTTCTTTTTTCACAAGTGTCGTTATTCAATTCAATTTTTTCATTATCCATTTTTGTATCCTCATTCATCTTTAATTCATTTCCTCAATTTATTCAAAATTTACTCTCAATTTGTTCAAATTTTAAATTTTCAAATTTTCGCAAAAATTTTTACTTTAACAATTTGTGTTATTGAGTTCCTTCCTCGTTATCATATCTCTAACTCTAGAGTTAAGTTTTCATTCCCTTATTTAGGTTAACTACTCCATTGCTATTGATATTTAAACGTTTATCATTGAGTTTGCTTTAGATTCAATACTTATCAACAATGTAAATCTAAGTTTTCATTCAATCATTAATATTATTCAGTTAACTTCATTCCATGATTAATTTTCATAAAATTACTCAGTTATGAATATTAATTTACTTGTAATGTCTTGAGTTATCTTATATGTTTACTAAGTTATTTTATCTAGACTCATTTTAGTTATCCTCAACTAATTTCATTTTATCGTCAGTTAAATTTTTGAATTTTCTTCAATTTCTTTCAATTTTTTACTTCATTTTCAAAAAATTTCTCAAGTCCTTTTTTTGTCGACACAATTTATCCAATCATTCAATAATCCTACTTCATCTATTAATCACACATTATATTCACAGTACATTGTCATTATATCACTACATACAATTGCATATTATTTTCAACATTTCACCTTTTTACATATTATACATATACACTGTCATACAATATTTATACATGTTCAGATTGTCCATTACAAATTGCCTTTAGTACTCAATCATTTTCCACCAAAATTTATTTATTTTTTGATATTACGGTATCCATGTCATTAAATTTTGCATATTCTTTCAGTTTGTATGTTTTCAATAAAATTTGAATTTTACCATTGTCTTTCAGTTCTTAAATCACTTTTACCTTTGTTTCAATTTATTTCCCAATTTTACCAATTTCTATCCACCAGTTCAATTTTGATTTGATTCTATGTTCATTCAGTTATTTTAAATCAATTTTTTTTACCATCATGTATCACAATTTACCTTAATGATTTTACTTTTATTTTCCTTTTTAAATAGATATCATTGACTCCTTCATTTGCTTTTTTTTTTTTTTTTTTTTTTGTAATTCAAATGTAAATATCACCATGTTATCCTTAACCACTATAATACTTTCAAAAACAGTCCCTCATCACTATACATATTCACATGCCATACTCCTACAATCCTTCACCTTAAATTTTAAATGCATTAAAGAAAAATTTTAACTTTTTTTTGTCATTATTATTAACTCATTATTTTACAAATTATTTAATTTTATAGCTGCTAAATTACTCAAGTTTAGATCTAAGTTCACCTCTAAGTTAGAAATTTTTGTTTAGACAATTTTATGTGTTTTAGCAAATTTTAAATTTCAATTTTGAATTGATGTTTTATTTACGCCAGCGTTAATATTACACCTTGTTTTCTATCATTACTGCAGGTTTTGATCAGAAGAACAAATAATTTGCCTCATTTGCACTTTGTCTTATTAATTCCATTACTGTTGTAAGTGAGTTCTTAACTCTGGAACTATGAATAATTTGTCGAAGTGTACTTTTATGTTTTCTCCTTCTTGATTTTGAATTAATGCATTGTTGTTTCTAAAAATTCTTATGATTTCATAAGGACCAGAATATTTTGGCTTTAAAGAAGCTGCAGGTATGAAATTCTTAAGATATACTTTATCTCCTACTTTGAATTCATGATTTCTTGTTTGAGTAAAATATTTCTCTTTATCCTTATTAGATTTGGTTTGATTTTCATGAACCTGTTTTAGAATTTCCCTGTGTGCTTTTTCAGTTTTCTCTACCATTTGTTGAAATGACAAACTGGTGAGTTGTACATCCTTATTCAGGTCGAATGTTGTTCTGAGTTCTCTATTGTAGAAAATTTGTGCAGGAGTAAATCCAGTAACTACGTGTTTTGAGTTGTTGTATTCATTTTTGAATATTAAAAGTTTCTTGTGCCAGTCGAATGATTCGTTTGCTAGGCATGCTAAAGATGCTTTCAGTATAGAATGGACTCTCTCTAACAATCCATTTCCTTGTGGTCTATACAAGCTTGTTTTGTGGTGATTGATTTTCAGCTTTCTTAAGAATTCTGTGAAAACACTAGATGTAAATTGCGAACCATTGTCTGTATAAATGATTTTTGAAAATCCGTATCTGCTGTAATAGTCGGATAAAACATTTACTATACATTCTGCTGAGATATTTCTAACAGGTATTGCCTCCAGATATCTACTCACATGATCTATGATTGTTATGATATAACTGTGCTGTCCTGTAGATCTCACTAATTTTCCAACAATGTCAATCGCTATAGTTTCACCAACTTTAAATTTCTTTGGCTGTAATTGAATGGGTTGTTTCTTAATAACTTTGTTTTTAAATTTTAAACACTTTTCACAATTTAAGCAAAAATTCTTTACATCTGCAAACATACCATTCCAAAAGTATAATCTTTTTATCTTATTATGTGTCTTTCCAATACCAAAGTGTGCTACATGTGCAGCTTGAATTGCTATTCTTTGTAGCTTTTTGGGAATTACTATTCTTATCAACTCCTTGTCTTTTCTATCTTTCTTAGCTTTCAATTTAATTTTTAATAAATTATCATCTTTATCAATTTTGTAACATTTTACTTTTTCACTCTTTCTATTTTCTTTTATAAGATTTCTAATTTTCATTAATTTTTCATCCGCTAATTGTTCTTTTAGAATATTCTCATTACTTAATCTAGTTTCTGTTTCAAATAAATTATTCACCAAAATATGTCCAGTATGTCTATCATACTGCGACACTGTATAGTCCAGAGTTTACACCAAAGTACTTTATAGAATCCAGTCTATCTGTAATATAAGAGTACAACCACGTCTACAAATCAACACTAAATCCGGCAGCAATCAGTCTATGGGCTAAATATTGCTAGAAATAGCCAAAATGGAATTTTTATAATTCTAAATCTTGAAAAACGTGATAGAATAATCAAATTTACATATAGAAATGAAAGAAAGGAAGTACAGCTGGCAGAGTGAGAAAAGATAATTGTATATTAATTGAAAGAAAAAGTAAAAAAATAAACAAACAATAAGTGAATAAATGGACTTTAAGTCTGTACTACTGAAACAATAAGTGAATAAATACTTAGTAATTCTTTCTTTAAATTTCTTTAAATTTCAGTAGTCTGTACTACTGAAATTTAAAGAAAAATGATTGAAACCAGAAATATATATTAGATGAAAATAAAAAGAATTTGTAAGCACCATGTTGGTCAATGTTGTTGCATGAAGATTTTGTTAAACATCAGACTTCGCATATTCGGCATGACTTAAAGGGACTGGAACTGGTTTACCTTACCCATGTTAAATTTTCAACTTTATGTTCTTTTTTCAGAGTATTTTTTTCTATGACTATTACCAGTACACAATTTTCACAGGTATACGATGTAATTACTTTACACATTTTAACACCTCTTCCTAGAGTAAATAAAAAAAAATCAAATTTTTCAAAATTAAGGTTTTTTTTTTCTCCGAGGTTGCAGTTATTAATCTAAATTTTTATAGCATTTATTTGTTAATAAAGTAAACAACTTATTATGTTAAAATGTGCACACATATGGTATGGTTATACTATAAATATTTCAAAATATTGTGCGGAGAAAAAAAAAATAATGACTATGTCTCAGATTCCAAGAGTGGCCTATAAAAACAAGGGATATTTTATAACTTACAGTTTGTGGATTAACTAATGTGACACATCATTGAAAAGAGAACATTCTTAATTATTTAAAACGGCAATAAAAGAAAATCGAATTTTTTGGATCAATTTCCGGTTTACTTGAAAGATAAATAGCTCCATATTTAGTATTTTAATTGTTCAAGGTTTTCAATTGATTACATTATTTAATACCAAAGACAGGTTAAAAAATTTAAAAGAAACAGTACGTGTAAAAATTTTTGAATATTTCATAAAAATAAATTCTCTCCATTTGAAGGGTTATCCCCAGTTACTAAAAATTTTGCAATTTTATGTTTTTACAAAATCAGTTTAAGTGGAAGAAATTGAAAGCGTGAAATTCGATTTCTGATTTCTGCTTAAAGCTAACTAAAGTATGATAATCCGAAGATAAAATTACTTTGTTAGCAGCAGCATAAAAGTACATTTAATCTACTATTTGTGCTGTTATTCATGAAGTAGTAATTTTTTTTCGGGTTATTTGAGATAGATGTTTGAGTGGGTTCTTTTATAATACATGGAAAAGAAGAAAATTGAAAGATTGTGCTGAATATTTCGAATTAATTAAACTCTAAATTGTTATCACCTTTAAAATTATGGACAATTTTGAAACGTACTTTTTGTATTATCTCACATTGTAACCTATACAATTTTTTAAAATCTTTTCTCTTAATAATTTAATAGCAAAAATTTATAGTTTTTATTCTAGTTTCTCAGCACTAAAACCACATTACCACATTTTTATACCGTTGCACCAAGAAAGCATTTCACTCCAAAATAATTTAAATCGTTGTTTTAAGAGAAATACATAATATAAAGCTTACAAATTATATTTAGATTACTGTTACAATGATATTTCCTTGTGCGTTTACCGTATTTTTGCATACTTGTGTGTGTGTTTATATAAATGATCATGTATGCAGGTAGTTTAAAAACAAATACACGTTTTTCCGTGGAAATTTTTATAAAATTTTTGTATTGTAAAAGTCTAAAAATAGTGGCGTTTCAGTTGTTTGTATGTATTATATGAGATATAAATTTTATAACGTTTTTCAGTATAAATTAACAATCTACAGTCATAAAATGATAGTTTAAATGTATTATGTTTACAAATAGCATTCATCAAAATAAATTATCTTAAATTTGTATATTTTTACTTTCCTTATATACTATATAAGGGAAGTATTGTGACGGGGTCGAAAATTCGTATTCGAGTTTTCGACGGGAGAGCACATTTCAAGCATCCCTGATCACGAATTGAACATTTTAAAAGTGGTGTGTGTGTGTGTGTGTGTGTGTGTGTGTGTGTGTGTGTGTGTGTGTGTGTGTGTGCGCGTGCGTGTGTGTGTGTGTGTGTGCGTGTGTGTCAGTGAGTCTTGGAAGCCTATTGTTTTAAAACACAATCGAATGTTCAGAACCTCCCTAAATTTTCGAGTGAAATTTTGTAAAAATCATCAAAAAATCAAAACTTTTAATAAAGTTACGCAAATAGATATTTTTTATGTAATTTTTTCTTAGTAAACGATTGGCACAAACTTTAGAACGCTAGCATGAACCGTTCTCGAGATATTGTACATTTTTCAAATAAATTTATCAAAAAATCCCATAAATTAAAAAAATATATTAACTGTTGAGAAACATGTTCACTTTTCATATGTAATATCATGTGATAAATTTGGTGATCTCATTCTCGTCGATCTAGATCGTTCCATTCACGAGAAAAGATACTTTGAGTAATACTTTTGTATTTGAACGCCAATAGTCATTTATCCGCTGTAAGAATAACTTATTTCTTCGTCCATAACGCTTGGCGAGATTTTGGCGACGAATTTAGCGGAATGTCGCCAACTTTGCGACATTTTTAAATGTTGCCAAGTTAACACAAATCTCGCCAAATGGATAAAAATGACTCTAAATCAATGAAAATGACGACTAATTGAAGAAAATTCAATATCTTGGAAGGAATATAAGTATCTACTATAAGAATAACATGTTTTTAACTTTAAAAGTAGTAAATTCATTGCATTATATAAGGAAAGTCATGTGCTGCCCACATCAGATTTTTTTTACCAGGAATGAGACGTTGCTAACTTAAAAAAAGAGCATTTTTGCGTGGTACAAATTAATTATTTTTGATAGAAAGTTACATAAAAATATAATTTTAATCATTTTGATGCGCTCATCATGTTTTGGGTAATGATACTGCATATTTTTAAGTAGTATTAGTTGTTATACACACAAAATTTAAATTAGCAAAATAATCATATAAGTGTCACCATTGTAACGAGATTACAGGAATATATTTGGAAGTCTAATTTTCAAATATATCTAACTTTCAAACTGTCTTAAGCAACATAAATCGTTTTTAATAAATAATTACTTAAAAGAGGCATTGAGTGATTTTCGTAGCTAATTGAGCTCCTGGATCTCACGATGAACAATTTTCACATGACAACAACCTGTATTAGGTAATACATTGAAAATTCTATTTTGTCATTTGTAATGTAAATAATTGCATTTTCTGAGCTAGGAATAACGCGGTGCAATATCTTTTTCGATTACAAGCAAGCTCAAACTTTCGTTGTTCGAACTTTATAAACGTAGAACAATTTATTAATTTATTGACATTACCCTAGTTCTTTGAAGATAATGGATTCAATATGTTACTTGAACAAAATAAATCATATACGCTAATACTATAATCTCATAGCACAAATTTTAAAATTGTCACAAAGCAAGGAATACATTTTAATGATATTTTCCTGTTATATACGACTCAGTAAAAGTAAAAGTTTTTTATATCAATGATGTAATAGTTTTACTTTCCTCGCGTTGTCTAGGGAGAAAATGTGGTGATGGTAATAGTGATTTGTCCACTTTTCTTGATAGATATGCTTTCAGCAGTATATTTAGTAACATTTTTACTTCAACCGAAGTAGCTTGAGATGGGATAGCTATCGCGATTCAATCACAAATCGAGTTTTCAACGTAAATACATCGGTGTTGTCCATAGATGCCAGAAATAACTTTTATCGATCTGTGGTAGGGTGGGTGAATATCAAATCGTTGTCTCTTTGTAATTTCAAAATCCATTGAAGCCATTTTGACCCAATTTGGATCGCAAGTTTTATATATTATATAGATGTGAATGAAGAACAAATAATTTCGGAAAATGCATATAGTTTACCTAGAAAACGAGATTTTGTCAAAACAGTGATCCTTCTATAATTTCAAAACCTGTTTGCAGCAATTTTGACCCAATTTAATGGTATACTACGTATCTTGTCTAGATATGAACATAATTCACACACCCCATGATCACTAGATCTCGGTATGAGGTGTACTAATTACTGGTCATGGGCGTGAATTTATTTAGACTTCAAGAAATTTCGCACTGGCAAACGTATGCATAATAATGATGAATATTATAATTATATCTATAATTATATCTATAATGTTATTTATTTATTATTTTTCTTTATTATAAAAAGACTGCAAGCTACATGACATAGTCCCAGCTACAGGACATAGTCCCGGGCATAGTCCCGTGCAAGATAAAAATACATTAAAAAATATATAGATTAAAATATAATAAAATAAATTAAAATGCAAACTATTGATAATAAATAATTTTCGTAAACAAATTCAAATTAATAAATACATTGAAATATAAAATATTTACCACAAATGTTTTTTAAAATCCATTTCAGATGACTAAAAAACATTGAGATTATCGGGGAAACTGGTGTATAATTTACAAAAATTACTTATCACACAATTACTACCAATATTCGAACTAAAATTCCTTACAGAAAATATATTCATGCTGCTGGTTGAATACTGTGGAACATGAAACTTGATCCCACCCAAGACAGGGGAAAACTCAATTGAACAGATTTCTGAAGAATGAAATTAAAACGTAATCCCTTCTGTTCTGTAAGCTTTTAACATTAAATATATTACGCAGAAAATAGCGGATAAGGCATAACAAAAAATACGAGTTTTCTTATAATATAGATATCTCAAGAATTTATTTTGAATAATTTCGATCTTGTTTGAATGAACAGCATGAAAAGGATTCCACACCACATACCCATACTTAAGCCCAAACCCAACCAAGGCATTAAAGAGAACAATTATGGTATCCTCATTAGTAAAATTCTGAGTAATTCTCTTAATGTAACCGTGTTCCCTATAGGATTTAGCACAAATATTAAAAATATGAGGAGAAAAGGAGAAATCAGACGTATAAATAACTCCAAGATAAGTAATAGAGAACTTTCTAGCCAAAACAGAGTTGCCAATACCATAAGAAAATAAAATAGGCACTTTTCTACGAGTAAAGGACACAACACTACATTTACTAATATTGAGATGAAGACGGTTATTGCTACATTAATTGCAAAGGACATGCAACTCAGGTTGAATATTGTTACAGAAAACAGCATTGAAAATTAAACAGAAAATTTTCAAATCATTAGCATAAAATAGGCAATTTTTAAAACAATCAGAAAGATCATTAATAAAAATAATAAATAACAAGGGACTAAGAACTGAGCCCTGGGGCACCCCAGAAGTAGCCGAAAAACTCTTACTCAAGCAAGAACTAAAATTAACACATGAAAACTTTGAAGTTAAATATAATTTTAATAGCATAACCAAATTAGAAAAAAACTCGATACACTTCAATTTATGAATCAAAATACCGTAATCAACCGAATCAAAAGCTTTCGTAAAATCAGAGTAAACAACATCCAACTGACCCCTTGAATTAATGGCGTCAATCACAAACGAATTAAAGCAAAGGAGATTAGTAACAGTAGACCTACCACTCATAAAACCGTGCTGATTAATAGAAGTAAAAAGCCGAACTTGACTGTAGATGCACTTGTGTAAATTAAATTCAACAACTTTAGCAAATGGAGAACTAATAGAGATGGGAATGTGATTTTCAATGCAATATTTGTCACCCTTTTTAAAAATAGGAATAATTCGAGAACTCTTCCACTCATCTGAAAAAACACTACAACTGATGGATAAGTCAAAAATAATAAGTAAAGTGTACACAAGATAAGTAGAACATGCTTTGATAACATACGCAAGTACACCATCAAAGCCCAACGAAGAATCCTTTAGTCTATTAATACCATCAATCACAGTTACCTGATTAACATTAACTACATCAGAAATCACACTCGTGTGATGATTGGCCGGAGCGGTATCAGCATCAAATGGCGTACTGATAATAAAACTAGCACAAAAAGAAAAAAAAAAACATTTAGCAAAAGCATTAGCAGTAGTTTTGTCAGTACAATACATACTATTATTCAAATTCATAGTATTGGACAAAAAATTATCTTTAATCTTACAAAAGGACCAAAAACTCTTAGGATTACTTTTCAGAGATGATTCAATATATCTAACATAAGATGTATATTCACGATTAATAGCAGTCTGTATCTTAGCTCTACGGAATTTATATTGTAGGAATTTATATTGAACTTATATTGGAATTTATATTGTCCTTCAGTCTGATATTGCGGATAGTGCCACGACCAGGGGTAGGTAATTACTATTTATAACACACACACACACACACACACACACACATATATATATATATATATATATATATATATATGTTTTTATTACTCTCTTTGGCAACAGCAAATCACATCTTTTCATTTCTGCACATGGCAACATTGGTCTAGCCATATTTTGCTTGTCATGGTTGCACTAATGAAGTGTATTTTAAGGTATTTATGTTTCCTTTATTGTTCCAATCTATATGCTTGTCGTCCATATAACACAAGTTTATAGATAAAATCTATCTTGTGTTTCAGAAACAAGCATTTTTGTGTTCATTTTGAAGGGATATATGGACCTGAAGAGAATTTTTTCGAAATGAACTTATCTTAAGCCTTCCATATGCAAGCTTTTTTGCTTGATTTTTTTGTTTTCCTATTTTCATTCCTCATTTTTGAAATTTGTTGATTGTCTTTGTCTTTATGACCTGCATTACGCTTTATTATTTCCTCTTTATGTCTCAATTTCTTTTATTTCTTTGTATTTTGTAGAAAATTTTGGAATAGTGTATTATGAGTTACTACATACATTCTAACATTGGATTTACTAATTTATATATATATATATATATATATATATATATATATATATATGTTAGAACTATTTCTAACACACACATTCACAAACACACACACACACACACACACACACACATATATATATATATATATATATATATAATTGAAGATTTTTATGATTACTTGTAATATATATACCCGAGAAATACCAATGAAAATTGCTTGTAAACTGAAGATTTTTGCAAATCAGAAGCCTAGTGTAGCACGATGAGCTATGCAAGAAGTTTGGAAATTGAATGAATGGAATCTAGTGATTATAAAAGGAATAAAATGTATATGAAAAACATTTCTGAAACCATGTACGTTATCAAGGGCCATACATGTTTCATTAATGCTGATTCTACGTTTCTGTTTACATAACTGTAAAATGTATTACAGAAATAATGTAAATGGCCCGACGCCATTTACATATATATATATATATATTTACGTTATATATATATATATATATAAAATTATATTTTATTCCATTTATTCCATATCCACACTTTTTGGGAGCTAGAAAAGGCCTAGCTCATCGAGCTACACTTTGTTCCTGATTTGCAATTTTTCACCTTATACATTAGTATCTACACCTTGTATGCTTATGTAGGGAACCAGGGGATTAGTATCTTAGGTAACTGCTTTAGATATGAGTTAAATTACTTTCTTACTTGCTCGCATATACAAGTTTCAATTCGCCCTTCTTTACAGTCTATCTCCTTACCTTCACGATACATGGCACATAATAACTGGAGTATTTTAAAATATTATAATATATGATATTATCATAATTACTTTTATTGTTTTTCAGATACAACAGCTTGTTGTACAGTCTCTTAGATATCACATTAGTCCATTCTCATTTCTCTTTTAATATACAGCTTTATTCTATTAATGATATATCTCGGGTATATATATATTACAAGTTAAAATAAAAATTTTCAATTATATATATATATATATTCTGTAGGCAAATTTTTAAGCCAGTATATTATGAGTTACTTCATTCTACTCGTACCATTGGATTTGCTACTTTAATATTTTATATATATATTAATTATATATATACAAACTATATAAAAAATTATTCAAAAGTAATATAATATAATTTGCGACATAAAAGTCCTATATTTAAAGTTCTTCAGAACAATATTACCAAATACAGTGAATATGATCACAGAAAAAATCCGAAAAGTGTAGACAGTTTATCGAAATAACGAGATTTTGTCACAATCAGTAACCTTTTATAATCTCAAAAACTACTGTAGTGATTTGGACCTAATTTGGGTGGTATACTGCGCATCTTGTCCAGATATGAACATACAAAAAAAAAATTCCGAACAATTTTTTACAGTTTATCTATAAACCGATATTTTGTCAAAATCAGTGAGCTTTCATATTCTCTAAAACCACTGCATCGATTTGCATCAAATATGGGTGGCATACTGCGAACATTGTGTAGATGTGAATGCAGAAAAAAGATAAAAAATATGTAATAAGTTTGGCTCAGAGGTTGAATGTCTTCTTGCTACGCGTGGAAAATCTCAAGTGAAAGTCTTCTACCCGATCCTCTATTCTACTTTTCTTATTGTGTGCAAATGTAGAATGTGTATACTCTACATATGCAAAAGAAAAGTATTTCGATAGCGTCGAAAACCGACTCACAAGTTTTGATGAATTGACAAAATTTAAGCGGTCTATATGATATTGATCAATCATTCTAAAATATGTCTGTGCATTTATGTGTCTTTCTGTATACTTATCGGCAGGACATCTCTTGGAACAGTTCTGCGATTCGAGTGAAATCGGATATGAGTATTTCAGTCAGTAGACATTAAAAGTCCATTGATATTTTAGAATATCGGACAAGGCGAAGGTGCTAATATGCTCAAAATATTTTTTAGTAATCGGTACAAAATATTATGAAATCCTATTTGTTGATTTTACAGAAACATCCATTTTATACGTATTTTTGTACGTAAGTAACAAACGTTAGTTATAAATAGTTTACTTATAATAAATGTTATTTATATAACTCTTGTGCATTTCGACACTTTTGATCCGATACATATGATTCGTGTTTGATGCAATAAAAATTATATGCAAATTCATTTGTGCTCCATAATATTAAAAATCTGATGCGGGAATTACATGACTTTCCCTGCAGACATATCCACGTTCTCTTTATTTTAATTAAATTTAATTCACTTTTAATTCAATTTTCGTTCTCATTTGCTAACTGGACTTATTTTCAAAGGTGGCGTAGAGAAAATACGAAAATACTAAAATATCTCGAGAACGGCTAGTCCTAGTGTAACGGGATTGGTCTTATTCTTTTCTTTGTTAAAATTTTACGTATAAAACAAGCATTTAATGGATATATTTGAGCATGCGTAGTTTTTTATTTTAGACTTTGACGATTTTTGCGGACCATTTTGCAAAAAAAAGCAGGTTATTTTTTTCCGAATGGCACCAAAATCTAATCAGCACCAGATTGATTTACAAGAGACTCATCTACCGAATTTTGTGAAATTCAGTCCATTAGTTTTTTAGCTAGAGTGGGTACAAACTTTTGCGGGCCATTTCGCAAAAAAAAAAAAAAAAGGCGGATTACGAATCGTACCCAAAACTAATCAGCACCAGATTCGCCCATAAGTGACTGACCTACCAAATTTTATCAAATTCGGTCAATTAGTTTTTTAGTTAGATTGGATACAAAATCTGCACAAACAGACACATACGCAGACGTCACGCTAAAAATGGTTTTTTCGTATTCTAGAGGTCTCGAAACGTGTAGATTCGTCGAGAACTCGAGTTGTGATTGTCGGTATGATTCCAATACCTTCCCTATACATTACCATGTATTGCAGGGAAGGTAACAAAGATAATGATTGAACATATTTTGCACAAGAAATTAAATGCCACAATTTTTAGTAGTTTTCACAAGACATTCTTGAGATATACGAATTTTTCATCTTCCGCAAAAGACTTAATGTCACTGAAAAATCCATCAATTTATATGAAATATGAATATGTATGCTATTAATTAACAGCAGAAAGCTTATTGATTTTCATCGGTACAAAAGAAAGCTCTTATGTGTATTATTAGAGTTATAAGAAAGTTCTTATTTGTCTTATATAGTTTTAAAAAGCTCTAATTTGTAGTATTAGAGGTGTAAAAAAACTCTGATTTGTATTATTAGAATTAGAAGAAAGATATACTTTGTATTATTAGAGTTAATAAGAAAACTCTAATTTATTTAATTAGAGTCATAAGACATCTTTTACATTCTACAAGTAATACCAGAGTTGTTAGAAAGCTCTAATTTTTATTATTGTTTTCTCACAATACCCAAACTTGTCAATCTGTAGTGAAAGAAGCTTGGATCAAATTAATTTCAATATATTTTCGAAGTCAGTACTACATCGTGTCTGCATTTTCTATTAAATATATCTTATATCACTAACATTTTGTGAGCAGAGTATTTTACGTATATACCATAAAAAATATTTTGGTACAGAAATCTGACTTTGTTGATGAAAGCAAGTCGCTTTTATTTAAAAAATGGTGCTTCTTAAAGGCAATTACCATTTTATTATTAAAAGAAATTTACCATTTTACCATTATAGTTTACTAGTGAGATCCGTGGGCATCCTGCCCTATAAATAATAAACAATTATCACGCAAGAAAGTTTCCTACTTTTGTTGAGTTTGTTTACCGAGTTGAGTCGTATATCTAAAAAATTTATAAAATGATAAGAAATAAAAGAACATCACGGTCTCACTTTCAGTATTCGCTGCGTAAAGCTCTATGATTACATCGCAGTTTTTCGCTGTTAAAGAAGTACAGTCGTTGAATTATATAGGGAATGGGCCGCCCACATCATTGACTCACTTTCAGTATCTGATGTCATACGCTGGTAAAGCTCCAGAGTTCTGCTATTTATATATATAAACTAAATGTTTATTCGTGATGGAAACACGTTTGGCAATATTTTGTAGCAGCGTTACCCAGAGATAGATAGACAGATAAATCAAGGTGTTTATATTATTAATTTTAATAGCGCCACCTACCTTAAAATGCACAAAAAATCATTTCACGTAATTATAATTATAACTATAACGCAAGGTATCAAATCCCCATATGAACATTATAGAGCCAAAATTCTAGCAAAATATTTTTTTCGCAGTTCTTTCTAGACAGATGGCAGATCAAAGTTTATTACAATTCTGGGAAAAATTATATCTCACGATTCTTGTAGAGAGTCTTTTCATATGACCCATTTAACTGTTTGAGGTGAAAATAAGTTTCCTAAAATCATAAACCGCCTATATAAATAGGTGTTTCCTTTTTTAATTGTTTTTCTTTTTTAAAGTGAAGTGAAAACATACAGACTTGTGCAAGCTGGATAATCTACAATCTCCGCTTTGAGAGAACCACCCAAGTGACTGAATATAAGGGTATGTGGATGGGATTTTGCAGAGTAATTATTTTATGCGCATTTCTAACACTTTACAACATAGTTGAAACGTGTTTATGACTTTGGTCATTCTGTCTGTCTGTTCGTTCGCACGATAACTGCCGTAAAAATGACTTTATCAAAATGAAATTTTAGTATGTTGTTGAGACGGTCTGTGGAACATATGGGAATGTAAATGAATAGTATCATACAAATAGTTTTGAATTGAACGCGGGTTGGAAAAATGAGATAAATTGAATCCTATGGGACCTCATTTTTCGAATACGTTTTAGGCGAAGTTAAAATTCACAAATTGTTTTGAAAATGTTAGGAAATATTCAAATTATCCCATAAAATATATAAAAAAATTCATCAAAATAGATTAGGTAGTTTTTTAAATAAAAATTAAAATAACAATTATACCCATATAATATGAAGAGATTACGTGATCCATTTCAAAACAAAATATGACATCCATCTTTATTTCCCAGAGTAAAAATCGTGATTTTTATAGCTCTTTTAAATGTATATTTAGTGTTGAATCCATCCTCAAACCACTTTATTTTTACCTTTTTTCTGTACATCTATATTCTGCGCCAACGCAATTACAATATTTTTGAGTTTGAATGATCATCAAACTTATTTCTACAACGAAGCCTAATTTTAATGGTTGCAGAATATAAACAAGTGATTGTTAGATGAGTTGTATAAGAATTGCTGAATTTGTTTCACATAAAATTATTTAACCCTGGAGTCTCTAATAAAAGTGTATGAAAGAAATATTCACTGCTTTTACATAGAGAGCCAGACGATTTATATTTCGATGTCATCATTTGAATAAAGTTCATATTTTGCAATGAAGTTTAAAGTTTTTAAGTAAAATAAATTATTGTATTTCTGTGATAATTAAAAAATATTACCGCTGAATGTATCGCATTTTATGGAATGCGATACATTCAGCGGATTGCATTTCAGTTGGAAAGTGTTTCATAATCAATGATTTATACATGATTGATCTTTCTTGTTTTTTTCTAATGTTTGATAAATAAAACATTTGAAGTAGCAGTCCTACTCAACTTTTTCATACATTTATATTCCACTAGAAAATGTACCCGACGTTGCCTAGGATTTAAGATGAGCGGTCGTGACGTAGTCCTGTGCGCATCGACGCAACAGTTCTTTATTTATTTTTTTCTTTATAAGCGAGCTTATTGTTAAAATATTCTTCGGTTTTCTTGAATTCGTTGTAACTTCCAATGTATTTTTTATCAGAGGTTTGCACCTTAAATAACTGACAACGTTTGAACGTTCTAGAAAAAGCACCTAGCGTTGTCAGGGATTTAGGATGCAAAACTTGATTGCAATCGCACATGAACTTACAGCAAATTCCCTAAAACCAAAGTACGCCCTCTCATTAAAAAATCTGATGTGGGCAGCACATGACTTTCCCTGCAGACTTATATACACGTTCTCTTTATTTTAATTAAATTTATTTCACTTTTAATTCAATTTTCGTTCTCATTCGGTAACCGGACTTATTTTCAAAGGTGGCGTAGGGAAAATACGAAAAACTAAAACATCTCGAGAACGGCTAGTCCTAGTGTAATAGGGTTGGTCTTTTTCTTTTCTTCTCTAAAAATTACGTATTAAACAAGCATTTAATGGATATATTTGAGCATACGTAGTTCTTTAGTTTAGATTTTGACGATTTTTGCGGGCCATTTTGCAGAAAAAGGCAGGTTGTTTTTTTCCGAAGGATACCAAAATCTAATCAGCACCAGGATGACCCACAAATGACTCATCTGCCGAATTTTGTGAAATTCGGTCCATTAGTTTTTTAGATAGAGTGGATACAAGCTTTTGCGGGCCATTTCGCAAAAAAAGGCGGGTTCTTTTATCCCAAATCGTACCCAAAACTAATCAGCACCAGACTTGCCCACAAGTGACTTACCTACCAAATTTTGTGAAATTCGGTCCAGTAGTATTTTAGTTAGAGTGGATACAAAATCTGCACAGACAGACACACAGACACACACACAGACGTCACGCTAAAAATGGTTTTTTCGTATTCTAGAGGTCTCGAAACGTGTAGATCCGTCGAAAACTCTAGTTGTGATTTTCGACATGATTCCAATACTTTCCCTATTACATTACCATGTATTGCAGGGAAAGTAAAAAGGAAATATATATGATCCAGAAATTTGGAGCTTCCCCTATTAACGCACCCTTTTTTTCATAATTGTTATTACAAATTCCTATCTCATGTCACGTGCTTATTTCAGAAACATTAAATTCTATCCCACGCTATTAATATGAACAATGGATATCCGTACTTCCTCTTTTAATCTACAATACCATATATGGTCATTAATCTTAACCACTACGTACACTTTCTAATTTAAAACTGCATCTCCATCACATTTTTGAAGCATAGAAAACGCAAGGGCAGCATGTTTCCTATCATCAGATTTCGCCTGCGTCTAAACGAAAATGTAACTTGTACTTGTGTGAAAACCACCACAGACTGAATTGAGATTTCTTGCGAGATGGTCGCCAACGGAGAGTTCGACCAATGCAAGAAATTATGTTTAAAGATTGTCAGCTTAATAAAGTGGATTTTTGTAACTAAATGATGTCACGAACAAGAAAAGTGTATCGCGGCTATTTTTCACAACGATGATTGAAACTATGAAGTCGCGTGGTCCTTGAACTATAAAATAAACAATTTTATGAATGAATATGTCAAATTTTGTCCTATGCTACCATGTTAAAAAGATATAATATTTCGAAGTTTTCGCTCGAATTTCATAAAATGCTATCTAGTTCTAGATCTAGACAAAACCGTCTGTAAAGTTTCGTAAAAATCCATTAATATTTTTGGCCGCCATTGTGTACACAAGAAATCGATCACATACATACATACCGACAGACATCACTCACAAAGTATCCAAAGCGTTTTCAAAAGGTCTGAAACATATATTGGCATCAAAATCTTGAATTCGAAGAATTTCGTGGAAACAATACTTTCCCTCTCTGTACTATGTTCCATAGTATGAGAAAGAAAAAATTATGATATATATAACACATGGCTTTAACTACATTACTACTTTTCAACTGTGTTGTAAAGTGTTAAAAAAGATGTACAAGACCCACGAAAATATTCTTAACGTTGAAGTGTACATTTGGCGCTTTTCTGGATGACAATATTTTCCTCAGTCTGATTCGACAATATAACCCCGTCTATTCAATTAACTAGGAACTCATCTTCAAACTTGGATTTATACAACTGAGCTTCTCTTGAGTAGTGGACATAACGCTCTATAAATTGACATACCCGGTACGAGTATTATAAAAAATCTGATGTGGGCAGCACATGACTTTCCCTGCAGACGTATATCACGGTCGCTTTATTTAATTCACTTTTAATTCAATTTTCGTTCTCATTTGGTAACTGGACTTATTTTCAAAGTTATTATTAAAGGTGGCTTAACAAAAACACGAAAAAACTAAAATATCTCGAGAACGGCTAGTCCTAGTGTTATGGGGTGAGTCTTATTCTTTTCTTCGTTAAACATTACGTATAAAACAAGCATTTAATGGATATATATGAGCATACGCAGTCTTTTATTTTAGATTTTGACAATTTTTGAGGGACATTTTGCAAAAAAAGGCAGGTTATTTTTTTCCGAATCGTACCAAAATCTACTCAGCACCAGGGTAACCCACATGCAACGTATTTACCGAATTTTGTGAAATTCGATCCATTAGATTTCCAGTTAGAGTGGATACAGGCTTTTGAGGGCCATATCGCAAAAAAAGGCGAGTTCTTTTATCCTGAATCGTACCCGAAATTAATCAGCATCAGATTCATCCACAAGATTCACCTACCAAATTTTATGAAATTCGGTCAATTAGTTTTTTAGTTGGAGTGGATACAACATCTGCACAGACAGACACACACATAGTCGTCACGCTAAAATAGTTTTTTCGTATTCCAGAAGTCTCGAAACGTATAGATCCGTCGAAAACTCGAGTTGCGATTTTTGGCGTGATTCCAATACTTTCCCTATACATTACCATGTATTGCAGGGAAAGTAAAAATCTGATGTGAGCAGCACATGACTTTCTCTGCAGACTTAAATTCATAATTTCTTTATTTCTTTAATAATTCGTTAGATTGAATTTAGTTGTACCAAATAACACTAAATTTGCATTTTTAATTCAATTTGTGCTTTTATTTGGTAATTGGACATTTTTCCGATAGCGGCGTAACAAAAATGCAAGAAATCTCAAATATCTTGAGAACGGTAAGTCCTAAAGTATAATGGAGTGTGTCATATTCTTTTCGTCGTCAAAAATTGCGTATAAAACAAGAATTTAATTGATACATTTCAGCATAAGTATTTTTTTTTTTTTTTAGGTTTTTGCAATTTTTGCGGGCCATTTCATAAAAAAAGGCAGGTTGTTCTTTTCCAAATCGTACCAAAATCTAATCAGCACCAGAGTATCCTACAAGTAACTTATCTACCAAATTTTGTGAAATTTGGTCAATTAGTATTTTAGCTAGAGTGGATACATGACATTTTTAAGGGGCCATTTCGCAAAAAAAGGCGGGTTTTGTTTTTATGAATCCTACCAAAAACTAATCAGCACCAGGGTCTCACCCATGTGACTTACGTACCAAATTTTATGAAATTCGGTCCATTAGTTTTTTAGTTAGAGCGGATACATACATTGCACAGACAGACAGACACACACACAGACGTCACTCTAAAAATAGTTTTTTCGTATTCTAGAGTTCTCGAAACGTGTAGATCCGTCGAAAACTCGAGTTGCGATTTTCGGCATGATTCCAATTCTTTCCCTATACATTACCATTTATTGCAGGGGAAAAGGATATAAATTATGAATAAAAAGCCTGAAAATATCAGAATGCTTTGAGAATTATATCTAGGTATCAGTATGTGTTAGTAAAGTCTTATCTGTTCTTATTTGTCACAACAAGAAGGCGCAGTTTTAGTATATGTATTTTTCAATTTCGTTACCTTACCGCCAGTTTTGCAATTTTGATGATATTTTCGACAATATTAGGCGGCATATCGCCAAGATAGCGGTATCTCGTTAAATGAGTCGCCAAGTTTGCCATATATATCGCCAAGCATTGCAGACAAACGGAGAAAAGAGTATTTATTATTTAAATGGCTGTTGGTGACTTATAAGCATCTTCTCTCATGAATGAAACGAACTAGATTCACGAAAATGGTGTTTACAAATTTATAGCATAATATTACATATGAAAAGTGAACATATTAAACAATATTTATTATTTTTTAATTATATGTGATTGATACATTTATTTTTAAAATGTGCAATATCTTGATAAACATTCTAAAGTTTGTGGGTATAGTTTTCTAATGAAAAATTACTTAAATGGTTATTTATGTAACAGTATTAGCAGTTTTGATTTTTGATGATTTTTTTCAAAATTTTATTCTAAAACTTGGGGTCTTCTGAACATCCAATTGCGTTTAAAATCAATAGGCTCCCAGTGAGTACTATTGAAAAAAAAAACTTTACCTCTCTAAAAATATGTTCAGAACGTGTAAATCCTAGATTAGGATTTGAATGGAGTTCATTACAGAACTTCTCTTTTATAGACAATATGCATTATAGGGATATTGAAGAAGATGAAAGTACGATAAATTCTCAAAGACTGTCATATTCTTATTACTTTCTCTGCAATACATGGAAATATATAGGGAAAAGTATTGGAATCAGACCGAAAATCACAACTCGAGTTTTCGATGGATATACACGTCTCGAGACCTCTAGAATACGAATAAACTATTGTTAGCGTGACGTCTGTGTGTGTGTCTATGTGTGTGTCTGTCTGTCTGTGTGTATGTCTGTGTCTGTCTGTGTGTCTGTGTATCTATGTGTATGTCTGTCTGTTCAATGTATACGTATGTATCCACTCTAACTAAAAAACTAATGGACCAAATTTCATAAAATTTGGTAGATAAGTCACTTGGGTGAGACCCTGGTGCTGATTAGTTTTTGGTAGGACTCGTAAGAACAAAACTTGCCTTTTTTTGCGAAATGGCTCATAAAAATTTCATGTATCCACTCTAGCTAAATTACTAATTGACCAAACTTCACAAAATTTTGTAGATAAGTTACTTGTAGGATAATCTGGTGCTGCTCAGATTTTGATACAATTCCGAAAAGAACAACCTGCTTTTTTTACAAAATGGCCCGCAAAAATTTCATGTGTTCACTCTAGTTAAAATACTATTTGATCAAATTTCACAAAATTTGATGGATAACTTACTTGTGGGATACTCTGGTGCTGATTAGATTTTGGTACGATTCGGAAAAGAACAACCTGTTTTTTTTTACGAAATGGCCCGCTAAAATCGCCTAAATTTAAAAAAAAAGACTAAATAGTATATGCTCAAATGTATCAATTAAATTCTTGTTTTACACGCAATTTTTGACGAGGAGAAGAATATAACACACTCTATTATGCTTTAAGACGAACCTTTCTCAAGATATTTGAGATTTTTTGCATTTTTGTTACGCCGCTTTCGGAAAAATTTCCAATTGCCAAATAAAAACAAAAATTGAATTAAAAATGCAAATTTAGTGTTATTTAGTGCAATTAAACTCAATCTAATGAATTATTAAAGAAATAAAGTAAATATGAATTTGAGTCTGCAGGTAAAGTCATGTGCTGGCCGCATCAGATTTTTTTTTTCTTTTATTGAAATGACAACGGTACATCAATCTTTACACAGCGTCTCGGAATAAAAGCAAATGTGTCAATATTTTTGTTTCTTCTGCTTTAAAATGTGTGTCCTAATTTGCAAAATAATTTCGTAAAAATAGTATTTCCAATTCAAAATTTTCTTTTTATTTGAAACGTGTAATTCTCAATATTGGATTTAGAAAGAGTTTAGATAATAGCTGATAGGAATTTTGCATCAAATTCCAAAGGAAGTAGGGTGGTTTATTAGGGACTTTGATTTCCGGTTCTTTTATCATTTACTGTTCAAAAATTTTCCTTAAAACATCTATTGTACAGGATTGGCTATACACAGAGCTTATAGTTACTGGTATTTTTTTTAAAGTACAAGTAATTAAAATTCTTACAATATATATATATATATATATATATATATATATATATATAAGATTTAAAATGAAAAAGAAAATATATAGGTGGAATGATTGTGTTTACAGGGTTGCAGAAAGGTCAAGGGGGATTGCGACCCCTATTTCCTGGTTAGAAGCTAGCTTTGACTTCATGAAAACGCTCCCAGAGACTCTGCACGCCCGAAACAACAATCGATCATACCCGTGGGGAAAAATGGCCGAATCCCAGACAACATAAAAATGATCAAAATAACAAAAATTGGAAATTTTACTAACCAGCAAGACGAGAATCATGGAAGAGCTGCATAAAGCGTATAAACTTCGAATAGGAAAGCATACATAAAAAAGTCGCGTCTAACTTATAGAGCCATCTGGATGTGCATTTCATACTTTTTGGGATTGTATTTCTTTATATATATATATATATATATATATATAATAATAATAGTAGTTTGAAAATTCAATGAACGAAAAGTAAGAAGATGCAACACGATAAACCTAACTTTCTAAAACACCCACAGAATAAAATATAATACAGCAAATCATCAATCAAATGGAAAAAATACAAAACACAAGTTACAGAAAATCAACAAAATTCAAAGGTATGGAAACGAAAAAGGAAAAACTTAATAAAACAAGCTATATCGCTATACACGTGGAAAAAGGGCTAAGCCTAAACAAATGGAAATGTACACTTCGTAAAATTCGTTCTCAAGTCCAAGTATTTTACGAAGCAGACACAAAAGATGTATGCTTCTGAAGAAATAGATAGATTATATCTATAAACTATTTCTACTTGGACGACATACATAAAGAAGGAATAAAAAAGAAAAAATGAATACCTGGAAAATGCACAGCGTATGTACAAACGAGTCGAAACCGGGAACTCTGATAGAAGAGACCAGTGTTGCCATTCGTAAAGAAAAAATGAAAAACAATCTACTGTTGCCATTCATAAGAATTGAAAAACAGTTAAGCGAAATGTTAAGAAAAAGTAATAATATACAAAAAGAGCTACTAAAAGTAGGGGCTAATAATAGTAATGCTGAAGTGGAAGAGAATGTAAAAAAAGTATTAAAAATACAAGAGAATGGAGATGTCTGGCTAATATAAGATACTATGAATAGAATTTTATGATACTATGAAAAGAATTATAAAAATCCAGCTATTTTAAATTTTTTAACAATGCTATTTACTAAATAAGAGGGATATTTATATAAATTGCTAGTAATTTTGAGATTATTGATATGCATAGCATGAAATTTTTTATCAGATAATCTATAAATTCTAAAAAGCTGATTGAGTATAATATTTCTAAATAATTGAATCGAGTTCCAGGAATTAAATCGTAAGATTTTATTAATATTAAAATTATAAAAGTCTTTTTTATCATATAAATTTGTAACAATTCTATTAGAAGGATCAATAAAAAGATTTAAATCCAAATAATTAACATTATTACTAATAGTAGCTTCATTAGGAATTAATTCCAAATTGTCTGGATAGTAATCTATATCTATGAGATAATTTTCTGTATGTACTAAGCAAATCAGATCATCAACATATCTGTAAAAAGTATAATCTATTGAAGTAAATGACTTTTCATAATGATAAAGGTATAAATTAGCTAACATACTGCTACTGCAGCCACCCTGCGGAACTCCTGAGACTTGTAAGTATAATTTATTTCCTTGAAAAATATAATTATTGAAAATAACAAAGTGAAGAAGTTTAGAAAAATTTATAAATTTAATTTGATTTAAAAGATGTGTAATATAAGCATTATATATATATATATATATATATATATATGAATATTTATTTATTTATATTAATTTAGCATTAAATTTTAGAGGGGGTCAGGGGGCTCACTATGGATTTTCACTTACGGTTCTGGAAATGTCACTTCAAATTTAAGAATTTGCAATTTCATTTCAACGCATATTTCTAAGTATAGGTTGTAAATAGAGCTTGCATGCTGACTGATATGGATTCTGTATTAAGTTTTGGAAGGAACTTGAAGATTCACTATGGATTTTCACTTCTCGTTTATTTAATTTACAGTTTAAACAATTTCCTTGAAACTTTTATTTTCAGAATTGAATATAGATTGAGCTTCGATGATAGCTGTCATTAATTTAGCACAAAATTTCGGAGATGGTTAGGGGTTTCACTAAGGATTTCCACTTCCGGTTCTGAAGATGTTCCTTTCATTTTATTGTTCTGAAAATTTGCATGACTGTACGAAATAAGTACATAAAACAGTTTAAGAATGATTAATAGTTCCGTCTAGAATAAAATGTAAAATTCAAAATTTTCTTGTTCGACGGTAAAATTTCGTGAAAACGATGTCTATATTATTAGTGTTTATATGAATAATAATTATTGCTTTAGATTTAAATAATAATTCCTCAATTATAAATCTTACAAGAGCACATCTTAATTAATTAAAACATAGTTGCCAAGAAAGCTAGAAAAAACCTGCATCTAACTTCCTTAAATCTAGTCAAACCAAAGGCAAAGAAAGCGAAATAATTTTCAGATGTTTATTTGAGGAGTGATAAACCTGCTAATACTAGATTATTTCTGTCTGGAAACCTAGCTATTATTTTTGCTGCTGTTTTGTTAGAGACGTAAATTAGCAACTTATACGAGTTTAATTTCAAAAGACAATCTTTGAGATTTCAAGGATTGAGGAAAATGTCAAAAATACACTAGGTTGAGTGGTCTACAGTGTGTTTCAGCATAGTTGACTGGATTTTTAGGATTGGGCAATTGGTTTTAGACATATATTTTTAGTTTAAGAGTTTGTTTATTATTAAATGCGAAATTCTTCCAAATAATTTTTTTACGATGAGCGTATTTTCTAAAGAAATCGGAATTTAACTTTTTAAAACGTCCCCTAAGAAAAAGATTGCTCAATTAGAAAACCTCTTGCTATACAGAAATTAAATTAAAGTAAAGAAAAACAAAAACACGGTGCAATTATCTGCACTATTCACAAAGACATTTGCAATAGAAGTAATGTGAAAAACAAGCAAAATATGGAAAACTGGAATCGAATATTCCCTCGATTCAACGATTTCCCCTCGATTGCTGATTCGTGCTGCAAGGGCAAACTCCAAAACGAAACTTCGCATAAGACGTATCTGCTCAATGTTGTTTGCAGCTGACCCTTTATTTGCCGGGGGAAATTCCCAATTTTTAATTTCGCATACTATAGAATATGGTATAGAGAAAGTACCGTTTTTTTTTTTTTGAATTTTCGATTTCAAGATTTTGATACCATTATATATTTCGTTACTTCCTGAACACGTTTTAAATGTTTTTAGAGTGATGTCCGTCTGTCTGTGGTCGATTGCATGTTTTGCACGATAGCT
The DNA here is from genome assembly GCA_951213105.1 of Amaurobius ferox. NCBI lineage: Eukaryota > Metazoa > Arthropoda > Arachnida > Araneae > Amaurobiidae > Amaurobius > Amaurobius ferox. The sequence goes on along the minus strand of OX578140.1, from coordinate 155,348,703 downwards.
CCCACAAATATGAATCGATTTTTAATTTTTATCTGGCTTTGTTAAAAATCTAGACCCAGATAGACTTTTTTTTTTTTAAATTCGAGTGAAAATTCGCAATGTATTCGAAATTTTATATTTGCTAAACATGGCAGCATAGGGCAAAATTTGACATAATATGCATAAAGGGGGTTAATTATGGCTCAATGGTTTCAACATGGTAGTTTTAAATATGGTAGTGAAAAACCGCCGCGATACAATTTTTGTGCTTATGGCATTATTGGTTTCCCCTGAGGGTCGTACTCCCCCCCCCCCCCCACACACACACACACTCGAGGAGATACATTGGCAAACTTGATATCAATCAAAATATTTTTCAAGCCTTTTAAAATGAAGCGTAGCATGCGTTAATTGTGATAACCTGGACCAACAATACAGACTTTTCAAATTTTTTCTTGCAAGATTTGCAAGAACAAAAATTATGAATTACTTTGGATTCTAGTGTTGAAGACCTAGACTATCCGAGAACATGAGCAGGAATTGAGCTACATTCTCCATTTAATTTAATAAGCAATATTTTGTCGTAGACTAGTTAGTTTACAACGCAAGTTTTACTAATTGAACTATTTCTGCTCAACAGACCCTATAAAATTTAGAACCTTTTTTTTTTTCTAAACATATTCCCCCTCCCCTCCAAAAAATTATCTGAATGATAAGAATTCCGCATTTTATTTAAACACACTTTCAAATTAGAAGTATGTGTCTAAAACGAACTGCGGAAGTGCCAAAAGCGAGGTCCACTACCCTGCAACACTTTGGTATGCACATAGTATTGTTCATAACCTAAATACCATTCAGTAACGTTAATCATTTTAGATTCATGATATTTTAAAATTGTTTAGAATATTTTCAGCCTTACAGGAGGTAAAGAAAGGGATGTGTTGTAATATAGGAATATAACGTGACAAGTAACACATTTATAGATTGTATAAGTCGATCTGTTGCAATGTTGATCCAAAATGCTGAAACAAATAAAGAAGAGATTGTAACACGATACAATATATAAGTACAAATATTTCTGGTTACATATATTAACTAGCGAAAATCTGGGCTTCATATAGACTCTCGCATATGAAGTATGCGAGCTGTGGAAGATCTAAAACTTAATTTAACTAATATTTATAAAATTAGAAGTATATATAAAAAAAGTTTTTTAATATTTGAAAATCCTAATATAGAAAAGCATAACAGTTTTTTAACTTTGAAAACTAGATTAATTAAATTAGAATACGGGAAAACAATGAAATTAAAGTAATACAGTAAAATCACAAAAGCGAATTTAATAAACAGGAGCGCGTTTAAGTCAACACGCAAGTGTACACGCATCGATGAACATGTGCAATTTAACAAGACAGGTCAATCATGCATAAAGCACTTATTATGAAACACTTTCAAACTGAAATGAAATTTTATTTAAACATCTCTAAAATGCGACACATTCGGCGCTGATATATTTTAAATTACCACAGTACTACAATAATTTATTATATTTGAAAACTAAAACTTCATCGAAGAAAATGAACTTTATTCAAATAACGCCATTGAAATATAAATCGTCTGGCTGTCTGTTGTTGTTGTTCAGACCCAGACCGTCCGACCTACCAGAAAGGTGTAGGATAACCGTTTGGACGGCCGGGAAGTGCCACCCAATTTAAACCGGAACCCAGTGGGGGAGGCATCCACAGGCACCGTACCCTCCTTTCCTTACCACTAACCTCTCGGAAGGACTTACGGACCCACATGTTTAACGTGATCGTACTCCGCATGAACACGACGGCAGTTGTGATAGCGTGCAAATCCAGCGCGCAAACCACCGGGTTACCGCGCCCGAAATGTGCCAACAGCGCACGGTGTTCCCACGTGGTCACCCACCCAAGTACTAACCGCGCCCGATGCTGCTTGACTTTGGTGATCTAACGAGAACCGGTGTTTTCAGCACGGTACGGCCGTTGGCTCGTCTGGCTGTCTGTGTAAAAGCAATGAATATTTCATTAATATCTCTTTTATTCCAGACTCCAGAGCTAAATCATTTTACGTGAAAAAATTTCAGCAATTCTTATACAACTCATCTTACAATCACTTTCTTACATTCTGCATCCATTAAAATTTGGCTGGAGAATGTCGGCTGGAAAATCGTCGAATGTCGACTGGAAAATTTGGCTGGAGATTGTTGGCTAGAAAATCGTCGGCAAAGGCATTGCATGCTGCAATGCTTTTGCCGACGATTTCCATGGACGCCAATGACTGCAAAGGGAGGGAGGGGTCGAACTGTTTGGAATAAGGTATGTCAAATACTTGTCTTTCTGGGAGGTTCTTTGTTTGGGTTGGACGCTGTCCCACCCGTATGCAAAAGGTTAAATGCGTGAAACAATGTTATATATTAAAAATAAAACTTTTTTTAGTCGATTTTTGCTCATTTCAACGTCTACCGTCCCCTTAATAAACATTATTAATTCCAAGCTTCAACCGCGCATTTCAACTATTAGATCAAGTTTGTAATTTTTTGCGATTCCTTACTAAAATATGTTTTGTATTAGCTGTATACCCATTCGTAGTGTGGAATGCAGAAATGTAAAGAAATTTAATTCATATTTCGCGGTGAACTTTTAATATTTTTTTGAAATTCATAATAATTCTCACAAAAGGAAAAACTGTTAGTTCTCCCGTGCTGATATAGCAAAGAAACGGGCAGAAGCACAGCTTTAGCAATTTTACAATTAAATAATAACTGTTGCTAAAAACATAGATGCAATGCATATGGCAGACTATACAAAATTTAAAAATATGGAGCAGACAATAAAGAACTCAAATTAAGTAACGTAATTTTCATTCTTTTTAAAATTGTCTGCAGATTGAAAGATTTATTTTGTATTTCGTTAATTTAAAAAGCTTCCATAATTTTAGAGATGGAGGCACAAACAACGATTGGGTTATGTTAGAAGATTTTAAATAGCTTTTATTGTGGACAGGCTAAAAAACGTTAAGGTCACGTTAGTTTGTGAACTCAATTAATGTTTTATCCCGTTTGTTTGGAGGCTGATATAACGATTGGGTTATGGTTAAAGTGAGAAATTAGACTCAAGGACATGGAGACAGACAGACAGAAAAACAGATGGATGTCTAAATTTTACCTGGGCCTACCCGTTAATATACCAATGCTCCCCATCTAAATTGCATAAAATTTAGTACAGCCGTTCTCTCTTGAGACAAGCAGGTGGATTTGCAATTTTATTTATATAGATTTTTCGAATTCAAACAAACCCTTCAACGATCCGAAGAACTGGAATATCAAGATCATTAAAACAAACAAATCATTAAAATAAACAACGATATTCAACCACTGTTTTTCAAGAACTCATTTTCCTGTCAGACGGTCTAAAATGTTCAGGTGACTGAACTAATGATCTTAAGAAAAAGACGAAGGGGAGGGGAGGGGGTATGTAAGCCGTCCGGTTCTTCACGGTACTACGCGTTAAAAAGTGCAATCGGATTTTTTTAGGGACGAAACTTCAGGAATCTTCTGAACGTATATCATCAGCAAGGATGAGTCAGTCGGAGCGTGGGTTGTCTTTGTGGTTCATTCTTGACCTACCGATGTTACCGGAAGAAACGTACATCCGACGTGATATCAGCGCGCTGCAATCGAGACGTGAGACGAATTCGGGTTTATTAAGCTAACGTATCAAGATGCAGTTAATAATTCGACCAAACGGCGGCTTAAAAAAGCTGAAATTAAAATACTTCGTTAACAACAGTATAAAGTTAATTAAAAGCATCTGCTGATATTGATTACAAAAAATCTGATGTGGGCTGAACATGAATTTCCCTGCAGACTTAAATTCGCGTTCTCTTTATTTCAATTAAATTTAATTCACTTTTAATTCAATTTTCGTTCTCATTTGATAACTGGACTTATTTTCAAAGGTGGCGTGGAGAAAATACGAACAAACTAATATATCTCGAGAACGGCTAGTCCTAGTGTAATGGGGTTGGTCTTATTCCTTTCTTCGTTAAAAATTACGTATTAAACAAGCATTTAATGGATATATTTGAGCATACGTATCTTTTTAGTTTAGATTTTGACAATTTTTGCGGGCCATTCTGCAAAAAAAGGCAGGTTATTTTTTTCCGAATCGTACCAAAATCTAATCAGCACCAGGGTGACCTATACGTGACTCATCTACCGAATTTTGTGAAATTTGGTCCATTAGTTTTTCAGCTAGAGTGGATATACAAGATTTTGCAGGCCATTTCGCAAAAGGAGGCGGGTTCTTTTATCCCCAATCGTACCCAAAACTAATCAGCACCAGACCCGCCCACAAGTGACTTACCTACAAGATTTTGTGAAATTCGATGTATTAGTTTTTTAGTTAGAGTGGATACAAAATCTGAACAGACAGACAGACACACAAACACACATACAGACGTCACGTTAAAAATAGTTTTTGGTATTCTAGAGGTCTGTACTCTATCTTACAACTATGAAAAAATACTAGTTAATTATACTCATAATTAAGGAATCATTAATTTAAAAATAATCAAGAATACATATTTTAAATACCACACCTTTATTTTGTTTCAACTAACAACAGCAGCTACTTTTCTAACACTAGCGATACCTAGTAGATATAATTCCCAAAGCATCATGGAATTTTCAAACGTTTCTTTCATAGGAACTTTTTCTCCTTCTTTCCAACTCCATGGACTAGGCATTATTTGACGGCTTTTCCGTATTATTTTTAGGAAAAAACAATAGCTAGAGATTATATATAGAATTTTTGTTTTATTGTGTTACCTGTAAGATGCTTAGCTGTGCGACAAAACTATGTATTCTGTTCCTGATAGTTTGTGCAATTTAGAGGCATCTTCTAAGCAAATCTCTGCTTAGAAAAATGACGTTAAAAATATTATTTAAAAAAAATCTGATGTGGGCAGCACATGACTTTCCTTATATAATGCAATGAGTTTACTATTTTTACAGTAAGAAAAATGGATTTTATATAGATAATTATATTCTTTCCAAGATATTGAATTTTCGTCAATGAGTCGCCATTTTCATTGATTTAGAGTCATTTTTATCCATTTGGCGAGTTTTTCGTTAATTTAGCAACATTGAAGAAAGTCGTCAAGTTGGCGGCATCCCACCAAATTGGTCGCCAAAATCTCGCCAAGCGTTATGGACGGAGAAAGAATTTATTCTTACAGCAGATAAATGACTATTGGTGTTCAAATAAAAAAGCATTACTCAAAGTATCTCTTTTCATGAATGGAACGAGATAGATCCACGAGAATGGTGTCATAAATTTATCGCATGGTATTACATATGAAAAGTGAACATGTTTTTAATAGGAAATATTTTTTTTATTTTATATGATTTTTTGATAATTTTTTTGAAAAAATGTGCAATATCTCGAGAACGATTCATGTTAGCGTTCTAAAATTTATGTCAATCGTTTTCTAATGAAAAATGATATAAGAAATGTCTACTTGCGTAACTTTATTAGAGATTTTGATTTTTTTGGCGATTTTTTCAAAATTTCATTCGAAAATTTAGGGGGGGTTCTAAACATTCGATTGCGTATAAAAACAACTGGTTTCCAGTGCTTACGGATTGTAATATTTGTACCAAATTTCATTCGAATCGGTCCATTTGTTCGTCAGTTATCGTCTCCACAGACTCACTGACATATACACACACAGACATCTTCGTCCATTTTGTTGCTCCAAGTCCTCTGGACGAGCCGGACGGCCTGGGGCTTTCACACACAGACATCACTCCAAAAATGTTCGATTCGTGATCAGGGATGCTTGAAACGTGCTCTCCCGTTGAAAACTCGGATTCAAATTTTCTACCCCGTCACAATACTTTCTTTATACATTATTGTATATAAGGAAAGTAATAGTATTTTAATTATTTTTTTTAAGCATTATAAAAATAGTATTTTAATATGTGAGTACTGTCAGATTGATAATTTTGGTGGCCTTGGGAAAACAGCATTTTGGAAGTTTCTTTCTTAATTCAGTAATTTAAATTAATAGGAACGCATATTGCCCTTAATTATGTACATTAAAAAATAAATACTGTTGATTTGATTTAAAATAAGGCCAATTATTTGAAAATATAATTTTACGTTTTTTTTAACACTTTACAATATAGTTGAAAAGTATTTATGACTTTGTTCATTCTGTCTGTCTGTCCGTTCGCACGATAACTGCCCTAAAAATGATTTTATCAAAATGAAACTTTAGTATATTGTTCAGACGATCTGTGGGGACATATGGAAATATAAATTAATAATAACACACAATTAGTTTTGGATTGAACCCGGGTTAAAAAATGAAATACATTGAACCCTATGGGACATAATATTTCTAACATTTTTTAAGCGAATTTAAAATTCGCAAATTGCTTCGAAAGTTTTAAGAAATATTCGAATTATCCCATAAAAAATATAACAAGAAAGATCAATCATGCTTAAAGCATTGATTATGAAACACTTTCCAACTTCAATGCAATTTTATTTAAACAAGTCTAAAAAGCAATACATTCCTCGGTAATATTTTGAAACTTATCACAATACTGCATTAATTTATTATATTTGAAAACTTAAACCTTCATCGAAAAAAATGAACTTCATTCAAATGACGGCACTGAAATATAAATTGCCTGGTTTAAACATCTCTAAAATGTTATACATTCCTCTGTAATAGTTTTAGAATTATCATAATACGACGATAATTTATTATATTTGAAAACTTCATCGAAAACAACTGAAATTAATTCAAATGACGTCATAGAAAAAATATCACGCCTGGATCTCTCTATAAAAACAGGATTTCATTCATAACTTTCTGCCATTCATTTCATTCATCACAATACTATAATAATTTATTTTATTTAAACATTTTGTTTAAGACCATGGAGCTACAAAAATTAAACTCTATGCTTGAAACTTCATCGAAAAAAATCGTCCTTCTCTTTATGAAATCAATTAATATTTCATTCATATCAGCCATGCAGACTCCATGGACTATATTATTTTGTGTTAAAAAAATACAGGAATTCTAATACAACTCATTCTATATATTTTGCTGTTTACATTTTACATAGGTGAAAAATAGGCTTAGTTGTAGAAATAATCACAAATTTTGATGAGCATTTAAACTCAAATATATTGTCATTGCGTTGTTTCAGTATGTAGATGCATAGATTTTAAGCAGAAATAAAGTAGTTTTAGGACGGATACAACACTCAATATGAATTAAAAAGAACTTAAAAAATCACGATTTTGAAACAAGATGGATGCCATATATCATTTTGAAGTGGGTCATGTGATCTTTTCATATCATGGTCACGTGATCGTTTCATATAAGAGGTGTAATTTTTATTTTAATTTTTATTTAAAAAACTACTGAATATATTTCGTTGAATTTTTTTTTATATATTTTATGGAACAATTTGAATATTACCTAAAATTTTCGAAGCAATTTGTGAATTTTAAATCCGCTTAAAAATGTTTGAAAAATTAGATCCCATAGGGCTCAATGTATTTCATTTTTTCGACCCGGGTTCAATCCAAAGCTAATTAGGTGATATTATTCATTTATATTCCCATAGGTTCTACAGACCGTCTGCACAACATACTAAAATTTCATTTTGATTAAGTCATTTTTACGGCAGTTATCGTGCTAACGGACAGACAGACAGACAGACAGACAGACAGACAGGCAGAATGAACAAAGTCATAAACACTTTTCAACTTTGTTGTAAAGTGTTAAAAAACATTCAGCAAAATACACTCTATAATTAAAAAGTCGACGCACCAAGAAGGAGTTGTCCGATTGTAATGAAATTTCGTATGCAAAGACATTTAGTCTTTAGTGACGAGTCCCGTTTCCAACTGTGTCCTGACGACAACCGCAGACGTGTCTGGAGACGTCCAAGATAGCTGGGGATCCTGCCCTTGCTATCGCACGCCACACTTGCTCATAACAGGGCGTCATGGTCTCGAGTGCCATCTCCTTTGATAGCCGGACCTCTTTGGTAGTCATTTCTGGCACACTGACAGCACACCGGTACGTAGACAACATCCTACGCCCGGTTGTGTTACCATTCCTTTTGTGACACCCCGGACTTACTTTTCAACAAGATAATGCCCGGCCGCACACGGCACGTATTGCTGTGGATTGTTTCCAAGCTTGCCCAACACTTCCTTGGCCAGCTAGGTCTTCTGATCTCTCTCCCATAGAGCCCCTATTTGGGACGTTATGGGAAGGTGATTGCAACCATCCCGAAATGTTTACAATTTAGCCCGACAGTTGGAAGCAATTTGGCAAGACATTCCGCAGGGCACCATCCGTGAACTGCATCAGCCTATACCACGCCGGGTGACATCTTGCATCCAGACCAGAGGTGGACCAACGCCTTATTGACTTCCTCCCTTTGTATACGGTCAAACCTTAAATCGTTAAATTATTCTGAAATTTTAATCGTTTCTTTTTCTATGTATGTTCTTTACATCCACCAATTTTTATCACAATTTGACAACTCCTTCATGGTGGGTCGATTTTTTTGTTATAGAGTGTATATTTGGTAGTTTTTAAAATAAAAATTAAAATAATAATTCCACCTATATTATATGGAGAGATCACTTGACCCACTTCAAAATTATATGTGGCATCCATCTTCTGTCAAAATTGTGATTTTTAATGTTCTTTTTTATTTATATTTAGTGTTGTATCCGTTCTAAAATCGCTATTTTTTTGCTTAATTTTTGTGCATATATATTCTGAAACAACGTAATTACAATATATTTGAGTTTAAATGATCATCAAACTTTGATTATTTCTACAACGAAGTCTGGTTTTCACATCTGAGAATGTAAACACATCAAGCTGTAAGATGAGTTGTATAAGAATTGCTGAATTTCTTTAACGCAAAATTATTTAGCTCTGGAGTCTGCAATATAGCTGATATGAATGAAACAATAATTGATTTTACATAGAGAAGCAGACGATTTTGCAGCAGACTTTTTCGATGAAGTTTTAAGCATAGAGTTAAATTACTTTTACCTTCATGGATTTAAGTTTTAAGTAAAATGAATTATTATAGTATTGTGATGAATGAAAAGAATGGAATAAACGTGTATGTATGAAATATTTACTGCTTTTACATAGAGAGCCAGGCGATTTATATTTCAATGACGTCATTTGAAAAAAGTTCATATTTTTCGAAGAAATGTTAAATTTTCATATATAATAAATTATTGTTGTGATAATTTAAAAAATATTACCACTGAATATATCGCATTTTAGAGATGTTTAAATAAAATTGCATTGCAGTTGGAAAGTGTTTCATAATCAATGCTTTATGCATGATTGATCTTTCTTGTCTAAATAGCAAACTTTGAATATAAAATAACATCAAAACAAAATCTCGATCAAAATGAAATTAAAAAAAATTATTTTCCCGTTACTCAGGCAGCACTTCACTTCTTTTCAGAGTCACGAGACGCCACTGAATGCAAATGCTTATTATGCTAGAGTTCAATTGCGCCGAGCAAACATGCATATTTGCAAGTGACCCACTGTTCGTCGTCATCGCTCTCTAATGCGACCGGCATCTTGAAAAGCAATCTCGTTCCATGCTTTCTCTCAATGGTGCCGACTGCAATCCGGAACAACTGTTTCAACTTGGAAAGCGTGGGGTACCTGAGCAGCACCTGCTCAAATAATCGCTGCGGAAATCTTCAGTGACTTCGTCTGTTTTCGGCCTTGGACCTGGTGGCGTGTGGAAAATGGTCGTAAATTGGAGATTTTCTTAGAAAGCGTGAGCAGGCGACGGGTATTTTGAAGCCTTTTGTCACGTCAGAACTCTAATGGTCTGCGTGATCTGCAAAACCCTTAAGTAATACACGTCAAAAATGTAAATTGATTTAAATAAAGTAAAGACGAAATTTTCAGATTTTAAAAGTCATTCAATAAACATCCTATAGACGTACACATAATAATATGTGTACGTCTATGGAATGTTTATTAAATGACTTTTAAGATCTTAAAGTTTCCATTTTGCGGCTGACTTGTACCATATATTTGTGGCACGGTAGCTGTTGGCGCCATCTGGTGTTGCGATTTTAAATTCAAATTGTCGTTCATTAAAATGTTATGGAATCGTGTTAAATCAATGGAATCGTGATAAAAGTTTTGGAATCATATCGAAAATCGCTACTCGAATTTACAACAGATCTACACGTTTTGGGACCTCTAGAACAACAACAATAAAAAAAATTAAGAATTATAAAAATTTTTAAAATATTAATTAATAAGTAATTTTAAAGCAAGTCTCCCGGGAAGGAAGGAGTTGTGACAAACACTCATCTTTTAACCGTCGTCAGAACTGCTTTAGGTTAAAAGAAATGCTCCGATATCAAAAGGGGTGACCAGATTGCTCATATGGGAACATCAAAATAAAAATATACTCTAAGACAAAAAAATCGACGCACCATGAAAGAATTATCTAAATGAGACAAAATTTGGTACGTGTATTGTGGATATACAAAAAAAAATGATTAGAATTTCAGAACAATTGGATGATTTATTGCACTGAAAGATCTACACAATGTGAGCACGTCAATATGGCGTTGGTCCACCTCTGGCTTTGACACAAGCTGTTACCCGACGTGGCATTGATGCATAAAGTTGCCGGATGATGCTCTGAGGGATGTCGTTCCAAATGACCTCCAATTGACGTGCTAATTCGTCAACATTCTAGGATGGGCGCAGGCGATGCCCCATCTCAACCCAAATGTGCTCAATAGGCGAGAGATATGGGGATCTGGCTGGCCAAGGAAGTGTGTTATAAGCACGCAGACAATCAATAGAGAGGTGTGCCGTGTGTGGCCTGGCATTATCTTGCTAAAAGTTTGCCCGGGGTGTCGCGAAAGGAATGGCAATACAACTGTGCTGTTATGGTGCCACGGAGGACTATCAAAGGGTCCGGCTGTCAAACGAAATGGGTTTCCCAGACCACAAGTCCCTGTTGTCAGGCTGTGTGACGTGTGATATTAAGAACCGGGTCCTGACGATGTCCGGCCTGTCTCCTGCGAGTATAGATTCAGCTCTCGTAGTCGTCTATTAATGAACCGGGTGGTTACTGCAGTGTTTGTCACACGCTGGATGGTGGTACCGGCCGTCCAAATAGTTGCTCTTAGTCCTCCGGACGAGTCGGACGGTCTGGGTCTTCTACACGCTGGATGGTTGATAACGACGAACCTCGTGCTGTCACAGCTGCTCTGACATTCGCTCTATGTTCCCGTTCTGTCGTCGCTCTAGGCGGTCTGCTGCCAGCTTGCCGCAGAAATCTGCCATCCCGGACCCATTCCTGCCAACATCGTCTAATTTCTGCATCACTCCTATCCAAATGCCGAGCGATTCGTCGGTGTGCCCATCCATCCTCATGCAGTACGACCGCACGCCCTCTTTCAAACTCCTTCATATGCTCGTAGTGGCCGCGAATTCGCCGTCGAGGCATTGTTACAATCAATGTACGTAAACGCAATCGAAATCCACTGCAAGTTTTGCTCTTGAAAGCTAGGTTCGCTCCTTATATACACTACCATGGTGCTCAGTTTCAATGCGCTGTAGTTCGGACTATTCATTCATTGCCTGCAAATTTTTGATCATTTGCATATTCGGTCGAGAGGTGTTTGCATGTACAGTTTCATTGATATCGGATTGTTTTGTGAGGGTGGAGACGTCGATTTTTTGTCTCAGAGTGTGTATTTAAGTGATAAGTTTGTAACGAGGGTTTTGGGAACATATAAGAGTAAATTGTACAAATTTAATGATGGTAATGACAGGTAAGGTTTTCGTGTTTATCGTATATAACGTAACAAGTGGAAGGAGTGCATTTATGTTCCGTTATTTGGTGAATTTTGGCATTAAATTTGTACGATTTTTGTTCAAAATAAGTATTTAGGAAATTGCTTTACGCAATTTCCATTCTCATTTGTATTATTTATTAATATAAAATGTACCCGGCGTTGCCCCTGGTTTAAGAGGCAAAATTCTAATAAATACTACATTGGAACTCACAGTAAATTCCTGAAAACCACGTTTTAAAGGGTGTTCCAAAAAATTTACCTCGGCTTTTATTCCTTAAATATTGATCTTAGACATATATAATACAATACAAACCTGCATAAAAAAGGTACAGCATTTTATGAAATAGATAAAAATATTCAGAGGATTAAATTTGAAAAAATTCAAAATTTAAATTTTTATACCTCCCTGGTACAAAAACATTTTCAATGAGTAAAATGTGCCCCATACACTAATAAGGTGATGTACAAAATTTCAACATTTTATCATATAAAGTCCCAAAGATATGTCTAAACAAAGTTGGTGAGGGATTAATCACAAATTAAAATATAAATGTTTACAGCAAGAATGCAAATGGCACAACGCAAAAATGCTTCATAGGCAAATAATATCTGCCTCCTTAGATTTATTTACAATTTTTCAAAAATATGCTTCCTGAAAAATACCTTAAAATTTTACATGGTTTATTACAGAATAAAACTTGGAAATGGCACAATCAAAATGAATATTAAATCAGCTTAGAAATGTATGCATATGCAAATATCTGCCTCTGATCGGTGCGTCACACAATCGCAACAGACGCATCATCACATGAGAAAGTCATTGATCAATCCATTGATCAATCGCCTGCCATTGATCAATCGTCTGCCATTGATCAATCGCCTCGCTTACGCAAGCATAGCGTGCGCAGCCCGGCAGTCCGGGCGAACCCTTAAGTATTTTACATTTCTGCTATATTTTGAGAGTGTAGTTAGCCTGTACCGACAGTATGTCACAATACAGCAACGAAGAACTTTTTGAAATGCTTATGGTGTACAGTCTTTGCAATCGCAATGCTAACGAAACTGCACGGAATATAAACGTACTTTTCCCAATTCTCGACATCGTTCTGGGAGATTAATTTCCCGATTAGTGCAACGAGTGCATGAAAGAGGAGGCGTACATCGTGTAGGTGGACTAGGTAGGTCCAGACTTCACTCAGCTGATGTAGACATTGAGATTTTGGCTTACTTTTGCAGTCATCCATATAGTAGTGTTCGTACCGCTGCTTCAGAAATGAACGTACCACGTGCAACAGTGTGGAGGATACAGAGACTGAATAGATGGCATCCGTTTAACATTCATGGTGTGCGAGGACAGGAGGCAACAGATTATCAACGTCGTCTAGAGTTTTGTAATTGGGCTCTAAATCAGGAAGATGCAAATCCCTCTTTCCTGAAAAACGTAATTTGGACTGACGAATGCTGTTTTAAATAAGATGGATGCATAAATCCTCAAAATGAGCACTTCTGGTCTGGTACAAATCTATTCATGGTACGTGATATTCATCATCAGAAGCAATTTTCTGTGAATGTATGGTGTAGTATTTTTAAAAACCGTTTGTTTGGACCCATACTGTATGATGGTACGTTGACGGGTGACAGACATGTTAATGAGACTCTGAATGCGGTTATTCCTGATTTTATTAATGAACTGCCCCTAACAGAACTTCCACATGTATGGTTTGAACAGGACGGATCTTCAGCTCACCATACTACAGTAGTGAAACACTAGTTAAATAACAAGTTTCCAGACAAGTGGATTGGCTTGCATGGGCCAGTCGAATTTCTCCCTAGATCGCTTGATTTAACGCCTATGGATATTTCTGTGGGGTCATTTACGCACAACAGTTTATCTGCCACCTCCCTTAAATAAAGCAGAGTTTCAGCAACGCATTCAAGATGGTTGTTGTGATATCACCGAACAAGAACTTGATCGAGTGCTCAGAAGTGTTATCAGGCGAATGCAGCTCTGTATTGGCATGGATGGAAAGCATTTTATACAATATTTGCAATCTTTGTGTAAAGTTATTATTTCTACATAGTGTAGATACTTTTGTAAAATTTTGTATTTTTTAAAATTTAATTCCCTTGAAAATTTTTATCGTTTTCATAAAATTCTGTATCTTTTTTTACGCAACTTTGTAATCTATCTATATATACTAATTGCCAAGTGTCCGTCTGTCTGTCTGTCTGTCTGTCTGTCTGTCACGCTTTTTTCAGGCACTTCCCGTATAGATAGAGACTTGCAATTTGCTACACGGCTCGGACGTTCGATAAAACCCCCTGGAAAAATCGAATTTTTCGAAAATGTTCTCTAGGGGGTATGCTACACACCAAAACGTTCGAAAAGTGAAATCATAGGAAAGCATGCTTTGCGATGAGATACAGACTTCAAATTTGGTGTATGGGTAAACCGTTCGAATGGACGAAAAAGTGCAATTTCAGATTTCCAATATTGTCTACTTAAGGGGGTGCCGCAGACCCAAAACTTTCGAAAAGTGAAATGATAGGAAAGTATGCTTTGCGATGAGTTAGAAACTTCAAATTTGGTACATGAGTAAACCGTTTGAAAGGAAGAAAGTGTGCAATTCAGATTTCCAATATTTTCTACTTAAGGGAGTGCCGTACACCAAAACGTTCGAAAAGTGAAATGATAGGAAAGCATGCTTTGCGATGAGATAGAGACTTCAAATTTGGTGTATTGATAAACTGTTCGAAAAGAAGAAAGTGTACAATTTCAGATTTCCAATATTTTCTACTTAAGGGGGTGCCGCACTCCAAAATGTTCGATTTACCGAATAAATGAGAAAAGGCTACTTTAAAATTTGATAGCGGCTTGAAACTTGTTATATGGGCTAATCACTTGACGAAAACACCCAAGAAGAAAATAGTTTTCCAAAAATGTTCATTTGAGGGGGTGCTCCAGAGTAAAACGTTCGAAAACTGAGTTGATAAAAAACCATGCTTCGGAATGAGATAGAGATATCAAATTTGGTGTAAAGGTAGATAGCTTGAAAGGAAGAAAGTGTACAATTTCAGTTTACCAATATTTTCTACTTTAGGGGGTGCCGCACGCCAAAATGTTCGATTTTCGGAAGAAAGGAGAAACGTCCTTTTTAAAACGTGATAGAGGCTTGATATTTGGTATATGGGTGAATCATTTGATAGAAAATACAATAAGAATGGAGTTTTTCCAAAATGTACACTTAAAGGGGTGGGTACTCCACATAAAAACATTCGAAAGGTGAAATAGTAAAAAAGCATGTTTCGCGATGAGATGGCGATTTCAAATTTGGTATATGGGTAAATGGTTGGAAAGGAAGAAGGTATGCAATTTCAGTTTTCCATGATTTGTTATTATAGGGGGTGTCGCACACTAAAATATTCGATTTGACGAACAAATGAAAAACGCCTGCTTTAAAATGTGACGAGGCTGAAATTTAGTATATGGGGTAATTATTTGATAAAAAACCTAAGATTATTACTCTTTCTCAAAAATGTTCATTTAAAGGGGGTGCTACACAGAAAAACGTTCTAAAGGTGAAGTGATAGAAAAACATGTTTCGCGATAGGATAGAGACTTCAAATTCGGTGTATGGGTAAACTGTTCGAAAGGAAGAAAATGTGCAATTTCAGATTTCCAATATTTTCTACTTAAGGGAGTGCTGCACACCAAAATGTTCGATTTACTGAATAAATGAGAAAAGGCTCCTTTAAAATTCGATAGAGGCTTGAAATTTGATATATGGGCTGATCATTTGACGAAAACACCCTAGACGAATATAGTTTTTCAAAAATGTTCGTTTAAGGGGGTGTTCCAGAGTAAAACGTCCGAAAAGTGAATTGATAAAAACCATGCTTCGGAATAAGATAGAGATATTAAATTTGGTGCTGTTAAGGCTTTGGTATTTTAGTTTGGAAAGAAGAAAGTGTGAAATTTCAGATTTCCAATATTTGCTACTTTAAGGGGTGCGCAAACTAATATGTTCGATTTTCAGTATAAATAAGGCACGTTTCCTTTTAAATGTGATAGAGGCTTGATATTTGGTATATGGGCCAATCATTTGATAAAAAAACCAAGATAGAGTATTTCAAAAATGTTCATTTATGGGTGTGCTTCACAGAAAAATGTTCCAAAGGAGAAATAATAAAATAGGGGTGCCTCTGGATGAGATAGACTTTAATGTCGTGTACGAGTAGATAATTCGAAAGGATTAAATGCGCAAATTAATTTTCCCAATATCTTCTTTTTTAGGGGGTTCTGCACACCAAAATATTGGATTTGTCGAATAAATGTGAAACGTGAATTATAAAAAAATTTACATTACTCAGGGGTTGCTTATTTCAAGACCGTTGATTTTCAACGGGTATTCGGCTAGTTTATTATATTTGTCTAAGATCAATATTTAAGGAATAAAAGCTGAGGTCAATGTTTTTGGGACACCCTGTATACACACACACAGACACACACACGCACACACACACACACATATATATATATATATATATATATATATATTTAATATATATATATAATATATATATATATGTATATATATATATATATATATGTATATATATATATATATATTTAATATATATATAATATATATATATATGTATATATATATATATATATATATATATATATATATATATATATATATATATATATATATATATATATAATAAAAGTTTGAAAATCCAATGAAAGAATAGTGAGACGTTTTAACTCAAAAAATCCCAACATTAAAAAATGCCTTACAAATAAAAGTATCCAACAGAGAATCATCAATCAAGTGGAAAAAAAATGAATACTAATCAAGATTGGTATCACGTCTGCATTCAATAGATAAAATCAAGGACAAAGCGTTTTAAAAAATGAAAGGTCTTTTATTTAACACATTCTAAAAGACGTACAGAACATATATTAATATATACGTCCTTCATCAGTGGTTACATGAATAGTAAAAACATGTAAAATTTATATATAGACTAGTTTAAAGCTTATATACGCCTTTCATCAGTGACTACATGAATAGTAGAGACATGGAATGTTTATATATAGAGAGACCAGTTTAAAGCTTATATACGCCCTTCATCAGTGGCTACATGAATAGTAAAAATTTTAAACTGGTCTCTCTATATATAAACATTCTATGTTTTTACTATTCATGTAGCCACTGATGAAGGGCGTATAGTATACGTCCAAAAGCTCTCTGGCATTTTTTAATATATGTTCTATACTTCTTTTAGGATGTGTTAAATGTGTTAGGATGTGTTAACCTTTCGTTTTTTAAAACGCTTTGTCCTTGATTTTACCTAAAATGAATACAACAATAAAAGTATTAATATAACTATAAAAGTAACTGAAAAAAAATGAAGGAGAGTGTGAGTATCAGAATTCTTCTATTAACATTGGACAAAAGTAGAATTAAAAATTTAACAACATATATATATATATATATATATATATATATTCAGGTGGCCACCATGTGTTAGGGAGGAGTTTTTCAAAGCTACAAGTATGTTTGCGATGAAGGAGGAAACCTTGTCATATAAACTTCAAAATTGTATAGACGCCCCTTTCAAAAAAGAAAGCAGTTGACATTAAGTTAAAAAAACTTGGGTAATAGAAACCTAGATGAGTAACGGTTAAGATACCCCCTGACCACACACGCGTCTCGGGGAAGAGATATTTGCGGGGGCTGCAAATAGGGGAACCCTTACAGTAATCAACCATTTACGAAGACAGGAAGAGGAGTTATAGGAAATTTCATTTGATTATAGTCTGAGATCATATAATAAAAGGATATATGATTGGTTGAGGAAAACTTGGAATATACACACCTTGGAACTAAGGGCTCAGTAGCCCAGTGGTTAATGCACAGGAATTACACTCGGTAGGCCCGGGTTCGATTCCCTCCTCTGCCCAAACTGCCGCCGTGTTCACGCGGAGTACGATTACGTTAAACATGGGGGTCCGTAAGTCCTTCCGAGAGGTTGATGGTAGGGGAATGATGGTACATTCCCTGCAGATGCCTCCCCCACTGGGTTCCGGTCTAAATTGGGTGGCTCTTTCCGGCCGTCCAAACAGTTACCGCATACCTTTCTGGTAGGTCGGACGGTCTGGATCTCAACAACAACAACACCTTGGAACTAGAAAAAATATATGAACGGAAAAAGTAGAACGAGAATCTACTTCGAGGTTATAATTTGAGGAGCTAACACTTTGATTTGTGCGCGAAAGTCCAAATGACAAATTCATTTGCATTGCTTTGTCCAAGAGTAACGTTGCAGAGTGAAGGTATGTATTCCTTTTTAGTAACTCCCTTAAATAACATTTAAAATGAAGTATTTGGAATTTATAAATGTTGATATAAGAATTATGTTTACTCACAAGAAAGATAGTAAGCTGTCATTGGACATTATTTTGTCCAACTCAAAAGGCAGTAAACTTTTACCCTTCGCTCGGAATTTGTTAATAATAAGTTTTAATTTAATTAGCTGATATAATTGTGTGCTTGTACTATTAGTAATTTGTACTATGATGTTAGTTCTTGTTAATAAATAAACTTTCTATTTAAAATTAAAATGAGTGTATTTAATATTGTGATTGTGGGTTGCATGACAACATATATGATACAGATAATCTAAAAACGTGCTTCAAAAGAAATGAAAAAAGCTGGAGGCCCAAATATTAAAATGACAAAATTTTAATGAAGAACAGATGTAAATTTCAATAGATGGAATTGAATAGAACTTCTATAGGTGCTACTTTTCAAGGATCATCCATAGAACTTTTAAATGTGTTTTGTATTATAAAGCAATGCACGTGGTTGAAACATTATAAAAAGTTCCGATACATTATAAAACTAAAAATAGTAAGAGAAAAATGGAAAGGAGTTGATGATAGTCACATTAAACAAATAATAACAAATTTTAATATATTAATAATACTGCGATTAGAAATCAAAAAGTCATACATGCGAACCACTTCATACATAACGCCGAAGAGTGCAATGAAATACCTCAAGAAAAATCCGCAATAGAATAATTGAGAAAGCGCTATCTAATGAGTTCCATTAGAAACACACTTGAAGAAAATTAATAATTATGAGATTATTGATATACAAATAAAGTACAACAATAGGAATTAAAGAAATGAATAAAGAACTAAAAATATTATTTAATGAATAATTATGTTGTAAAATAATATGTATCTAAATCGTATCCCAATTATTAATTAAAAACTGCAAAAATATTTATAAAAATATATTAATGTAAAAAGTCTATTTGCATAACAGTTTATTATATTAATTATAAAATGAATTTAAAATTTTTAAAGTGATAATTGTGGGGGAAATTCCAATTTGGAAGCTTCCCACACTCTTAGTGGGGCAAACAGGGTGTTGTATTCTTAAATTCTTAAAATTCCAAAATAATTCTTCAATTCGGAATAAATCCAATAAATGAATTGACCTCGACTTTTAGAATATTCCTTTAAGAACACCGGTTTATCTTCCCGTTAAATATTAAAATCACCAAAGGTGCATTAACAGAGCTGTCTGATTATCGTGCTAATTATTATACACAAATATATACAGTAGACATAAACTGACATAGTTTTAATTCAGAAACGAAATTTATTTTATAATTAATTCTATATCTTTATAAATATAATTTTCCCTTCAGATTAAGATTCAACTCCGTCGCGGGCAAAAATCATGGGTCAGGCCAAGTTCTGAATAGATAACTATTTAGATGCAAATAAAATGTTCCAAAAATAGACAAATCAAGAAATTATTGGCGAAATATCATTGAATTAGTAAACTGTATCCTGCCCATAAGATAAATCTGTGAACAAATTTTAGAAGATTGCGAAATATTTTAAAAAACAAACAAAGATGTTGGAAATATTGTTGTTGAAGAGAGATCAGGTTTCAGTGATCCTTTAGTCAACCATGATCCTGTCTTAGACTCTCAGATTTGACAGATAATCAGAAAAAATATTGATCAAATTAGGGCCATATCAACCAATGTTGTTATTCTTTCCAAGTGATGGAAAAGACAGATTCAATCCCCCATTGGTATAAAGAATTTTAGTACTTAGAATATAGTACAATTAAAGATTGTGCATACTGCTTTGTGTGCTTTCTGTTTCCTCATAGAATAGGCCAAGAGAAGAGTGAAGATGCATGGTCGCAGACTGGAGTAAGAAATTGGGAGAAAATGAGGAGTGCCGGAAAGCAAAAGCTGCGAAAGTTACAAACTCACTTTTCATCTATTGCACACAGAATAGCACTTCACAACTATTGTGACTTTTTAATAAAGGAGTGGCACATCGATGTGCTTCGTGATCAAACTAAGAGATTACCTCTGATAGGAAATGAAAGAGTACAGTTTCAGAACAGAGAAGTAGTGAGAATCTTGCTCGATACATGCAGGAGCCTAGGACGTCAAGGGATAGCATTTCAAGGCTCAAGACCAAATGATGGTAATTTTGTATATATAGTATCGCTGATCTCAAAGATATAACCACATCTGGAAAACGTGGTTTGATGAAAGAGAATTACGGCAGTACCACGTGACTTACATAAGTCCTGAGTCACAAAATGAGCTTATATTTCTTGTTGCTGAAGAAATAGAAAGAAAATTGTTAAGGAGATTAAGAGCTGTGATTTCTTCTCAGTGATGGCTGATACCACACTTGATAGTTCACAAAAGGATATGCTTCCGATTGTTGTTCGTACTGTCTATGAAAACTGCAAACCAAGAGACGCTTGCTAGTATGTTTTTGAATGTGCTGAAAAAAAAGGTATTGGAATGGCAAATCAAATTTATGAGACTTAAAGAAAGAAATCGCACATCCTCATTGGACGAACACCTCATTGAACGATTGGATTACAGGACGAACGCAGCCGTAGAACACAGCTGCAGTATCAGTAATATTACTCGATACTTATTCGACTATACTTGAAGCATTGTACGTTTTCTTCAATTCAAGTACTAAACGTTTCAGACAGTTGAGTTGAGGAATAAGATCAAGGAAGTGGAGAATGCCCTTCTTTTGAGAAATCTGCCTAGGACTAGGTGGATAGCCAGAGCAGAAATTATAAAAGCTGTAAACGCATCATTTGAACCTATCTTATCTGTATTAGAAGAAATTTCCACACAACAGGATGTGCTACAAAAAGAAAAGCGTACGTGTTATACAAAAAGATGAAATCATTTGGTTTCATTGTTAGCTTGTTTTTTATGAAAAACATTATGTATAAGATGAAGATTTTTACAGAAACTTTGGAAAGCGCTGATCTGAATTTGATTGATTGTATAGTTGTCGAAAACGCAGTAATAATTTTGGAGGAGATTAATACTAACACCATAAAAATGGACAACTTGATCACAAGTCACAAGTGCGGAAACACTTGCTGGAAACATTAAAGTTGATCCTGAGCATGACTTTAAACTGCACCATAGAAGACGAATGAGGCCGAGAAGAATTGAAGAGTATGCTGAAAATGAAGTAAGCATAGACCTAAAACAATTCTATAGAAAATAGTTCAAGGCTGTCTTTGATACGCTATGTAGAGGCCTTAAAAACAATGCGTTTGCTATTAAGACAACTATTTCTCCACTGCATTTAATTTTCAAGTTTCCATTGAACAAGGATAATTTGATAATCGAAGCAATTGAAGAGGCAACATATGCATAGAGAGACATATACTTTCGATGGAAACATTGAAGAAAGTGGAGTACATATCATAATATTATATCTCTGGAATGCATATCGTAATATCATCCATCATAAAATCATGATTTAAAGGATAATGTTTTAATGAGGAGGAAGAGAAAGTACCACAGTAATACCTTGAAGCCAGGGATGATACTAATTTTTAAATAAATTTTATCTAAAATGTACCAAGTCTGCCAACTTCGATCTTCATTTTGCCAACTATACAGGTATTTCTCGACATTGGGGGGGGGGGAGACACCCCCCCTAGCAAGGGCCCTGTGTATCACGTGACCTCGCACTCATTTCACCTTTCTCAGGAATTACTTCGCTGTAGGCATGCTCATAAAAAAGGAATAACATTGTAGCTCCTTAGTCTGTAATTGGGGTAAACTGTCTTTCTCTTCGTTATATACTGACCTTGTGCACAGTATAAGGGAGGTAGGCGTGTCTTAAAAAAGTACTTAATTCAGTATTTTGACAGCATCGATGTTTATAATTGCTATTCTGGATGTCATTGAAGCTTTAGAGCCGACACTCCCTATTTTCTTCAGGGAACTAACTGAATGTCCTTTCCCTTTTGTGCAATATGTACACTGGTCATTTGAAACTGTGGGAAAACACCTGGAGAATTTGCTTGAAATGTTCTCTAAATGTTAAGCTGCACTTGAACTTATCTCAGGAATATTTTTCAAGTGAGGCGGTGGTTCTTATAAAGAGATTCAAAAGTGTCGTTGCTATGGTCTGTCTCAAAGGCACATATATCATGTCGAAAAAAAGCTGGTAACCCATTTAACTCAAATATTCAGTGCAATTACCTAAATGTGTCGTATAAATTTTAATTTACTCTGACAATAATTAACAAATTTATAAATGAATTTTGAAATTTTTAAATTGATAATTAGCAAATTTATCTGGATAGGAGATTCAGTCTTACAGTATTGTAATAAATCAGCTAAATGGCTACTAAATTGTGTATTTTCATTTACTCATACAAGAGTTAAAATTGATAATTTTGTAAATTTTAAATGGAAAGTTTTTCCATTTGTCAAAAACATTTGACAAAAAGGAAAATTCATTATCAAGAGAGAGTTAAATCCAAAAGGTTAACACTAGATGAGATATAGAATATAAATTTGATGGATAGAAATCGAGATATATAACACTTGATTAGCTGTACTAATCAGTATGACATCATTAATATAGCGGTAGAAACTATATTCAGAGTTTATAGAATTTGACTCGTAAAAATAAAGAACAGAACTAGAGGAACCACTCCGAGGAGCACTCTTAATTTGCAGATATATTTTATAAATTCTGAATATACTATATCTATATATATATATATAGATATATATTTTCACTATATATATATATATATATATATATATATATATATATAAATTAAGATAGAATTAGGATACAAATGGAATAAAAAATGGATGGGAAGGCTAACGGGCAATATGCTGAAAAAGCCTAAGGGGGGATTGTGACCCCTTAAATCCCCGGTTACAGCATGCTGCCAGGCCGCGGCACACTCCCGGTATAGCCACAATTCCCGTAGCACTTCTCCAATGTATGTACTTCGAATGAATAGACCTTGATTTTTCAAAGGAGTAAAGAAGAAATGATACCTAATATAGAACGTTGTCAGAATCCAAAGACAAAACTAACTTCAGCGGCGCAAAGGGGAACAAAGGGGAAACTTCAGCGGCAGTAGTATGAAATGTTTAATGAATTGCGAATTCGAGCTGAACAGGTGTTTTATTTTAATTCATTTTGGTCTTAAAGCATTATCATCAGTCCAGACTTAAAAGAGTCTATATCAATGGTATTATAACATCGATTAAGTAATGAATTTTGATCAATTTCGAAATCTGTAAAAATGTGTGAAATATAAAATGTGTGAATGAGTTTAAATTGTATGTCAATATTGTTAATTGTACGGCAATATTGTTAAGAATTTGAAAGTTGTACCCTTCCCATAAACCAGCTTAATTACTTCCATTTTTATTGTTTGACCTATCCGTTGCCAACTTAAAATATATTTTTATAGAAGTGTTAAAAATGTTGTTCGAAGAGCAAATGCGTAATACTTTATTTGATTTTATTTAGTTGTTTTATATAAAAGTATATTAAACTTGTAGACATTCCTACCTTTAATAGAGATATTCCTAAATAAAATTAACGCAATATAAAATCTGAAATATTTCAGCTACAATAAACCAGTAAAAATATGCAAATAGGTGAAACCTCTTTTGAATTATAAATGGTCATTTCAGACCAACATAACATACATTTTAACTCCCGTCGTTCCACGAGGAGATGCGGGAGAATAAAATTTATATTAAAGCATTCTTTTGATCCAGGTTCATTGTTTGTGAAAGTTTCATCCAATTAGATTATATATTTCAGGAAATATTTAGCTTAGAATCGAATTTTGTAAATTTCACTTTTATATATCAAATCGGTGTAAATTCTGAAACATTTGCCGTAAAACTGCTCTTTGTTACAGCTTAACAAACCAGTAAAGACGTATGACAATTCGCTGGGTCTTTTTCATATATAAGTTGTCATAGTAGACGAAAAGAAACATATTTTTAATTCTTGTTATGCCGCACTTCGCTGTAGAATGAAATATATAGAGCTCAATATTATTATCAGGAAAAAAATAGTCCAAATTCAGGGAGAGTTCAGCAGACATTTAAGCTAGAAACGTGTAATGAAACTTCCTGTTTCAGATAAATTTACATCATAAGAAAATGGCTCTACACTAGATATTTCTTCGCTCTGTAAGAAAACACTTGTATGTCTGAGCCTGACTTCTTCTACCAAATACATATAAAAAATTTCGCTTATAACTGTGCAAAGTCCACTTGGACAATAAGAGCCTGCAATTTCGTCCTAGTAGCTCAACGGTAGAGCGGTGATGGGTCAGTTTGAAGATTCAGTGTTCAATTCCCGATTGAGGAAGCAAAACTCTTCACAACTGTAAAAAATCTGATGTGGGCAGCACATGACTTTCCCTGCAGACTCAAATTCATATTTCCTTTACATCTATAATAATTCATTACATTGAGTTTATTTGCACCAAATAATACTGAATTTGCATTTTTAATTCAATTTTTGTTTTTATTTGGTAATTGGACATTTTTCCGAAAGCCGCGTAACAAAAATGCAAGAAATCTCAAATATATTGATAACGGTTAGTCCTAAAGTATAATGGAGTGTGTTATATTCTGTTACTCGTCAAAAATTGCATATAAAACAAGAATTTAATTGGTACATTTCAGCATACGTAGTCTTTTTTTTTTTTTTTTTTTTTAGATTTTGATGAATTTTGCTGGCCATTTCGTAAATAAAGGTAGGTTGTTCTTTTACGAATCGTACCAAAATCTAATTAGCACCAGAGTATCTCACAAGTAACTTATCTGCCAAATTTTGTGAAATTTGGCCAATTAGTATTTTATCTAGGGTGGATACATGAAATTTTTGCGGGTCATTTCGCAAAAAAAGCAGGTTTTGTTCTTTTCAAAATCGTACCAAAATCTAATCAGCACCAGAGCATCTTACAAGTAACTTATCTACCAAATTTTGTGAAATTTGGTAAATTAGTATTTTAGCTAGAGTGGATACATGACATTTTTACTGGCCATTTCGCAAAAAAAAAAAAAATGCGGGTTTTGTTTTTACGAATCCTACCAAAAACTAATCAGCACCAGGGTATCACCTAAGTGACTTATATACCAAATTTTATGAAATTCGGCCCATTAGTTTTTTAGTTAGAGTGGATACGTACATTGCACGGACACATAGACAGACACACACACAGACGTCACATTAAAAATATTTTTTTCGTATTCTAGAGGTCTCGAAACGTGTAGTTCCGTCGAAAACTCGAGTTGTGATTTTTGGTATGATTCCAATACTTTCCCTATACATTACCATGTATTGTAGGGAAGGAAATTAATATTCCTAACAAAGTTACCTCAACCAATTAAAATTTTGAAATACGTTGATACTTTCATGAATGCTACACTAATGATCATCATTAATGGAGAATAAAGCAACTCGCAAGTCAAATGGTTTGAAATTATGCTGCCATCGTTATATCTCGAGCGCGGAAACATTTATTTCAAGTTAATTTATGTTAATTTAAGATTTAGTCTTGTTTTTAATGTGAATAACATCTATGGAGTTTTTGTGAAGGAAATCAGAGCGTTATGAAAAATGTAACATTTTGGAAGCTTATACCTACGAACCTTATATACAGATGCATATCATTTTTACTTTCCCTGCAATACATGGTAATGTATAGGGAAAGTATTGGAATCATGCCGAAAATCGCAACTCGTGTTTTCACGGATCTACACGTTTCGAGTCCTCTAGAATACATAATAACTACTTTTAGCGTGACATCTGTGTGTGTGTCTATGTGTCTGTGTGTCTGTGTGTCTGTCTGTCTGTCTGTGTGTCTGTGTTTCTGTCTATCTGTGTGTCTGTCTGTCTGTGCAGATTTTGTATCCACTGTAACTAAAAAGTTAATGGACCGAATTTCACAAATTTGGTAGGTAAGTTACTTGTGAGGGAGTCTGGTGCTGATTAGTTTTGGGTACGATTCGGGATAAAAGAACCCGCCATTTTTTGCGAAATGGCCCGCCAAAGTTTGTATCCACTATAACTTAAAAACTAATAAACCGAATTTCACAAATTTCGGTAGATGAGTCAGTTGTGGGTTACCGTGGTGCTGATTAGATTTTGGTATGATTCGGAAATAAATGACCTGCCTTGTTTTGCAAAATGGCCCGCAAAAATCATCCAAATCTAATCTAAAGAACTAGGTATACTCAAATATATCCATGAAATGCTTGTTTAATACGTAATTTTTAACTACGAAAAGAATAAGACCAACCCCATTACACTAGGACTAGCCGTTCTCGAGATATTTTAGTTTTTCGTACTTTCCCTACGCCACCTTTGAAAATAAGCCCGGTTCCCAAATGAGAACGAAAATTGAATTAAAAGTGAAATAAATTTAATTAAAATAAAGAGAACGTTAATATAAGTCTGCAGGGAAAGTCATGTGCTGCCCACATCAGATTTTTACTTTCCCTGCAATACATGGTAAAGTATAGGGAAAGTATTGGAATCATGCCGAAAATCGCAACTCGAGTTTTCGACGGATCTACACGTTTCGAGACCTCAAGAATACGAAAAAAACATTTTTAACGTGACGTCTGTGTGTGTGTCTGTGTGTCTGTGTGTCTGTCTGTGCGTCTGTGTGTCTGTCTGTGTGTCTGTCTGTGTGTCTGTCTGTGCAGATTTTGTATCCACTCTAACTAAAAAACTAATGGACCGAATTTCACAAAATTTTGTAGGTAAGTCACTTGTAAGCGGGGCTGGTGCTGATTAGTTTTGGGTACGATTCGGAATTGAAGAACCCGCCTATTTTGTGAAATGGCCCGCAAAAGCTTGTATCCTCTGTAGCTGAAAAACTAATGGACCAAATTTCACAAAATTCGGTAGATGAGTCACGTATAGGTCACCCTGGTGCTGATTAGATTTTGGTACGATTCAGAAAAAAATTATCTGCCTTTTTTTGCAAAATGGGCCGCAAAAATTGCGAAAATCTAAAATAAAAAACTGGGTATACTCAAATATATCCATTAAATGCTGATTTAATACGTAATTTTTAACGATGAAAAGAATAAGTCCAACCCCATCACACTAGGACTAGCCGTTCTCGAGATATTTTAGGTTTTCGTACTTTCCCTACGCCACCTTTGAAAATAAGCCCGCTTATCGAATGAGAACGAAAGTTGAATTAAAAGTGAAATAAATTTAGTTAAAACTAGCAGCATACCCGTTCTTCGTATGGAGTATATAATATAAAGAAACTTGAAATTCATAATCATGCCCAAATTCTTATAGTATACTAAATGACATGTTTAATCAAAATATTCTGTTAAAATATTTAATATAATGCTCCTAAAAAGAAGTTTAAGAATCTCTGTTCTCGCTATATAAAATTATCTTCATGGACATATCTGAAGAATAAAACATCTTGGACCCCTTATGTATGCAAATATAAAAAAAAATATGGAATTGAATCAATATATGCAAAATAAAAGCGTTAAAATTGTATGGGACCCGTACTAATTATATACGCGAATATTAGAAAATATAACCTGTATTAGTAGATTACATGTATAAATTGAAAATACCAATAAACCCGTAATCTTTAAATCTGAAGACAGTCATTTATTCCAATATATGTCAAAATTAAAGTGCTAAAATTATATGGGAAGATATACACGTACTACTTATAATGTCCGATTATTAGTAGAAGGTTATCCGTTTTGCAATATGAGTCACAAATGTTTTTTGGTAAAATACAACAGACGACGTAATAAATTGAATATATAATTAATCCCCTTAATCTTCATACCAGAAGACTGTACTTGATTCCAATATATATGCCAATATATGTCAGAATATATGCCAATATACCTGTACTACTTATTTTCTCGTAGGTTAGAAGATATACCCGTGCATTCCTAGAAGATTACTCGTACAACGTGCAATATGCGTGTGTCAGCAATTTTTGCCGCAATAAAACAATGGCATAATAACTTAAAAATATCAATAATCCCTGAATCAATAATTCCGGAAAATATCAATATTAATAATGTTTAAACCTGAAGAGTATAATTGATATTATCCAGTCCAAAATGAAATGGCAATGAAATTTATTTTATATACATATCTTCATTATTCAAATCGGAAAGGATTTAATAAAAATCGTCTGCCGCATAAACACATTGGATTTAAATCCGTTGCTAAGCGACATGATATCATTTGCTTCAAATAAATTGGTAGAAAAAATATCGTCTAAATAGTTATATTTTTATGGAACATTTGGCGACAGTTTCGTCAAATTAGCGACATTTTAAAAAATCGCCAAATTTATCGCCAAGAGGGACTGTAGAACTGACAGTTCCACTTTGCGACAAATTGACGAAATATCATCACAATACTATCCCCTAACAAAAAACAATTAATATCATTTATGTAGCGTAATTTTATCAATTTCAAGATATTTTTATAGATTTGAAAACATTTTTATCAATTTGGTGACATTTTAAAAATTCGTTAAATGTATTACTAAGTAGGATGGTTGGTCTGACAGATAAATGCTAACCAAACATCATTTCAGTACTCTCTTCTAACAAAACAAAAAAAAATTTCATTGATATGTAGAAGACCCAAGCCACACGACCAAACCGAAGGTTTATGGCAGCTGTTTGTGTGTCGTTTATATCAATTTGGCCACATTTCCGTCAATTTGGCAAAGTTTAAGAAAAGTTGTCAAATTAGCGATATCCCTCCAAATTCGTAGCTTTGAATTTGCAGATCTGAATGAAACATTCTTATCCCGTTTCAATATACTAAATGAAAACACTACAATTGTATTAGAAGATATACCCGCTCTACTCTTTTTCTGTTTCAACAATCGGCTATATGAATTTATTGGCTAAACACAATATATGAGTTTAGTAGCTAAATACGATATAAGCTTGAAAACTCTTTGCCAAAATAAATGAAATTGATGTACGCAGTCAGCAATTAATATAATTAAAAGAAAAATCAAATCGTCCATTCATAAGATATACTTTTATATCCATTTATCCATTTATTTATTATTTAAATCGAAAAAAAATAATAAAAACATTAACAAACACATTTAATTTAATTGCGATGCCGAGCAACATGATATATCCTCCTAAAATGTTAAAATTTATGAACCACTAACAGCACACCCGTTATTCGTACGGAGTGTATAATTTAAAGAAACTTAAAGTTCGCAATCATGTGCAAATTCTGTTAAAATATTAAATTTATTGCTCCTAAAGAGAAGTTTAAGAATATATGTTCTCACTATGCAAAATTATCTTCACGATCAGATCTGAAGAATAAAACATCCTGCCCCCTTTTGTAAGCAAATTTGCAGAAGAAAAAATAGAAATTGAATGAATATATGCAACCCCGTACTAATTATATTGTCGCAGGTCAGAAAATATGCCAATGTGTTAGTAGAAGATTACCCGTATTACAATATGCGCCTCAAAAATATTTGCAAAAATAAAAGAGATGACGTAATACATTGAAAACATCAATAATATCCGTACTCTTTATACCAGAAGGTCGTAATTGATTCCAATATATGCCAATATATATCAAAACATATGTCAATATACCTGTACTACTTATATTCTCGTAGATTAAAAGATATAAACGTGTATTTGTAGAAGATTCGTACAACATACAATATATGAGTTTAAACAATTTTTGTCATAATAAAATAATTGCATAATAACTTGAAAATATCAATAATCCTTGAATCAATAATCCCCGAAAATATAAATAATAATAATTTTTTAACCTGAAGACCGTAATTGATATTATCCAGTCAAAAATGCTATAAGAAAAATCAAATCGTTCTTTTCTAAAATATATTTTTATATCCATTTATTTATTATTCAAATCGAAAAAATAATTATTAAAATTAACAGACAGATTTAATTTAATTGCGTTTCTGAGTAACATGATATAAGATAGAATCTTATAACATGTTAAATATGTCATGTCTAATAACATAAACTCGAAATTAAATAACGATTTTGATTTCTCTATACTTCTCATTGTTCCGTAAAAGCTTGTTTTAAATAAACCATGAACCATGGAGATAGATTTCTCCTTTAAATCATGTTTCAAACAATTCATGTTTTCAGAAAGTGACTAATTAACGCAAAAAATCTCCCATCAAACTCAGAGATTAAATTTTAATTCACTTTCAAACGATTTTCAAGCTTTTCGTTTGGATAAACCACGGAGTTAGGGAGTAGAACTCCTAGGAAAAAGTTCCGTTTTTCATTAATATCTCGACAACCCCAGGTCTTAGAAACTCGAAACTTGGACAAAATTTATGGGGGGATATTTCAAGGCTATTCACCAAATTTCATTAAATTCGGTTCAGCCGTTTTTCCGTGATGATGAGACAAACGAAAATTTCGTTTTTTACTAATATCTCAAGAACCACTGGTCGTAGAAACTCAAAACACGGATATAATTTTAAGTGGGGCTATTTCTGGGCTACCCACAAAATTTCATCAAATTCGGTTCAGCCGTTCTCCCGTGATGGTGTGACAGACAGACAGACAGACAGACAGACAGATTTTCATTTTTATTTATATAGATAAAGAGAACGTTAATATAAGTCTGCAGGGAAAGTCATGTGCTGCCCACATCAGATTTTTACTTTCCCTGCAATACATGGTAAAGTATAGGGAAAGTATTGGAATCATGCCGAAAATCGCAACTCGGGTTTTCGACGGATCTACACGTTTCGAGACCTCTAGAATACGAAAAAACCATTTTTAGCGTGACATCTGTGTGTGTATCTGTCTGTCTGTCTGTGTGTCTGTCTGTGTGTCTGTGTGTCTGTCTGTGTGTCTGTCTGTGCAGATTTTGTATCCACTCTAACTAAAAAACTAATGGACCGAATTTCACAAAATTTTGTAGGTAAGTCACTTGTGGCCGGGGCTGGTGCTAATTAGTTTTGGGTACGATTCGGAATAAAATAACCCGCCTTTTTTGTGAAATGGCCCGCAAAAGCTTGTATCCACTGTAGCTGAAAAACTAATGGACCGAATTTCACAAAATTCGGTAGATGAGTCACGTATAGGTCACCCTGGTGCTGATTAGATTTTGGTATGAATCAGAAAAAAATAACCTGCCTTTTTTTGCAAAATGGCCCGCAAAAATTGCCAAAATCTAGAATAAAAAACTGGGTATACTCAAATATATCCATTAAATGCTGATTTAATACGTAATTTTTAACGACGAAAAGAATAAGACCAACTCCATTACACTAGGACCAGCCGTTCTCGAGATATTTTAGTTTATCGTACTTTCCCTACGCCACCTATGAAAATAAGTCCCGTTATCGAATGAGAACGAAAATTGAATTAAAAGTGAAATAAATTTTATTAAAATAAAGAGAGCGTTAATATAAGTCTGCAGGGAAAGTCATGTGCTGTTCACATCAGATTTTTACTTTCCCTGCAATACATGGTAATGTATAGGGAAAGTATTGGAATCATGTCGAAAATCGCAACTCGAGTTTTCGACGGATCTACACGTTGCGAGACCTCTAGAATACGAAAAACTATTTTTAGCGTGACGTCTGTGTGTGTGTGTCTGTGTGTCTGTCTGTCTGTCTGTCTGTCTGTCTGTCTGTGAAGATTTTGTATCCACTCTAACTGAAAGACTAATTGACCGAATTTCATAAAATTTGGTAGGTATGTCACTTGTGGGCAATCTGGTGCTGATTAGTTTTTGGTAAGATTCGGGATAAAAGGACCCGCCTTTTTTTGCGAAATGGCCCGCAAAGGCTTGTATCCATTCTAGCTAAAAATTGAATGGACCGAAATTCACAAAATTTGGTAGATAAGTCGCTTATTGGTCACCCTGGTGCTGATTAGATTTTGGTATGGTTCGGAAATAAATAACCTGCCTTTTTTTGCAAAATGGCCCGCAAAAATCGCAAAAATTTAAAATAAAGAACTACGTATGCTCAAATATATCCATTAAATGCTCGTTTAATACCTAATTTTTAACGAAGAAAAGAATAAGACTAACCCCATTACACTAGGGCTAGCCGTTCTCGAGATATTTTAGTTTTTCGTATTTTCTCTACGTCATCTTTGAAAATAAGTCCAGTTATCAAATGAGATCGAAAATTGAATTAAAAGTGAATTAAATTTAATTAAAATAAAGAGAACGTGAATATAAGTCTGCAGAGAAAGTCATGTGCTGCCCACATCAGATTTTTACTTTTCCTGCAATACTTGGTAATGTATATAGAAAGTATTGGAATCATGTCGAAAATCGCAACTCGAGTTTTCGACGGATCTATACGTTTCGAGACCTCTAGAATACGAAAAAACTATTTTTAGCGTGACGTCTGTGTATGTGCCTGCCTGTGTGTTTGTCTCTGTGTGTGCTATCTGTGCAATGCATGCATCCACTCTAACTAAAGAACTACTGAACCGAATTTCATAAAATTTGGTAGGTACTTGGGTGAGACACTGGTGCCGATTTGTTTTTAGTACGATTCGGGATAAAAAAAAAACCCGCCTTTTTTGCGAAATAGCCCGCAAATATTGCCTGTATCCACTCTAGTTAAAAAACTATTGGACCGAATTTCACAAAATTCGGTAGATAAGTCCCGTGTGAGTCACCCTGGTGTTGATTAGATTTTGGTACGATTCGGAGAAAAATAATCTGCCTTTTTTATAGAGAAATGACCATAAAAAATTGCCAGAATCTAAAATAAAAAACTACCTATGCTCAAATATATCCATTAAATACTTGTTTTATACGTGATTTTTAACGAAGAAAAGAATAAGACCAACCCCATTACACTAGAACTAGCCATTCTCGAGATATTTTAGTTTTTTCGTATTTTCTGTACTCCACCATTGAAAATAAGTCCAGTTACCAATTGAATTAAAAGTGAATTAAATTTAACTAAAATAAAGAGAACGTGGATATAAGTCTGCAGGGAAAGTCATGTGCTGCCCACATCAGATTTTTCTTGTTTTGTCTGAAATGGGGTCCATATTATGAATGTATAAAAATAATTTCAATATTTTAATATTTAGAACTTTTTCTCGAAAAAAAACGTAAAAGTAGATGTCAGAGGGAGTTTTTTTTTTATTATTTCTTACTTTGAAACTGTAACGAGAAAAATCTGCATTAGAAAAATTAATATCTCAATCACTATTGATTTTAAGCTCTTAAATTCTTATATTTCTTGAGTAATCATCTTGTCAAGTTGGAGAATCTTTCAAATTTTCAGTTTTGTAAGTTTGCAATGATTATATCTCAGAAACTAAAAGTATTAGGTATAAACAATAAGTATAAATTTGTAGTTCTTTGAGAGTCAGCTCTACAAGTGTATACTATAATCGTATTTTGGAAGGAGCTTTTAGTTTCCGTAGTAAGTATAGTGGTTATAATTTCGTTATTTTAGTATACTAACCTGGGTTTTCCAATAGCTGGGAAAGCTGTAATACTTCAAATGTCAAGATTATTGCAGTCACTCTCTTTACTTACTCCTTTGTGAAATATTTGTACCAACACATAGTATATTACTTTCCTTATATACATAATGTATAAGGAAAGTATTGTGACGGGGTCGAATATTCGAATTCGAGTTTTCGACGGGAAAGCACGTTTCAAGCATCCCTGATCACGAATCAAACTTTTTTGAAGTGATGTCTGTGTGTGTGTGTGTGTGTGTGAAAGTATGTGTGTGTGTGTGTGTGTCAGTGGGTCTGTGGAGACGATAACTGACGAACGAATCGACCGATTCGAACCAAATTTGGTACAAAAATCACAATCTGTAAACACTGGAAGCCTATTGTTTTTATACGCAAAAGAATGTTCAGAACCCCCCTAAATTTTCGAATGAAATTTTGAAAAAATCGTCAAAAAATCAAAACCAATAATAAATTTACGTAAATAGACATTTCTTATGTAATTTTTCATTAGAAAACGATGAACATATATTTTAGAAAGCTAACATGAACCGTTCTCGAGATATTGCACATTTTTCAAAAAAATTATCAAAAAGTCATATAAAATAGAATAAAAAAAATTTCCTATTGAGAAACATGTTCACTTTTCATATATAATATCATGCGATAAATTGGGTGACATAATTCTCGTGGATCTAGCTCGTTCCATCATGAAAAAAGATACTTTGAGTAATACTTTTGCATTTGAACGCCAATTTATCTGCTGTAAAAATAACGTATTTCTTCGTCCATAACGCTTGGCGAGATATTGGCGACGAAATTGGCGGAATGTCGCCAACTTGGCGACTTTTTGAAATGTTGCCAAATTAACGAAAATCTCGCCAAATGGATAAAAATGGCGATAAATCAATGAAAATGATGACTAATTGTCGAAAATTCAATATTTTGGAAAGGATATTAGTATCTACTAGAAGAAAAACCTATTTATTTTACTGTAAAAGTAGTAAATTCATTTCATTATATAAGGAAAGTCATGTGTTGCCCACATCAGATTTTTTTATTTTATTTTTAAAAATTAGGAGTTTAAGTGAACTTGGAGATTACAAAGATGTTCAGTAATTCGTGAGATTTGAACAGAATTGATGAAAATATACATACCTATTCAAGTACGTATTTATGTGCAGCTAGGCAAGTTAATAAATTTACTTGAATACAAATACGTCAGATATCTGGCGAACTTATAAGAATATCCTATCCCAGATATTCTTATAACTTCTTTTCTACTTTCCATTTAATGCTTTCTTTAGTTAATAACCTTCCCATTCTCAGTCCCTCCAAACACATTTATATGCGAAAAACACAGTACCTACCCCAAATCAAAAAGCAACATAACAAAGCAGTTAAAGTTCAAATAGTCTGCTACAAACTTTTAACAAAAGACAACTTCAAAGTCAGCATATATATCACAATAAGAGACGTAAAACAAGAAACATGATTTTTCGTTTTAAAAGAAAACATATCTGATGGAAGCAGGAATTGTTCTCATCATATTGCACTCTTGTAGGTTGTTTCTTATCTTATATCACGATAAGACGGTCGTAAGTGGCCGTCGGGCTGTCATGAAAACCAGACTAATAGCAGTAATAGAAGAGTTTGCGGTTATGCCGGTCTACGTGCTTGCCGCCATGTTGAACCACTTAGAACTCATTTGTTACGTAAAATGGTGATAGTATTAAGAAAAGCTTGAACTGCTGTAATAAAATATCAATAATAAAAAAACGTCGTAAATACAGAATATACACAATTATATACTAGTTCAGTATATATCTGTGTTTATGAAGCATTAACGAAATTTGTATATTATTAAGACGGTGGTAGTAATAATTTTTCAGTGTTGTAAATTTTTTATGTTTGTAAATTATATCAAACTGCTGCCATAAAATAGAATATAGAACTTCGCTAGCACAGCATCATTTGATAGTACGTATAAACCGGCTTCGAAAGTAAAAACTACCTCCTTCTTCAAGATAAAGAGATAGAGCAGCCACTTCAGTCAAAGCAACAGAAGTTTTTGTCGACAGAGAATTACACATAGAAAATTTGGTGTCATCATGCAAAAAATATAAGTAAATAATATCTTCAGGAGTTATATTTCATTACTAAACCAAAATGAGTTACCACCTCTACCAAAATGAACGAGCACACTCGAATCACAAAAATTATAACTTTAAAACAAAGCTTATTCACAGCTATATAGACCGCTTAAATTCAAAGCATTTTCACTTTAGCGTTTTCGGACGTATGTATATGGTTCATCAGAGACATATAACGATCTACAGTACAATGGAGATATATTATATACAGCACAGCCAAACTCATCATTTAAATTTGTAAAGTACCAATTGCCATACGACCATAAAC
This sequence comes from Amaurobius ferox, assembly GCA_951213105.1. NCBI lineage: Eukaryota > Metazoa > Arthropoda > Arachnida > Araneae > Amaurobiidae > Amaurobius > Amaurobius ferox. Next base: position 155,312,485 of record OX578140.1, on the reverse strand, counting down.
TAATTAAAAAAGAAAAAAGAAAAACATAGATACATAACGAAATGCAAAGGCAATCATGTATTCGAATACATTTTAAGAATTTTTCATTTAACGGTTTGCCCTTCATGGCATCGAGAATAAGACGCCAAGCAAAATTGAGTTTTCGTACAGTTTGTATTTTGATCCTGTACAAAACTCATTCTGATTGGTGTCTCATCCTCGATTCCATGAAGGTCAAACCATTGTTTACGCACTTAATGAAAATTCATAAAATGTATTTGAATACCTGATATTCTTTGTATTTCTCATCATTGTGTTTCTTATTTTGCTTTTATCTTTCTGAAATTTCCTATGGCAATTAATATCATGCAAATTTATATTGTGGGTTTGGATGTATATACATAAATATATATATATATATATATATATTAAATAATTAATATAAATATATAAACTGTAAATTATCATATGCCTATGATGAAGAGCGTACATTAGAGGTCTGAACGGGTCAAATTTTTACCTAACCCGACCCAACCCGAAGTTGTTAAGATTTGACCCGGGCCGAGTGCAAAAAATTTTCAAAATAATTCACCTCATATTGCCTAATGAGGTCAAGTCCGAATTTTACTGTTTAAAACTAACACAATGTTTCATTGCATTAAGCAAAATTTGCCATTTAATGAATTAAACATAAATTATATTACATATAGTAATAAATAAAAAGTACACAATAAATAAAAGAGCACAAATTTGAAAAATCTGTACAAATCAAGAATAAGCATCGCTATAAAGTGAGTTTTTATTTATCATTTTGGTTGAATAATTAGACGTGAAATGAGAAAAAGGATCTTTACTGAGGAAATATTTTAAAAAATCTTATGTGGGCAACACATGACGTTCCTTATATAATGCAATGAATATACTTCTTTCACAGTGAAAAAATGATGTATAAGACTGTAAAGAACCTTGTCTCAACCGGGAATAGGACCCTCGATCTACGAATTGGTCAGGCGATGCTTTACCGTTGAGCTACTGGGACGAAATTGCAAGCTCTTCGAAGTGGATGTATAAAATCCATGACACACTATATTTAACGTTGAATTGTACGTTTGGGGAGTTACATCAATTGCAAATCAATTAGCCGTTATTTTCATTAATTTGGCCCCATTTTTACAACTTTGATGATATGTTCGTCAATTTGGGGCTGAATATTGATAAGTTGGAGATATATCATTAGATTATTCTCCAAGTTCGCTAAATGTATCGCCAAGTGTAGCAGACAAATAAGGGGAAGAGCTTTTCTATAGGACTATACTAAAAAGTATGGCAGTCATATGACAGAATAAAAAATTTGCAAAACATTACTTCCTATTTAGCGTCATTTTTATCAATTTGGAGATATTTTTTATCAATTTGACGACATTTTGTTAATTTTTCAATATTAAAAAAGTCACCAAGTTGGCGACATCCCACTAAAGATATTGAATTTTCATCAATTAGTCGTCATTTTCATTGATTTAACGTCATTTTTATCAATTTGTCGACATTTTCATGAATTTGGCAACATTTAAAAAGTCGCCAAGTTGGCGACATTAAGTTAAAATGTCTCAAAGCGTTATGAACGGAGAAATAAGTTATTCTTATAGCAGATAAATGGCCATTGGCTTCAAAATACAAAACTATTGCTCTGTCATTTTTCATGAATGGAACGCGCTAGATTCACGTCGTTATCTTTATTTCTTCAATAATTCCTTAAATTGAGTTTAATTGCTCGAAATAACACCCATAATTATTTAAAATCCCACTGAATTTGTACTTATAATTCAATTTTCGTTTTCATTTGGTAACTGGACTTATTTTCAAAGGTGGTGTAGCGAAAATGCAAAAAAAAAAACCTAAAATATATCGAGGAGGGATAGTCCTAGTGCAATGGGGTTGATCTTATTCTTTTTATCGTTAAAAATTACGAAAAGAACACTCATTTAATTGATATATTTAAGCATACGTAGTTTTTTATTTTAGATTTTGACTATTTTTGAGGACCATTTCGCAAAAAAAAAGCATGATATTTTTTTCCGAATCGTACCAAAATCTAATCAGCACTAAGGTAATCCACAAGTGATTTAGCTACCAAATTTTGTAAAATTTGATATATCAGTTTTTCAGCTATAGAAAATACAGGCAATTTTTTCCTTTCATTTCGCAAAAAAAAAAAGGCAGGTTCTTTTATTCCGAATCGTACCAAAAACTAATCAGCACCAGGGTCACCCACGCGTGACTTACCTTCCAACTTTTATAAAATTAGGTCCATTAGTTTTTGAGTTAGAATGTATACATAATTACACAGACAGACAGACACACACACAGACGTCACGCTAAAAATAGTTTTTTTGTATTCGACAGGTCCCAAAACGTTTAGATCCGTTGAAAAACTCGAGTTGCGATTTTCTGTATGATTTCAATACTTTCCCTATATATTACTACTTATTGTAGGGAAAGTAATAAGTATATAAACTGGTTACAATTCAAAATATTTGCGTATACTGAAATAATACACTACAGAATTTAAGAGGTTTCATTTTCAGAAGATCAAAATCTATAAGAGCTTTGCTAAAATAAAATATAGTTCTAGAAATTGAATTTCCCATTGAACATTTCTGTTTGTTACTATTCATATCATTTTATAGTTTAGAAGATATTTCGAGTGAAAATAAGTAGAGTGAAAGAAAATTCGCTTGAACAAAAAATTTCAATTTTTTTTTTAAATTTTAAAATATTGAAATTATTTTTGTATATTCATAAAATTCACATATCATTTTGTATATTTATCATCTATTTCCGACATAGCAAGTTGTTATGCCAGAAATAGGTTTATATGTTTATCTATTAGATTTAGAGATATTAACGAAGTTCCGATTTCAGCCGGATACTTTGACCATAGGCTTTACTCAAGTGAAAGTCTAATAGTTGAATATTATTTATCGATATTTACTTCAAAGTTAATTTTAGCACCAAAATGGCGGATTATGGTCCATTTACATTCACCTATATCAGATTGCGATCTGCCAATGTTTACCGGCTATTCTCACGCTCAAGTTTTTATCTTGACCCCGTAGGGTTAAGTTTACAGTTATGGCAGTACCCGAGATTTCAAGTGCGGAAAAAAAAAAACACATATGCACGTAAACCATAAAACTGTGTTGGGAAATAAAATATCCCACTGATCGGAAAACGAGTTTTGATTTTTTTTTTTCAAGAAAATATTTATTTGGATGAGACAAGAATCTTTTGCATTCCTTGTCCATAAATTGTAGGAGACGAAAATGAAATCGAATGTGATAAACAAAGTCACTATATCAGAAAGTAGACGTCTTCGGGAATAGGACATGGCCCATGGGCGCGATTTCGGGTTATGACCGGCCGGATGCATTTGGTGTTCAAAAAATTTGTAAATTATATTTAATCAACTACATGAAATGATTTGTTAATTTCAGCTATGGTAAAACAATTGCTTCATAAGGTGCCCACATCTGCCACTTAATTCTGAGCTCCACAAAGTATAAGACCAAATAAACAATATATACATATAAAATAAAATACTTTCCTTCTTTCAAAAAGGCATGTATTTGGAATTTATTTTCAGACAGTTGAACTAGTGGCGTATTTTGAAATACAATTTGGAGGGGGGGGGGGTCAGTTTTAAATATTAATTTTAAGGTCCACGGGTTGGGCTCAGACCACATTTTGTTAAATTCGGGTCGGGTTGGGTCAAAATAAGTAGAAAGGCCAATTTACTTAAAATTTAACACTGATATTTTATTTTCAATTCCTTCTGCAATTTTAATTTCCATTGTTTGATTCCGAATGTTTCTGAATTATCGAAATATAATAAATTCTATTCTTAGAGTAAAACAGTTCCGTCTATTTCTTTTCAATAACAAGTATTAAATGAAAATTTATTTCAGCAAACTGTTATAATTTTAAATTAATATATGGGTAAGACGAATTATTGTCCTTCAATTTATTTATATTTGTATTCTAAAAATCTGCCACTTTTAATTTAAAATGATTAAATTTTAAAAATGTTCATAACTATCATAATCAAAGAAACTAATACCTTTGTATACTTACATTTATATAGTAAGATTAATCGTATTGAAATATTTTAAAAATACTAACAATTATGGCATATGACATTTGTTTTGCAACCACTGCAGTCAAGAATGTTGTTGTTGCTTATCCTCCAGTGTCTGACGAAGTCAGACTAGATCCATAAATCCGTTGACTCTCAGAAAATCGAGCACAAGAAGTGGTTAGTCCCATGCAATCCATTATATGCTCTGCAGAAGCCTGATGGTCGTGGCACTTGGTGCAGGCGGCGAAGACCTTCCCGCCCTCATTAAAAAAGAGTCACTTGATGCACCCCTAACACCATTTTTTTCATAGTGACGTAAGATTTACGTCACACTGTGACTTTGGGACGTCACAGGACGTCGCAGTACGTCTCGGCAATGTCATATTGAGGTCACAGCGAAGTCATTTTGGTCATTTTCATGGTCGTTTGTGACGTCACATATTAACTTGTTTGTGACATCACATTGTAATTGCCATTATAATGTCATCACATTGTTACGTGTTAATTAAATTGGGAAACGTCATAGAATATAGTCACAATGAAGTTACAAAGTTACTAATACGTAACGTCGCATAGAAGTCACAAATATGATGTCACATTGGGACCCAGATGCCACGTGACTACAACGTCACTGTCACACGTGTGACGATCTTTGCTGTGAGATAGCTAGTCTAGAAAGTACAGTCTGGGAACCTCTGTCACACGGGAGGTCTAGAGTCAATCCCGGCTTTTTACCCACCATATACCAATGATGGGTGGGGGGCTCTCTCCAGCCAACAAAATTTTTGACTTTTCCCAAGAATATAATTCTAGAAAAGTCAAGGCGGAAGAAGAAGGGGTGGGGAGACTGCAGCCCCCTTAGCAAGTTTATCCGCCACTTCATTACCAATGAATGTCCACATGAGAGGGAGTCCACTGAAAGTGGACATCATGATTCAACGAAATCAGTTTTAGCTTAAGCAGGATAGCGATACTGGTCCTGTCACCTACAAGTATCCCATTATTAAGGTGCTGAAGGGAGTTGCAGCTATCAGATAAAATCCATGAGTCGCCATAATCCTTCTCTGGGAGAATTCCAGATCTGCAGTCAAGAATATTTGGTGCTGATGAGTTCTAACAGAAGGTCATTGCATTGTTCACTGATAACTTAAATGGCTCAATAGAGCATTTTTCAAAACATAATCTCAGTGAATAGGAGTTTTCTCATTTAATTTTTAATATTATCAAATCAAAATAATAAATAAAACACATTCTGCAGTAATGTTCATTTTTGATTTGTACAGATTTTTCAATTTGGGTTCTTTTTAATTTATTACTATGTGTAATATAACTTGCGCTTAATTACTTAAATGTGAACTTGGATCATCATACGAACTTTCAATTTGTATTACGAAAATTGCTTTCGTGTCGGGTTTGGCTCGGTTGAAATATTTTTAAATATTCTTGGGTTTGGGCCAAGTCACATCTTACTATATTCGGGCCGAGTGAAATTTTAAATTAGACCCATGCAAACCTCTAGCCACTAAATAGCTGGCTTTTGGCCTTAGTTTCCGCTATCAGCTTCAAGAACTGGAATTTTTCCAAATTTTCAGACTTCTGGATTTATTGCAGTAAGAGAATTTAACTCCTATTACGGCGCAATAGCTGTTTGAATTCTTAATTTCTGAAATATGAGAACTTATTCCATTTTTTTATTATTATGTATTTACTTTTTTATTTATTGGAGGTTAAAACGGGCTGTTTTTCTAGTTCAAGGATTTTCTAGTTCAAGGAACGACAAACTAAATGTGGATTCAGCAGATTTTTATTCTTTATTACGTGTGTTTAGGAAGCATGTTGAAACTTTTCAATTTCAAAATACGCACCTGAGTGGAACTAAGAAAAAGCGGCATGTAATATATGCAAGCAGGTTTTCTTCTTCTTTTTGTCAAAGTCGTTTGCAGTGTTAATAAGTTTGGGCAGACAATAAAACGTGGGAGCTCTCGAGAACTTATTTCCAAAGTTGACTGGTTGGCTTACACGGAAGATATTTGCTTCTTCCTTCCAGGTGTAAATTTTGGGATGGGACTGTCCATAGTGGTTAGCAAGCAGCGATTGCAATTGGACGACCCGAGTTCGATTCCCGACTCTTCCCAAACTGTCCCTGTGTTCATGCGGTGTATGGGCATGTTGAATAGGTGGGTCCATGACTCCTTCTGAGAGGTTAGTGGTAAGGGAAGGAGAGTACGGCTCCTGTGGATGCCGTCCCACTACGTTCTGGTCTAAATTGGTTGGTGGCACTTCCCGGTCGTTTAAACTGATACCTTTCACCTTCGGGTAGATCGGACGGTCTGTGTCGAAGTGCAAACTTTGAATTAATGTTAAGAAATAGAGAGTAATGGCTCCATACACATACATTGGCGGAAAATAAAATCCCAACACCAAGAAGAAATTAGTTTAGAGGAATGAAATTTAGGCAAAGCATTGTGTAGGTAACATATTTATTTGATTAAAGTTTCAAAGTCATAGGTTAAAGTATGCGCAAGAAAAGCCATTTTAAATGTGAAATGCTGGTACATTAATAACCGCTGTAGTCGCCACGAATTTGAATGCAAGCATGCAAACGTGCATGCATTGCGTCGTACAGGTGCAGTATGTCAATTTGGGGGATGGAGTTCCATGCCTGTTGCACTTGGTCAGTCAAATCAGCAACCGTTAATGCTGGATGTGGATGACTCTGGATTTGTCTTCCAATGATGTCCCATACGTGCTCGATGGGAGAAAGATCTGGTGATCTCGCAGGCCAAGGCAACATGTCGACACTCTGTAGAGCACGTTGGGTGACAGCACAGCAGCGGTATGAGGACGAGCGTTATCCTTTTGGAGAACAGCCCCTTGAATACTGCTCATGAATGGTAGCACAACTGGTTCAATCACCAGTCTGATGTACAAATTTGCTGTCAAGGTGCTTGGGATAACGACGAGAGTGCTCCTGCTGTCATAGGAAATTGTTCTCTAGACCATAACTCCTGGTGTAGGCCCAGTGTGACTACGCCGCAGACAGCTTGGTTCCATACCCTCACCTGGCCTCCTTCTTAACAACATACGACCATCACTGGCACCAGGACAGAAACGGCTCTCATCTGAGAATGTAACAGAGCCCCACTCAGCCCTCCAATGAGCGTTAGCTTGACACCACTGACGTCGCAGATGGCAGTAATTCGGAGTTAGTGATATGAACTCTACAGACCGTCTGTCTCGGAGCTGTCCCTCAAGTAATCGACTTCTTACAGTTTGCTGTGTCACTCTGGGGTCAACAGAAGCTCTAATTGCTGCTTCAGATGCAGTACGATCCACCACAGCCATTCGGCGAATACTGCGGTCTTTCCTCTCAGTAGTGACCCGTGTGCGGCCGGACCCCGGTCTTCTTGAGACAGTGCCTTCCCGTGACCACTGCTGCCAGCAATCATGTACAGTGGTTATATCACTGCCAAGCCTTTCTGCAATATCGCAGAAAGAAAATCCACCTTCTCGTAGCCCTATTATACGGCCTCGTTCAAACTCACTAAGCTGCTGATACTGCCTTCTTTGTCTCCTTAAAAGCATTCTTGACTCAAACCTAGCTCACAAAGCCCAATCCGGACGATAAATAACGCTCACGAAGTTCCGATGTCTCAGTGTTTTATTTTATTAGAGATCCTCCTCGACAGCGAATATTCGCGTTGGCTGCTGTGAAAGAATTTGTCAGGTTAACTGTGCTGGAGTTAAATGCGTAAGACAGACAAACCAGGCTGATGATGATATTTTAGGGTACATATATTTCTATGTTACCACAATTAACAACAATTCGTTGTTGCTAAACTTTAATAATAGCGGAATTGGGTGTTGTTTGCTTCACTATAAGCGGGTTTTTAAAATTTGATTTTAGTTAGCAAAGTTTATATTCTGTATTTAATTTGATGTTAGAGAGTAGGGACATATATTTTTTTCCTGTTTACGTTGTTTTATAAGTAAATGTAAATCCTACGAATTCTAAAATTATGCGTATATGTATCTATGCATGCAAGCATATTATTGAGTGACTGCTCAGCAGAAAAATTTGATGTATGCGGATGCTTATGGGTAGTGAAAGGTTGCAGACCCCTAGTCAGATTCAAGAGCATTAGATGCCGTTATGGTTGCCACGCCCATAATGACATATCGTTTATATAACTTTTTTATAAATGCTATGTGAGTTTACTTTCATATCATTTTGCTTTTTATCATAACAGTCAATTTTTTGAAGCAGCGAGTGGCTTTCTAACCATCCAAATGAATCATTCATGAAAAATTCATCCTTTAGCTTGTTAGACATCAACATGTTTACAGAATTTGTTCTTTTTTCCTTGTATTTATACAGCGGCAGTCTGTAATTTTCATAAATTTATTATTAGAAATCATTAATATAAATCAGCATCTGTGAAAATATCATTATAAAGTATTTTGGAAACATATAATTATCGTTAGACCATAGAATAATAGAATGAGAATTTTAAACGCAAATTGTTACTTGCCAAAGATGATGAAATTACAGCAATATTTTATGCTTGAGAGGTTACAATTATTTAATAAAAAATGAATAACACGTATATTGCTTAGGTCCAATTGCTTCACAATTCGTATCGAAATCTGATATGGGCGGAACATGGCTCTCCCTATAGACTCAAATTCATTTCTCATTCTTTCTTTGATAATTCCTTAAATTGAGTTTAATTGCACAAATTAACATGGATAATTATTTGAAATAACACCGTGTTTGCTGTTTTAATGCAATTTTCGTTTTCATTTGGAGACTGGACATATTTTCAACCTGACGTGAATGCGAGGAAAAGCTAACAGCTTTCAGGGGTGTATGTCGTTTCCCTGTTATCCCCTGCTGGTGACTATAAATTTTGCATTGGTAGTACAATATGTAGTTAATGATAAATTTCTTCCCGTTTTTGAAAATTCTTCCCTTTTGATTTGGAGCAAACCTTTTGATTCGTTGTAACAATCCACTCAGTATTCTTCTTTATGAATCCCTGTTTATTTATATTTACCGGGAATCAATTTGTGATTTTAATCCCGTTCAAATTTTAAGTTATGCTTGGCGACTCATTCTCAACTCTATGCAATTCAAACCTCTTAAAAGTTATCTGTGACGTCATTCTTCGGAATATTATGCTTGACGTTTTTCTAAAATATGTATTAGTTCTTTTCTTGTTGTTGTTGAAACCCAGACCGTCCGACCTACCAGAAAGGTGTAAGGTAACTGTTTGGACGGTCGGGAGGTGCCACCTAATTTAGACCGGAACCCAGTGGGGGAGGCATCCACAGGGACCGTACCCTCCTTCCCCTACCACCAACCTCTCGGAAGGACTTTCGGACCCACATGTTTAACGTGATCGTACTCCGCATGAACACGGCGGCAGTTTTGGCAGTGGCTGGAATCGAACCCGGGCCTACCGAGTGCAACTCCAGCGCGCTAACCAATGGGCTACCGCGTCCCCACTGATGAAGGGTGTACGCTCTGGCAGTTTTTTAGTAATGTTCTGTACGTCTTTTAGGATGTGTTAAATAGGAGACCTTTCGTTTTTTAAAACGCTTTGTCCTTGATTTTAAAAGAAAATAGGTTATTCCTATAGTGGATACTTATAGTCTTTCTAAGATATTGACATTTCGTCAATTAGTCGTCATTTTCATTGATTTAGCGTCATTTTTATCCATTTGGCGAGATTTTCGTTAATTGGGCAACATTTAAAAAAAATGCGAATTTGGCGACATTCCGCCAAACTCGTCGCCAAAATATCGCCAAGCGTAATGGACTGAGAAATAAGTTATTCTTATTGCAAATTGCCGTTCAAATACAAAAGTATTACTCAAAGTATCTTACATTTCGTCAATTAGTCGTCATTTTCATATGATTTAGCGTCATTTTTATCCATTTGACGAGATTTTCGTTAATTTGGCTACATTTAAAAAGTCGCCCAGTTGGCGACATTCCGCCAAACTCGGCGCCAAAATCTCGCTAAGCGTTATGGACCGAGAAATAAGTTATTCTTATTGCAAATTGCCGTTCAAATACAAAAGTATTACTCAAAGTATCTTTTCTCGTGAATGGAACGAGCTAGTTCCACGAGAATGATGTCACTAAATTTATCGCATGATATTACATATGAAAAGGGAACATGTTTCTCAACAGTTAATATTTTTTTATAATTTATGAGATTTTTTTATAAATTTATTTGAAAAATGTGCAATATCTCGGGCACAGTTCATGCTAAAGTTTATGTCAATTAAAGTTTATGTCCATCCTTTCTAACGGTTTATCCATATACCGAATTTGAAATTCCTGTCTTATCGTAAAGCATGCTTTCCTATCATTTCACTTTTCGAACGTTTTGGTGTGGAACACCCCTTCTAGAGAACGTTTTCGAAAAATTCGAATTTTCCAGGGGGTTTTATCGAACGACCGAGCCGTGCACCAAATTGCTAGTCTGTATTCGGGAAGTGCCTAAAAAAAGCGTGACAGACAGACGGACACTTGGAAATTAGTATATACTAGCCGAATACCCGTTGAAAATCAACAGTCCCACATTAAGCAATCACTGAATAAGGTAAATTTTTAAATAATTCGCGTTTCATACTTATTCGAAAAATCGAACATTTGGTTTTGAGGCACTCCCAAAAGTTGAAAATATCGGAAAACTGAAATTGTACATGTTCTTTCTTTCGAACTATCTACCCGTACACCAAATTTGAAGTCTGTATCTCATTCCGAAGCATGTTTTTTTTTTGTCAATTCAAATTTCGAACGTTTACCTCTTGAGCACTCCCTTAAACGAACATTTTTAAAAAAACTATATTCGTCTTGGATGTCTTCTTGAAATGATTATTCCATATACCAAATTTCAAGCCTCTATCAAATTTTAAAGGTGCCATGTCTCATTTATTCGGAAATCGAACATTTTGGTGTGCGGCACCCCCTTAAGTAGAAAATTGCACACTTTCTTCCTTTGGAACTGTTTACCCATATACCAAATTTGAAGTCCCTATTTTATCGCAAAGCATGCTTTTCTATCATTTCACTTTTCGAACATTTTGGTGTGGAGTACCCCTTCTAGAGAACGTTTTCGAAAAATACGATTTTTCCAGGGGATTTTATCGAACGATCGAACCGTGTACCAAATGGCATGTCTCTATTTATTCGGGAAGTGCCTAAAAAAGGACACTTAGCAATTAGTATATATAATAATAAATAGATAGATTTGTCCAAATTTGAGAGGCCGAATTTTACTCCAGCACAATGGTTTTCGTGTTACGGATACAATAAAATATTACACAAATTTCTTGTAATAAGGATTAAAGCAGTTCTATCTTAGAAAGAAACTTTTCTTTTTGAACTGAAAATAACCCAATAAAATGAGTCCACGATGCATTTAAACTGCTGAAAAATCAGTTGCAACCCCCCCCCCTTTTTTCTCAAAAGTTTTAATTTATTGCCAGAAAGTCTCCGTTATTTTTCAGAAAGGGATATTTTCCTTGGTAATAAGGAAAACTCGTTAAAGAATGCATGTCTTAGAATGCATCGTAAATAAAGCGTATGTGTGTATATAACTTTTTTGGCTCGAGGAAGAGGACTCAAACGCCATTTGAACAATTGTAGTCAGCTAATATTTCTTTCCTCACGGATGTATTAGAAAGATATATTATCCCAAACAGCAGTTTCATTTATTATGATTATTAATGTGTGTGTGTTAAGGTATTAATAATATACAAAATAAATGCGTATGTCTTTACTTTTCCTTGTAATATATACGGAAAGTAGTGAAATCGTAAATAAAGCGTATGTGTGTATATAACTTTTTTGGCTCGAGGAAGAGGACTCAAACGCCATTTGAACAATTGTAGTCAGCTAATATTTCTTTCCTCACGGATGTATTAGAAAGATATATTATCCCAAACAGCCAGTGGCGCACCCACGGGGGGGGCCGAGGGGGCCCTGGCCCCCCCCTTGGGCTGACAAAGCAAAACGCGAAGGGCGCTGTCAGCACAAGGGAGAACTAGGTCTGCCTTCGAGAAAGTATAAAAAAAAAACATTTATAACCATTATTGTAATAAATAATTTTAATCATTGTGAAGAAAACAATTCCAGCATATCCCAACACTTACACTGAATGTAATTATACATATAAAGCTCTTTATCGTACTGTACAAATTATAAATTAATTCGCACTAAAGGCGCCAATTCTGGAAACCCGTTTTTCTTAGGACGTTTCTACCTGTGATTGAATTTAACTAATGGACTCGTCCAAAATCACGTGACCCAAATGCCTTCTCGCTGGAGTCGTACTATACCAGTGCTGTGTAGACTGACGTCACAGGCGCCTCCGTGGCCCTATATAAAGAGTGAACGGCGGGGAAGCGGCTGTTCGCTCGAAAACTCGAGGATTTCGTTTACCCAGTGAGAAAATTGTGGAAGTGAATAAATAGATCGTGCCAACGCTTCGCGAATTAAGTGTTGCTGTGAGTTGAAATAAAGTGCGACGTTACGACACAAGGTGATAACAGTGAATTGGTAGTTTCGGAACGAGGGCCTGCGTGGTGAATAGCTGAATTTAATAATGGTCCTGAACTTTGAACTGATCTTACAGTGAAATGCATCTTTAACGATCAGTGTGTGTGTATATGTGCGTATTTCGGCTATATAGCAAATTTTGTTCTTGAATAACTGAGGAGCAAGGTAAAAAAAAAAAGACAATGAGTGAAAAACGAAAAGGGCTAGGCCAACAGACACTGGGAAATTATTTTAAAAAAAAAAGTAAGATTGAAAATAGTGACGTTCCCAACGACGTTTCCCTGAGCTCTTGTTACATTGATGAGGCTGCAGTCGAAGCAAGCAACAGCCGTGACCCCGGGCTGTCTTCAAACGCTTGTGAGGAGGTAAAGGTAGGACAAAACACAATACCAAACACAGTTGAAATAGAAATTCTGGCTGCAGATATTTCTAATTATGTCAAGAAATCTAACCTCACAGATGAAGATAGGATAACAGCGCTAAAAAATCTTTGGGAACCATATGCAAATTACAGTTTTCCTGCTACTGTCACTAGTGCTGTATCAAGTCAAGGAAAACCTCACCACACTCGGAAGTTCTGCTCATCTTGGCTGAGTAAGCATAACTGGCTAGCTTACTCAAAGGCAGAGGACAGTGCCTATTGCAAATTTTGTGTTCTCTTTGCACCCCATGAAGTCGGTTTAAGATCCACACAAGCTACAGGTCAACTTGTTTCAAAAGGATTTAATAATTGGAAGAAGGCCTTGGAGAAGTTCAGTCAACATGAAAATTTTTTCTATCATAAGGATTCAGTTCTCAAAGCCGATGAGTTCTTAAGGGTCACGGAAGGAAAAACGGTTCCTGTGGATCAAGTAATGGACAGAGGAAAGCAAAAACAAGTTTTGCAGAATAGGGCTATTCTTAAACCTATTATCAAAACAGTGATTTTTTGTGGAAGGCAAGGGCTGGCCATGAGAGGGCATAGAGACTGTGGGGATTTGGACGTATTGTCAGAACCATGCCAAGGCGAAGGAAATTTTAGAGCCCTTTTGCGACTCCGAGTTGATGCAGGAGAAGAAATACTGAAAACTCATCTACAAGGTTGTGCAAAAAATGCAACTTACATAAGTTGGAATATACAAAATGAGATTATTTCAGCATGCAATGATTCCATTGTGAAGCACATAGCAACTGAGGTGAATGAGGCCAAATGTTTTGCGGTTTTATGTGACGAAACCACAGATATTGCAACGGTAGAGCAAATGACACTTTGCGTTCGTTATTTGAAACGGTTTGAAGCAAATGATAAGTATAAAATTGAATTTAAGATAGTGGAGAACTTCCTTAAGTTTGTGCCCCTGACTGAAACTACAGGTCGAGCAATTGCAGATGCTATTCTTAAAGGCCTTGCAGACTGCAACATTGATACGTCTTTCCTCCGTGGACAAGGGTTCGATGGAGCTTCTGCAATGAGTGGAGAGTACAATGGCGCCCAAGCAATTATATATGAGCAACACCCCAAAGCCCCCTACGTTCATTGTGCATCACACTGTTTGAACTTAGCCATAACTTATTCATCTAGAGTTCCGGATATCCGAAACAGCTTTGGAATAATAGGGAACATCTCTAGTTTTTTCAACACACCAAAACGAAACCTTGTTCTCACCAGCAAAATTAATGCAGCTAATCAGGGAGAGACAGAAATCAGTGCCAAAAAACTGAAGAAATTATGCCCTACTCGTTGGGTGGAGAGACAAGATGCCGTCACAGTTATGGTTTCATTGTTTGATCAAGTAATCGAGGCTCTGGAGGAGATTACTACCTGGAATGACAAGGAAACATCAACAGAGGCTCATACCTTGTTATGTTCAATGTTAACATCACAGTTTGTCATAGCACTTGTTTCAGCTGACAGATTACTCAGCTACAGTGTTCGTCTGAGTGAAAAGCTGCAGGAAGTTAACCTTGATCTGGCAACTGCTGTGAGCGACGTAGAAGACGTTTTGAAAGCTATATCTATAATTCGAGAGAACGCAGAGAACGAGTTTCACCATCTGTTTGAACAAGCTGTTAAGAAGCTGGAACAGCATGGAGAAAACATTACTCTACCACGCCGTGCCACCAGACAAATTTATAGATCAAATTTCAACGTACAGACTCCTGAAGAATACTACAGACTTTCTATTTTCATTCCATGGATTGATAATTTCATCACTCACCTCCATGAAAAATTTCTCAAACATAAGGAATTTCTACAAAGTTTTGCATCTGTCGTTCCGAATGGAAGGCAGCCGACACTGGAAGAAAACGAGAGATTTGTTGCCTTATCAAGGAAATTTGCAGATGATTTAGGACCTAGATCAGATAATACTCTAAAAGCTGAACTACATCTGTGGTACATGAAGGTCTCTGCATTGAACAAGAAAACTAAAAGCCCAATCGAACTGCTTAACTTTTGTGACCAAAGGACTTTTCCAACTGTGTTTGAACTTTTAAAAGTGTATGCCACCCTCCCAGTATCAACAAGCAGTGCCGAGAGGTCATTTTCCACAATGAAGAGGTTGAAAACTTACTTGAGAAACAGTATGAGTGAAACCAGACTGAATGGACTGGCGTCAATGAACATTCACCGTGAAGTGGAAATTGATCCAGACCAGATAATTAATGCTCTGGCTACAAAGAAGAACAGAAGGCTGGACTTCGTTTTATGAATATGTATAGATCATAATTGAATAATATAACAATATGTAATCATGAGAGAGTGGTTGAAAACAAGTATACAGTATAAGCAGACCAGAACAAATAATTTTATCTTCATCTATTTCTTAATTTGTGTTGTTTTGTATAAATATCTACTACTACTTCTTCTAATCATTCAATTCTCTTGCACTGCACTGAAGAATTGTTAGTAATTTGATAAAAATAAATGTACAAAAAAAGACAACCGCCTTGTTAATTGATATGGCCTCTGATCATTTTTTCTCGGAAAATTTATCGAGGAGTCATCCTCCTTCATAAAAATTTTGTGCACCAATGGCCCCCCCCTTAGGAATATTCTGGGTGCGCCACTGCAAACAGCAGTTTCATTTATTATGATTATTAATGTGTGTGTGTTAAGGTATTAATAATATACAAAATAAATGCGTATGTCTTTACTTTTCCTTGTAATATATACGGAAAGTAGTGAAATCGTAAATAAAGCGTATGTGTGTATATAACTTTTTTGGCTCGAGGAAGAGGACTCAAACGCCATTTGAACAATTGTAGTCAGCTAATATTTCTTTCCTCAAGGATGTATTAGAAAGATATATTATCCCAAACAGCAGTTTCATTTATTATGATTATTAATGTGTGTGTGTTAAGGTATTAATAATATACAAAATAAGTGCGTATGTCTTTACTTTTCCTTGTAATATATACGGAAAGTAGTGAAATCGTAAATAAAGCGTATGTGTGTATATAACTTTTTTGGCTCGAGGAAGAGGACTCAAACGCCATTTGAACAATTGCAGTCAGCTAATATTTCTTTTCTCAAGGATGTATTAGAAAGATATATTATCCCAAACAGCAGTTTCATTTATTATGATTATTAATGTGTGTGTGTTAAGGTATTAATAATATACAAAATAAATGCGTATGTCTTTACTTTTCCTTGTAATATATACGGAAAGTAGTGAAATCATAAATAAAGCGTATGTGCGTATATAACGTTTTTGGCTCGAGGAAGAGGACTCAAACGCCATTTGAACAATTGTAGTCAGCTAATATTTCTTTTCTCAAGGATGTATTAGAAAGATATATTATCCCAAACAGCAGTTTCATTTATTATGATTATTAATGTGTGTGTGTTAAGGTATTAATAATATACAAAATAAATGCGTATGTCTTTACTTTTCCTTGTAATATATGCGGAAAGTAGTGAAATCATAAATAAAGCGTATGTGTGTATATAACTTTTTTGGCTCGAGGAAGAGGACTCAAACGCCATTTGAACAATTGTAGTCAGCTAATATTTCTTTCCTCAAGGATGTATTAGAAAGATATATTATACCAAACAGCAGTTTCATTTATTATGATTATTAATGTGTGTGTGTTAAGGTATTAATAATATACAAAATAAATGCGTATGTCTTTACTTTTCCTTGTAATATATACGGAAAGTAGTGAAATCATAAATAAAGCGTATGTGTGTATATAACTTTTTTGGCTCGAGGAAGAGGACTCAAACGCCATTTGAACAATTGTAGTCAGCTAATATTTCTTTCCTCAAGGATGTATTAGAAAGATATATTATCCCAAACAGCAGTTTCATTTATTATGATTATTAATGTGTGTGTGTTAAGGTATTAATAATATACAAAATAAATGCGTATGTCTTTACTTTTCCTTGTAATATATGCGGAAAGTAGTGAAATCATAAATAAAGCGTATGTGTGTATATAACTTTTTTGGCTCGAGGAAGAGGACTCAAACGCCATTTAAACAATTGTAGTCAGCTAATATTTCTTTCCTCAAGGATGTATTAGAAAGATATATTATACCAAACAGCAGTTTCATTTATTATGATTATTAATGTGTGTGTGTTAAGGTATTAATAATATACAAAATAAATGCGTATGTCTTTACTTTTCCTTGTAATATATACGGAAAGTAGTGAAATCATAAATAAAGCGTATGTGTGTATATAACGTTTTTGGCTCGAGGAACAGGACTCAAACGCCATTTGAACAATTGTAGTCAGCTAATATTTCTTTCCTCAAGGATGTATTAGAAAGATATATTATCCCAAACAGCAGTTTCATTTATTATGATTATTAATGTGTGTGTGTTAAGGTATTAATAATATACAAAATAAGTGCGTATGTCTTTACTTTTCCTTGTAATATATACGGAAAGTAGTGAAATCGTAAATAAAGCGTATGTGTGTATATAACTTTTTTGGCTCGAGGAAGAGGACTCAAACGCCATTTGAACAATTGCAGTCAGCTAATATTTCTTTTCTCAAGGATGTATTAGAAAGATATATTATCCCAAACAGCAGTTTCATTTATTATGATTATTAATGTGTGTGTGTTACGGTATTAATAATATACAAAATAAATGCGTATGTCTTTACTTTTCCTTCTAATATATACGGAAAGTAGTGAAATCGTGTCGAAAATTAAAATTCGAGTTCGTGTGATGTTTTTATGTGTGTGTGTGTGTGTGTGTGTGTGTGTGTGTGTGTGTGTGTGAGCAATGTATGTATCTTCTCTAGCTTAAATACTATTCAACGAAATTTCAGAAAATTTAGTCAGTCACTTGTGGGTTACTCTAGTACTGATTAGATTTTGGTATGATTCGGGGGGGGGGGGGGGGAACAAAAAAAAAAACGAACGTTAATTACGGAATACTCCCCCCCCCCAAAAAAAAAATAATAATAATCAAGTCTGAAGTGAAAGACTAAAGAACGAAAATACCAAATTTAATTTTTCTGTTATTGTGGGAGGAAACGCTTTTGTTTTACTTTCTCTCAGTTTTCGGATAAGCAATGAACTGAAACATATCTAACAATTTTCAGATGTACATCATCCCAACAAAAATACGGGGAAAATAACAGGTACTCCTCAGGTTAATCACGATGGGGTTAAAATAAAATAAAATTTTAGAACTAGCTGAGCATCAAAACTTATACGCATCGGGAGTAAAAGAAAACACCAATGGTTTATTATTACATTCCTTATATACATAATGTATAAGGGAAGTATTGTGACGGGGTCGAAAATTCGAATTCAAGTTTTCGACGGGAGAGCACGTTTCAAGCATCCCTGATCACGAATCAAACATTTTTGAAGTGATGTCTCTCTGTGTGTGTGTGTCAGTGAGTCTGTGGAGACGATAACTGACGAACGAATGGACCGATTCGAACCAAATTTAGTACAAAAATTACAATCCGTAAACACTGGAAGCCTATTGTTTTTATACGCAATCAAATGTTCAGAACCCCCCTAAATTTTCGAATGAAATTTTAAAAAATTCGTCAAAAAATCAAAACCACTAATAAAGTTACGCAAATAGACATTTCTTATGTAATTTATTATTAGGAAACGATTGACATAAATTTTAGAACGCTAACATGAACCGTGCTCGAGATATTGTACATTTTTAAAAAAAATTATCAAAAAGTCATATAAAATAAAAAAAAATATTTTCTATTGAGAAACATGTTCACTTTTCACATGTAATACCATGCGATAAATTGGGTGACATCATTCTCGTGGATCTAGCTCGTTCCATTCATGAAAAAAGATACTTTGAGTAATACTTTTGTATTTGAGCGCTAATAGTCATTTATCTGCTGTAAGAATAACTTATTTCTTCGTGCTTAACACTTGGCGAGATTTTGGCGACGATTTTGGCGGAATGCCGCCAACTTGGCGACTTTTTGAAATGTTGCCAATTTAACGAAAATCTCGCCAAATGGATAAAAATGACGCTAAATCAATGAAAATGACGACCAATTGTCGAAAATACACTATCATGGAAAGAATATTAGTATCTACTATAAGAAAAACCTATTACTTTCATTATATACATAATGTATAACGAAAGTATTGTGACGGCGTCGAAAATTCGAATTCGAGTTTTCGACGGGAGAGCACGTTTCAAACATCCCTGATCACGAATCAAACATTCTTGAAGTGATGTCTGTGTGTGTGTGTGTGAAAGTATGTGTGTGTGTGTGTGTGTGTGTGTGTGTGTGTCAGTGAGTCTGTGGAGATGATAACTGACGAACGAATGGACCGATTCGAAAGAAATTTGGTACAAAAATCACAATCCGTAAACACTGGAAGCCTATTGCTTTTATACGCAATTCAATGTTCAGAACCCCCTAAATTTTCGAATGAAATTTTGAAAAAATCGTCAAAAAATCAAAACCACTAGTAAAGTTACGAAAATAGATATTTCTTAAGTAATTTTTCATTAGAAAACGATTGACATAAATTTCAGAACGCTAACATGAACCGTTCTCGAGATATTTCACATGTTTAAAAAAAATAACAAAAAGTCTATAAAAAAAAATTCCTATTGAGAAACATGTTCACTTTTCATATGTAATACCATGCGATAAATTGGGTGACATCATTCTTGTGGATTTAGCTCGTTCCATTCATGAAAAAAGATACTTTGAGAAATACTTTTGTATTTGAAAGCCAATAGTCATTTATCTGCTGTAAGAATAACTTATTTCTTCGTTCATAGCGTTTAGCGAGATTTTGGCGACAAATTGGGGGAATGTCGCCAACTTGTTGATTTTTTGAATTGTTGCCAAATTAACGAAAATCTCGCCAAGTGGGTAAAAATGCCGCTAAATCAATGAAAATGACGACTGATTGTCGAAAATTCAATATTTTGGAAAGAATATCAGTATCTACTATAAGAAAAACCTATTTTTTTTTACAGTAAAAGTAGTAAATTCATTACATTATATAAAGTCATGTGTTGCCTCATCAGATTTTTTTTTTTACTGTAAAAGTAGTAAATTCATTACATTATATAAGGAAAGTCATGTGTTGCCCATATCAGATTTTTTTATCACTTTCCTTATATACATACGTATAAGGAAAGTATTGTGACGGGGTCGAAAATTCGAATTCGAGTTTTCGACGGGAGAGCACGTTTCAAGCATCCCTGATCAGGAATCAAACAGCTTTGAGGCGATGCGTGTGTATGTGTGTGTGTCTGTGTGAAAATATGTGTGTGTGAAAGTATGTGTGTGTGTGTGAAAGTATATGTGTGTGTGTGTGTTTGTGTCAGTGAGTCTGTGGAGACGATATCTCAAGAACGAATGAAGCGATTCGAATGAACTTTGGAACAAAAATCACAATCCGAGAATACTGGAAGCCTATTGTTTTTAAACGTAATCGAATGTTCAGAATCCCCTTAAATTTTCGAGTGAAATTTTTGAAACACCATCAAGAAATCAAAACCATTAATTAAATTACGCAAGTAAACATTTCTTATGTAATTTTTCCTTGGAAAACGATTGGCATAAACTTTTGAACGCTAGCATGAACCGTTCTCAACATGTTACACATTTTTCAAATAAATTTATCAAAAAATCCCATAAATTAAAAAAAATATTTACTGTTGAGAAACATGTTCACTTTTCATATGTAATATCATGCGATAAACTAGGTGACATCAATTTCGTGGATCTAGCTCGTTCCATTCATGAGAAAAGATACTTTGAGTAATACTTTTGTATTTGAACGCCAATAGTCATTTATCTGCTATAAGAATAACTTATTTCTCCGTCCATAACGCTTGGCAAGATTTTGGCGATAAATTTGGTGGAATGTTACCAACTTGGCAACTTTTGAAATGTTGCCAAATTAACGAAAATCTCGCCAAAATGGATAAAATGACGCTAAATCAATGAAAATGACGACTCATTGTCGAAAATTCAATATCTTGGAAATAATATAAGTATCTACTATAAGAAACACCTATTTTTACTTTCCTTATATACATAATGTATAAGGAAAGTATTGTGACGGGGTCGAAAATTCGAATTTGAGTTTTCGACGGGAGAGCACGTTTCAAGCATCCCTGATCACGAATCAAGCATTTTTGAAGTGATGTCTGTGTGTGTGTATGTGTGTGTGTGTGAAAGTATGTGTGTGTGTGTGTGTGTGTGTCAGTGAGTCTGTGGAGACGATAACTGACGAACGAATGAGCCGATTCGAACGAAATTTGGTACAAAAATCACAATCCGTAAACACTGGAAGCCTATTGTTTTTATACGCAATCGAATGTTCAGAACCCCCCTAAATTTTTGAGTGAAATTTTGAAAAATTCGTCAAAAAATCAAAACCGCTAATACAGTTACGCTAATAGACATTTCTTATGTAATTTTTCATTAGAAAACGATTGACATAAATTTTAGAACGCTAACATGAACCGTTCTCGAGATATTGCACATTTTTAAAAAAAATTATCAAAAAGTCATAAAATAAAAAAAAGATTTCCTATTGAGAACCATGTTTACTTTTCATGTGTAACACCATGCGATAAATTGGGTGACATCATTCTCGTGGATCTAGCTTGTTCCAGTCATGAAAAAAGATACTTTGAGTAATACTTTTGTATTTGAACGCCAATAGTTATTTATCTGCTGTAAGAATAACTTATTTCTTCGTCCATAATGCTTGGCGAGATTTTGGCGACGAATTTGGCGAGATGTCGCCAACTTGGCAACTTTTTAATTGTTGCCAAATTAACAAAAATCTCGCCAAATGGATAAAAATGACGCTAAATCAATCAAAATTACAACTAATTGAAGAAAATTCAATATCTTGGAAAGAATATAAGTATCTACTATAAGAATAACATTTTTTTTAACTGTAAAAGTAGTACATTCATTGCATTATATAAGGAAAGTCATGTGTTGCCCACATCAGATTTTTTTTACTGTAAAAGTAGTGAATTCATTGCATTATATAAAGAAAGTCATGTGTTGCCCACATAAGATTATTTCCTGAATGACTGGGAAATAGGTAGAAAATATGAAATTTAGCTTTTACGTGGTTTAAAAAGAAGTAATGTCTAAAAATTCGGAAATTTTTTTACAGATATTCTGCTTTAATCCAAACACAAAGAAATAATACGGATATTTCAGATTTATTAAGGGTAATAAATAGGAGGGGGGAGGGGAGGCGATAAAAATGAAAACAAAAATATTCATTAGAAAGTAGGCTATTATTATTTTTTTCCCAGATTGGTAAAAAGTAATGTACAGTAAATCTGAAACATTTGTGCAAGATGCATCAATGCAATCCAAATACGAAAAAAATAAAGCATTTACTTAAGTTTCATTAGAAAAAGAAGGAATAATGTAATATAAGGTGAAAATAATAAAACAAAATTTAAATAATTCAATTGGATTCAAATATTCGAGAGGAAAATGTTAAATTTTTCATTTTTGTACTTACTGGAGGAGGGAGTAGTAAAAAGCATCTACTTTTCCCAAGTTGGGGAAAAGTAAATGCACGTAAAATTCTGGGACATTTTTTAGAAATACTTCAACCCAATCCAAATACAGGAATATCACGGATACTTCAGATTCAGTAGATAAAAAGGTGAATAATAAAATGAGTGCGTGTGCACGGAGTGGAATCCGAATTAAAAACATTCGAGCATGGTATATATATAAAAAAAAATAAATAAAATAAAAGACATAGAGACTAAGAGAATATTTAAAATTTTAATTTTTGCAATCAATGAAGCTGTAAAAACTCATTTTCTGAAAACATATCAATCCAATTCACATTTTATTTGCTCTAATTTTTCTCATTCAGGTATCACAATGAAAAACTGTTTCAAAGATATTGCGTTATAAGATTGAAACATAAATTCATTTAATTTAATTAAAAATGGTTATTTTTTTAACACTTTACAACAAAGTTGAAAAGTGTTTATGACTTTGTTCATTCTGTCTGTCTGTCCGTTAGAACGATAACTGCCGTAAAAATGACTTAATCAAAATGAAATTTTAGTATGTTGTTTATATGGTCTGTGGGACCTATGGGAATATAGATGAATAATATCACCCAATTAGTTTTGGATTGAACCCGGGTTGAAAAAATGAAATACATTGAACCCTATGGGACCTAATTTTTCAAACATTTTAAAGCGGATTTAAAATTCACAAATTACTTCGAAAATTTTAGGAAATATTCAAATTATCACATAAAATATATAAAAAAAAATTCAGCAAAATATATTCAGTAGACTTTTAACTAAAAATTAAAATAATAATTACACCTTTTATATGAAGAGATCACGTGACCATCATATGAAGAGATCACGTGACCCACTTCATAATAAAATATGGCATCCATCTTGTGTCAAAATCGTGATTTTTAAAGTTCTCTCTAATTCATATCTAGTGTTGTATCCGTCCTAAAACCGCTATATTTTTGCTTAAATTCTTGTGCATCTACATACTAAAATAACGCAATTACAATATATTTGAGTTAAAAGGATAACCCAACTTTGATTATTTCTACAACGAAGCCTATTTTTCACTTATGGAAAATGTAAATACCAAAAGATGTTGAATGAGTTGTACAAGAATTGCTATTTCTTTAACGCAAAATTATTTAGCTCATGGAGTCTGCAATATAGCTGATATGAACGAAATATCAATTGATTTTACAGAGAGAAGGACAATTTTTTCGATGAAGTTTTAAGCTAGAGTTTAATTACTTGTATCTCCATGGTCTGATGTTTTTAAATAAAATAAATTATTATAGTATTGAGATGAATGAAATGAATGGGAAAATTTTTATCAATGAAGTGCTGCTTTTATAGAGAGAGCCAGGCTTGTTATATTTCGATGACGTCATTTGAATAAATTTCATTTTTTTTCGATGAAGTTTTCAAATATAATAAATTATTGTAGTATTATGACAATTTTAAAAATATTATCGAGGAATGTATCGCATTTTAGAGATGCTTAAACCACGCAATTTATATTTCAATGCCGTCATTTGAATGAAGTTCATATTTTCGATGAAGGTTTAAGTTTTCAAATATAATAAATGAATATAGTATTGGGTTAATTTTAAAAATATTACCGAGGGATGTATCGCATCTTTGAGATGCTTAAATAAAATTCCATTGAATTTGGAAAGTGCTTCATAATCAATGCTTTATGCATGATTGAGCTTTCTTGTTTAACACTTGCCAACGTAGTTGTAAAGTGTTTATGACTTTGTTCATTCTGTCTGTCTGTCTGCCCGTTCTCACGATAACTGACGTAAAAATGACTTTATCAAAAGGAAATTTTAGTATGTTGTTGAAACGGTATGTAGGACATACGGAAATGAAAATGAATAATATCACCCAATTAGTTTTGGATTTAACCTAGGTTGATTTTTCAAACATTTTTAAGCGCAGTTAAAATTTACAAATTGCTTCAAAAATTTTAGGAAATATTCAAATTATCACGTAAAATGTGTAAAAAAATTTCAAAAAAATATGTTGGGAGTTTTTAAAATAAAAATTGAAATAATAAAGACACCCATATTAAATGAGATCACATGACTCGTTTCAAAATAAAATATAGCATTCATTTTTTTGACCCTGTGTAAAAATCGGGATGGTTAAGTTTAGTGTTTGTTGCTTTCGTAATAAAACCGCTTTATTTTTGCATATTATTTGTGTATGTAAATTCTGTGCCAACGCAATTACAATATTTTTTATTTTAAATAATCACTAAACTTTAATTATTCGTACAGTGATGCCTAATTTCTATAGCATGCAGAATGTAAACAAAACAAGCGATTGTAAAAATAATTGTATAAGAATTGCGCCCACCTTTTGCCTACCGATCTGTATCAAACCTAAAATTGGAAGAATAACCTTCATAAGCATACATATAAAGAATATTATGAAAGGATTCTAAATTTTCAGTGCTGCCATCTATTTGTATAAATAGGAAAGATTAATTTTGAATCAAAATTGGAACAAGAATCTCGACTGGGTAGCTTATGCATTTGAATTTACGGCTCTGCTTATCATATAAAATGAAATTTTAAGCAATAGAAATGTGTTTATTAGTGCGTTTTCACCATTATCAACCTAATTAAGTCTGTTGTGATGTTACCGTCGACTGTAATATATTGTTAACACTATTTAATTCGATATTTATTTTCTAAAGTTATCTAAAGTTAATCTAGTTTACAACATATGTTCCCCAAAATATACTCAGTTTGCGTAATCGATACAAACAATATTTAACTCTTGCATCTTCAGTAATTATAAATATTTATTCTATTAGCAGTGAAATACCTGATTTTGACAGCCGCTACATTGAACTTCAATTTAAAAGCGAAATGAATACAAGAACATAACGTACAATAAAAATGTTTTGCTAGCGTTTGATTTAGTATGTACTAATTTCAATTTATTGATATAATTTTAATTTTTTGTGAGAAAAATACTTCCAATATTGCCGAGAAGCGCGTCTGGCAGGGTCTTTTCCTCCTGGGACCTGATTTATTTATTAAAATACGAATTTTCCTGTGTATCCTTATTATTTTCTTATATATTTAACTCGTGGGTGCATCACGCCATCCATACATTAGTTGTAAACTGGACATATTTTTTGTTTTTGTAACATATACATTTTATATTTTTTCAGAAATCTGTTGACGTATCTCTGTGGATTGAACAACAAAAACCCTCGGAATCTGCAGTGGACTGTTTTCCTTTAGAAAACAGAGATGGCGCTACTAGTAAAGACTTAGATGAAGAAAGTTCCGACGGGGAAGTTACTCCATTATGATTTCTATTCATCCCAACATCTTTTGTACATGTGAAGAGACAATACATAAAATCATATTTTTTATACATCATTCTCAGAAGCTCATGATCGACAACATATTCCTATTATTATTTCTGAAGAAATACTCCTATTCATCATGTAATTTATTTATATTTCAATAAATACATAGTTCCTTTTTTCTTATTTTAAGTATTTGTGTATTTATAAATTCTGTAGAAACATCAAAAAGATCAGCTAAATAATTATTGTTAATAGTACTAAATTCTTTATCAACTATCTAAGCTTGAACTAATTATCTGTCTTATGATGAAATGGTCTAATTTAGGCAATGTCTCTGCTGAATGTAGTCATTATTAACGAATGAAAATACAAATGAAAACGGGTGATTCCTTAATATAAGCAATAGTTGAAAATTAGGCGGCGATTGTTTTGAAGGCATTATGAATTCTCTTCCTTATGTGGAAAAATTAGCTCCCTGACCGTCTATATCAATTGTATTTCCCGAGTACCCATTTTATTCCATTGTACTCCCTAACAGTAGACTTTTTTAATAGCACTCATTCACTGTAAACGTATTTTCAATCGTACTCCCTGACAACCATTTTTGGTGGGTTCTCAGTTAACAAACAGAAACCAGATCAGGGCTGCCAATGGGTTGGGTGTGCGGGGTGTGGGGGGGCGGACACCACAGGCGTTTGGGTTTCACTCCCCCAATAATTTTTTTATTTAAGAGAGGGGGGGGGGAAACATGAGAAATCAAGTAAAAGGGTTTGGCATAATTTGTATGGGCGTCATTATCCCGATTAATGAGCGGTTTGTGTCTACATTGCCGCCATCATAATTTTACAGGCTCTTATTCATGAAAAGCGCAAACTCCACCTGCTTTTCCCTGTTTTATAAGTTACTGATATTTCCACAAATTGCTTATGTGGTCCAAGCATCCCGGACCTTATGTAATGCTTTTTATTTCTCTCCTCCTGTTCGCCGGCAGCTTTGTGTGCCTTTCCCATCCTTTTATTTCTGATGTGTTAAATCCACAATCTTTATCTGACAAGCAGGTGCAGATGATTAATGTGCAATATATTCTGGGGGTGGGTGGGGATAAAAGTCGTGGACAGAAAGATTCAATACTTACAAACAAATGGACCTGGGTATCAAACGAAAGTGATATTCAAGATATGGTGACAAATGCCAACCTTTTCATTGTTGACTTATTTAGAGGTGAAAGGAGAGGTAAAAACATAAAAAGTTTTGTTTTTCTTAATTTGAGAAAAATTTTTGATAGCAAAAACTCGGAAATAGTTATTAGAGATACATCATCCCAACGCAAATACAAAAGGAAAAAAAATACATGGTTGTTTGGATGACAAGTGCAGGAAAATTGAAATTGAATTGTAATTTGCAGGAGAATTGAAAATGAAAATAAAATCGAAATATTCGAGTAAGATAACAGAAAAATCGAGCGTATCTAAACTACGACAGAAAAAAAAATATTATTAAAATCACTGGACGGAGAGGAAAGGAAGACATATAAAAAATGTTTTTTTTAGTTGTGGAAGAAATGCACAAACTATTATAAATTTATTTTTCAGAGCTGCATAATTTAACCTCTATACAAGAAAAATGATAAGGAAGAAGTGATTAGAAAAGTAGGGAAGGCCGATAACTAAAACGGTTTCTTTTTATTTTAATTTTGAAGTCACCATTTCAAGTGACGACGGTAAAAAGAAGTGAATTTTGGTTTCTTTTCAGATGTAAAAAACTAAAAATAAACAATTATAAAAAATATCAGAGATACACCAATTAAACAAAAAATATCAGAGATACACCAATTTAAGTTAGGAAAAATAGTTCGAATGGCTCAAGTTTATTAGAAAAAGTTTGGGTGAAGTTGCAAGAGTGTGAAAAGAAAAGCAATTCGAGTGGGACATTTAAAAAAAAAAAAAAGGTTGGGGGGGGGGGGGGGGGGGGTTGCATCGAAACGAAGAAAAAAAAAATACATTTTTTTCCCTGATGTCACTGGAGAAGAAAGAGGTGGCCGTTAAACAGAACCAAGGTTTCGACTTTTTCTTAATTTTGGAAAATGATTTTTAATGATGAAGATAAAATTTGAAAATAATATTCAGTTACATCGTGTCAACCCAAATAGAAGAAAAGTAACGCGGACGCTCGAGGCATGTTAGAAAACAAATTCGACGTGGGCAGCACACGATTTTCCTTATATAATGCAACGAATTTACTACTTTTACAGTAAAAAGAAAATAGACTATTCTTATAGTAGATATTTATATTATTTCCAAAATATTGAATTTTCATCAAATAGTCGTCATTTTTATTGATTTAACGTCATTTTTATCCATTTGGCAAAATTTTAGTTAATTTGGCAACATTTAAAAAAAGTCGCCAAGTTGGCGACATTTCGCCAAATTCGTTGCCAAATTCTCGCAAAGCGTTATGGACGGAGAAATAAGTTATTCTTATTGCAGATAAATGATTTTTGGCGTTCAAATACAAAAGTATTACTCAAAGTATATTTTCTCATGAATGAAACGAGCTAGGTCCACGAGAATAATGTCACCAAATTTATCGCATTATATTACATATGGAAAGATAACATGTTTCTCAATAGTTAATATTTTCTTTTAATTTATGGGATTTTTTGATAAATTTATTTAAAAATGTGTAATGTCTCGAGAACGGTTCATGATAACGTTATAAAGTTTATGTCAATCGTTTTCTAAGGAAAAATTACATAAGAAATGTCTATTTGCGTAACTTTATTAAAGGTTTTAATTTTTTGATAATTTTTTCAAAATTTCACTAGGAAATTTTGGGGGCCTCTGAACATTGGATTGTGTTTAAAAACAATAGGCTTCCAATATTCACGGATTGTAATTTTTGTACCGAATTGCATTCGAATCGCTAATGTATTTAATTTTTTCAACCTGGGTTAAATTCAAAACTAATTGGGTGATATTATTTATTTACATTTACCTATATCCCACAGACCGTCTCAACAACATACTAAAACTTCATTTTGATAAAGTCATTTTTACGGCAGTTATCGAACGAACGGACAGACAGACAGATAGATAGAATGACCAAAGTCATAAACACTTTTTAAAAATGTTGTAAAGTGTTAAGAAAACTGGAAATTAATTTATCCGTTTCACATAAACTGATTGTACCCATGCATTTATACACAAATGCTAAATAATTCTATAGATGTTTCTCAGAAAAATCATTATAGAATAAATACCTCACCGATTTTTACTGAACAACTTCGACCAAAGGAATATTGATTCTACAAGTGCCTGCTGAGGCTATTTATTCGAAGTGCCAGACACTTCAATGTTAAATAATGTTTTATAACTTTTAGGAACGGGCGACGCAGTTCCTGAGAGTGCAAAGGGAAATATCGGATCCTTCAAGGCACCATTTGTCTGGATGTGGTGTCGAGTGTAAAATGCTCTGTTATGTTTTTCATGCTGAGAACAAAAGTAAATCAGAAATGGAGTGAGCGAGTTGAGAGAATAATGTATTGTAAAAATTTTAAATATTTACAAGTGTGAAAAAGTATTGAAATTATTGAAAAGTAAACACGCAATGCCATGTGATTAGGTTCGTCCATAGGGGTGACAGGAAAAGTAAAAAAAAAAAAAAAAACTATATAGGTACTTGCCTGCAAAAATTCGTGGTTTTACTATTGTTATTCTATTTAGTTCGCGAACTCGCAGCTCAAATATTTTGTCTTTGATTTTGACATTAAATATTTCTTAAATTACAATATATATCGTAACACGGTTTATCTCAGTGTGTTCCCCAAACCTTTCTCTAGAAATGAACCGAATTTTATATTTTTATATGCTGTAGGTTTTACAGTACAAAACAGAGAAACTGGAGGAACGAGAAATTTGTCAAACAGCGGTTACTATTTTTACTTTCCCTGCAATACATGGTAATGTATATGGAAAGTATTGGAATCATGCCGAAAATCGCAACTCGAATTTTCGACGGATCTACACGTTTCGAGACCTTTAGAATACCAAAAAGCTATTTTTAGCGTGACGTCTGTGTGTATGTGTGTGTGTCTGTCTGTGTGTCTGTCTATCTGTGCAGATTTTGTATCCATTCTAACTAAAAAACTAATTGACCGAATTTCATAAAATTTGGTAGGTAAATCACTTGTGGGCGAATCTGCTGCTGATTCGTTTTGGGTATGATTCGGGATAAAAGAATCCATCTTTTTTTGCGAAATGGCCCTCAAAAGTCTCTATCCACTCTCGCTAAAAAACTAATGGACCGAATTTCATAAAATTCGGTAGATAAGTCACTTGTGGGTCATCCTGGTGCTGATTAAATTTTGGTATGATTCGGAAAAAAATAACCTGCCTTTTTACGCAAAATGGCCAGAAAAAATCGTCAAAATATAAAATAAAAACTACATATGCTCAAATATATCCATTAAATGCTTGTTTTATACGTAACTTTTAACGATGAAAGGAATAAGACCAACCCCATTGCACTAGGACTAGCCGTTCTCGAAATATTTGAGTATTTTCGTATTTTCTTCACGGCACCTTTGAAAACATGCCCAGTAACCAAATGAGAACGATAATTGAATTAAAAGTGAATTAAATTTTATTAAACTAAAAAGAACGTGGATATAAGTCTGCAGGGGAAGTCATGTGCTGCCCACATCAGATTTTTTAATTTTTATATAGAGAGAAAGTAAAAATTTACTGTTTAGAAATTCCTTTACGCCTCCGCTTTATACATAAGCTGATTACACCCACACATTTTCATACTAATGTTTCTGTCAAATAATTTTATAGATGTTTCTCAGGAAAAACCGTCATGGAATATTTCACCAATTTTTACGGCACAACTTCGCCAAAAGAAATATTGATTCTACCAGTGCCTGCTGAGGCCATTTATTCGAAGCTCCGTAAACTTCAATGTCAAGTAACGTTTTAAAACTTTTAGGGGCGAGTGATAAGACGGAGAGAAATTTCTACTCTTCTCTTAAAAAAAGCTCGTGACAGTGGAACGGGAAATATCCGATATTTCACGGTGCCATTTATATGAAAGTAGTGTCGAGTGTAAAATGTTCGGTTGCGTTTTCCGAGCTCAGAACAAATGTAAATCTGAAATGGAATAAGCGACCTGAAAGAATAATATATTTAAAATGTTTTAATATTTTACTGGTGAAAGAATGTCTAATAGTGTGATGCCTGAATGTCTCAATGTGATGCGATTTATAAAATAACTAGAAATGTTTAATAGTGTGATGTCTAATGTCTGAAATTGATGCGACTTATAAAATAACTAGAAATGTCTGATAGTGGGATGTCTAATGTCTCAATGTGATGTGATTTATAAAATAACTAGAAATGTCTAATAGTGCGATGTCTCAATGTGATGCTATTTTTTAAATAACTATAAATGCTTAATTGTATGATGTTTAATGTCTTAATGTGATGCTATTTATGAAATAATTAGAAATGTCTAATAGTGGGATGTCTCAATATGATGCTATTTCTAAAATAACTAGGAATTTCTAATAGTATAATGTCTAATGTCTCAATGTGATGCGGTTTATAGAATAACTAGAAATGTCTAATAGTGCGATGTCTCAATATGATGCTATTTATAAAATAACTAGAAATGTCTAATAGTGCGATGTCTCAATATGATGCTATTTATAAAATAACTAGAAATGTCTAATAGTGGGATGTCTCAATGTGATGCTATTTTTAAAATAACTAGAAATGTCTAATAGTGGGATATCTAATGCCTCAATGTGATGCGATTTATAAAATAACTAGAAATTTCAGACGACGTTTCCCGGAATTTATGATGCAAACCTCTAATTAAAATTGCATCGGAGCATGCAGCAAAATTTTGAAAATCAAACTATGCTTTTACAATACGCCCGCTTAGAACAAAAAAAATAACTTGCTGGGTGAGAGTAATTAGCCGTAAGTGCTCAGGATGCATGCACACGGCTTTCGTTAGATCAAGCTAAAAAGTATAACATTTGAAAACATAATTGCAAAGGAAATTTGAAATTATAAAACTATTATATTTTATGCTGTTTTCAGAACATTTCACATCGAGGAAACAAAACAAAATGGTTAATTTCCCCGAAAAGTAAATAAAAAAAATTAAATGCAATCTCAGCGAGTTTTCATTAGAATTTTGCCATTTTTAACACAATACTAATAATGATACTTAATATAATGCCATATTTAAAAATTAGATCTTTCAAATTTGTAAAGTTAGAAAACCGATAAACTAAATTAGCTTCTTTTGAAAACAGCTGTTTTTTCGTCTACGTCTGTCTTTTAATCAAAATGCTTGCTTTTGTATCTTTTGCATCGGGAATCATGTGTCAGAAATGAAGCTGATTCTGAAAACGAAATTTTTACGGATTTTCGTCTTTAAATGAACTTAACTATTTCGAATAAAAAACAAATCTCCTCGAACTGTATCGTCCAGGGACTTGAAGTATCTCTGTATCAAGTTTCGGCTCTGTCCGAAGTTTTTGAATTTCTACTACAGACGACACAGTTACAAATGCACAGTGTAGTACAATATTTGTACTACATGTTACACTCCCAATTACAAATGCCAAGAAAGATAATGAGCTATCTAAATGCAGCAGAGGAAACCAATTGCAACACAATCATAGATAAACAGCGGTCATCCCCTTCTGCATCAACGACAAATGGGAGAAGTGGTTTGAAACCAAAGGGGAAAATAAACAAGAAAGATCAATCACGCATAAGCATTGATTATGAAACACTTTCCAACTGAAATGCAATTTCATTTAAAATTTTTTAAAATGTGATACATTCAGTGGTGATATCTTTTACATTATCACAGTACTACAGTAATTTATTATACTTAAATGTTTAAACGGTATCGAAATATAAATCATCTGATTATCTATGCAAAATCAATGAATATTTCATTCATATAACTTGTATTCCAGCCTCCAGAGCTAAATAATTTTGTATGAAAAAAATTCAGCAATTCTTATGTAACTCACCTTACAATCGCTTCAGATATTTGCATTCTGCATAAGTTAAAATTAGGCTTCGTTGAAGAAATAATAAAAGTTTAGGAATCATTTAAAATCACAACTATTGTAATTGCATCGGCACGGAATTTAGATACACAGATAATACACAGATACGCAGATAATATATGTGTGTGTGTGTGTATGTATTCAAAGTATTGGAATCGTGCCGAAGATCGGAACTCGAATTTTCGAAGGATCTACACGTTTTGGGACATCTAGAACACGAAAAACCTATTTTTAGGAAGACGTCTGTGTGTGTAAGAGTGTATCTGTGTATGTTTCTGTGTGTCTGTGAGGATATTACATCCACTCTAATTGAAAAACTAATGTACCGAATTTCATAAAATTTGGTAGGTATGTTTTTTGTGGGAAATCCTGATGTTCATTACATTATAGTACGATTCGTAATAAAAGAATCTGCCTTCCTTGCGAAATGGCCGGCAGAAATTGCCTTTATCCACTCTAGCTAAAAACTAATGGAACAAATTTAACAAAATTTGGTGTATAATATTTCAATGACCTACAAGTGATTTCCATACCAAATTTAACAAAATTTGGTACATAAATCATTTGTAGGTTATTCTAGTACGATTCAGGATAAAGGAACGGGCTATTTTTGCGAAATGGCCCGCAAAAATCGTTATATATGAAAATAAAAGACTACGTGTGCTCAATTATATCAATTAAATTCCTATTTTATACGTGATTTTTGATAACAAAAAGAATAAGACTAACCCCATTACTCTAAGGCTAGCCGTTCTTGAGATATTCTAGTTTTTTCGCGTTTTCGCTACGCCACCTTTGACAATAAGTCCAGCTATCATATGAGAACCAAATTTAAGTTTAACGTGCAAATTCAATGTCATTTAAAATACTTATGGCTGTTATTTTGTGCAGATAAACTCAAATTATTATTGAAGAAATAAAGAGAACGTGAATATGAGTCTGCAGGGAAAGACATGTGCTGCCCACATCAGAATTTTTAACAATATTTCAACAATGATTTAGAGAAGTGAACGGGGATTATTTGCAGGCCATTTCGAAAAAAATGTATGATCTATATTTAAAGATCCACCAACTTTTTGTAGAATAAAATGTTCAACAAATTTAAGCTGTGTACCAAATTTTTACTCTCTAGGACGTAGGAAAGTGCATAAAAATTCCATGAAATAAGTATATCATGAAGAGTTATATAAAATTAAACAAAAAATTGGAAAATTGTTATCTACCAAATTTATTTTAAAATGTGAAGCCTCTCTCATATACAGAATGATTAAACTCTTGGAAAGATATTTATTATATTATATATCTCTTTTTTCTTTCTTGAGGATATCCCAAAAGTCAGAATTTAATTGAATTTGCATTTTTCCCTATATTAAATAATTTTTAATTGAAAAACTACTTAACATATATTACTGAAATTTTTTTTATATATTTTATGGAATAATGTAAATATTTCCTAAAAATTCCGAAGCAATTTGTGAATTTTAAATTTGCTTAAAAATGTTTGAAAAATTAGGTCCCATAGGGTTCAATGTATTTCATTTTTTCAATCCGGGTTCAATAAAAAACTAATTGGGTGATATTATTTATTTATATTCCCATAGGTCC
The DNA here is from genome assembly GCA_951213105.1 of Amaurobius ferox. Lineage (NCBI taxonomy): Eukaryota > Metazoa > Arthropoda > Arachnida > Araneae > Amaurobiidae > Amaurobius > Amaurobius ferox. Next base: position 155,277,786 of record OX578140.1, on the reverse strand, counting down.
CACAGACCGTCTGAAAAACATACTAAAATTTCATTTTGATAAAGTCATTTTTACGGCAGTTATCGTGCTAACGGACAGACAGACAGAATGAACAAAGTCATAAACACTTTTCAACTATGTTGTAAAGTGTTAAAAAGTGCCCCAAAGTTTGTTCCAGAGAGTTCGGCAGACTTAAATTTTCGTACGAACTAGCAACATGTCTCTAGGTTTTGTGCAAAAAGCACGCTAAAAGAAAGCATGGTTCAGAAATGTGATGTACAATAGAATCTTACAGCATAGTGTTTGCGCGAATAAGTGTTGAAAGGTAAGAAATCATAGGTATTTATGTATTTCACTTGTCACTAATTAGCACGGAAGGCACACAATTTTACGGTTATCTAGTAATGAACAATTAGTTCGTACGAATCTATGTCATAATAACGAGTTCTTGTATATTAAACTAAAAGAACTATTTTGAGTTTCGGTAAATTAAAAGAAAGTGTCTAAATATATGTATCAATTATATTATGTGTGTAATATGTTTATTAATGAAATATTGTTAGTGTTAGATATATTATAATAATGGATTTATGAATAGTATTAATAATCCAGACATAAATAGATATCTATGATCTTAAATATTAAATAAATTGGTTAATTTAGATAAGTGTGTTTATTTATATCTTGTGTTTTTGTCTCTCCGGCTTGAGAACTGGGAGTTTACATGCTCCACCCTTAGTGAAGGCATCAAAGGTAAGTCCAAGTATAGTAATTTTGATAAGGACACCTTTACCTTATTACACACAGACAAAGATCTTTTATTATGAGAGATAACAGGATAAAAATTGGGTTTTTTTTATTGATTTTTAAATGCCATAAAATGACCACTGTGTTCAAGAAACGTGGATATCATCAGACGTCAATAGGGGAGACTACCTCGCTTTAAATATTTTTACTTTCTCATAAGTAGTACTGTTTTCACGAAAACTTGATGCCGATATAATAAATCTTAAGACTTTTTGAATGCGTTTTGACTATTTTCGGAGTGATGTCCGCCTGTCTGTCTGATGTCTGTGGTTGATTTCTTGTGTACACAATAGCTACCACAAATATCATTGGGTTTTCACGAAATTTTATATCCGGCTTTGCTGTCGGAAAATATAGAACTAGATAGAATTTTTTTTAAACTCGAGGGAAAATTTTATATTTTTTTAAGATGGCAGTGTAGGACTAAATTTGAGGTATTCCATTTTTTGTGTTCGTGACGCCATTGGACCCCTCGGCGGGGGGGGGGGGGGGTCGGGGTCCTCCCCGGGGAATTCATTGTCATGTCTGTTATCAACCGAAATATTTTGTCAAGCCCTTTAAAGTGAAGGGTAACACCCTATAATTGTAATTATTTAGATAACAAGAAAGGTCAATCATGCATAAAGCATTGATTATGAAACACTTTCCAACTTCAATGCAATTTTATTTAAACATCTCTAAAATGCGATACATTCCTCGGTAATATTTTTAAAATTATCGCAATACTACATTAATTTATTATATTTGAAAACTTAAAACTGCCATCATTAATTTATTATATTTGAAAACTTAAAACTTAAAACTGCCAAAAAAATGAACTTCATTAAAATGACGGCATTGAAATATAAATTGCTTGGTTTAAACATATCAAAAATGCGATACATTCCTCGGTAATATTTTTAAAATTATCATAATACTACAATAATTTATTATATTTGAAAATTTCATCGAAAACAAATGAACTTTATTCAAATGACGTCATCGAAATATAAATCGCCTCTATATAAAAGCAGCATTTCATTCATAAACTTTTTGCCATTCATCACAATAGTATAATAATTTATTTTACTTAAAAACTTAAAACCAAGGAGGTACAAGTACTTTAACTCTATGCTTAAAACTTCATCGAAAAAATCGTCTAGTTCTCTGAGTAAAGTCAATGAATGTTTCATTCATATCAGCTATATTGCAGACTCCATGAGCTAAATAATTTTGCGTTAAAAAATGCAGCAATTCTTATACAACGCATTCTACATCTTTTGGTATTTACATTCTCCATAAGTGAAAATTAGTCTTCGTTGTGGAAATAATCAAAGTTTGATGATCATTTAAACTCAAATATATTGTAATTACGTTGCTTCAGTATGTGGATGCACAAAATTTAAGAAAAAATAAAGCGGTTTTAGGATGGATACGACACTAAATCTGAATTAAAAAGAACATTAAAATCACGATTTTGATACAAGATGGATGCCATATATCATTTTGAAGTGGGTCACGTGATCTTTGGTCACATGATCGCTTCATATAAGAGGTGTAATTATTATTTTAATTTTTATTTAAAAAACTACTGAATATATTTTGCTGAAATTTTTTTTATATATTTTAAGAGATAATTTGAATATTTTCTTAAATTTTCGAAGCAATTTGTGAATTTTAAATTCGCTTAAAAAATGTTTGAAAAGTTAGATCCCATAGGGTTCAATGTATTTCATTTTTTCAACCCGGGCTCATCCCAAAACTAATTGGGTGATATTATTCTTTTATATTCCTATAGGTCACCACAGACCGTCTGAACAACATACTAAAATTTCATTTTGATAAAGTCATTTTTAAGGCAGTTATCGTGCTAACGGACAGACAGACAGGCAGACAGACAGACAGAATGAATGAACAAAGTCATAAACACTTTTCAACTATGTTGTAAAGTGTTAAAAAACTACAAGATACTTGAAAATGTATTCTGTTATGAGAAATTTGAGATGAACCAAACTTCAGTTAATTATTTTTGAATAAATGCTTGAGTATTATTAATATAGCAACGAATCTATTAAAAAAAGAACGATGCTTGAATTACACACGAACAACTGCAATTATTTGTTTTAAATAACGCAAAAATCACTTATTCAGATAACGAGATCAAATCTAAGCCTTCTATTAAATGTTGAACTCGCGCAGGGCCTTATAACCATACACTCACAGTATAGCCATTTCAACGGAACCAAAGTATTTTCAAATACAGGAAAATCCATTCTAGAAAGTTGTAAAGTTTAAATGTCTCTTTATCCTCTTTACACGGCTTTGTAGAAGATTTTTTTTAATCTGTCAAAAGTGGCTTAACTCAAACTTTAGAGTACTTGATATTTCGACCTTTCGATCCAAGCGCAATAACATAGGATGGAATTGTTTTAAATGAAATTTAGTTTTTTGGAAACTTCACAGAAATTACAGCAGTTTGCTGTTTAAAGCAACGGACAGCATATATCCTAATTGTTATTGCACATGTCCAGAATAATTTACAAATCTACAAATTACTACAATATACTAAGCTGGTGATAAAGCTTGCATGGATACGTATTTGCAAAGCTCATATGCTTTCTCCGGCATTCTATTACTTCGCCCCGTATTGCGGCCACGCCCCGAATACTAGACTCTTCCAAGTCATTGTTGTATCAAATGGAGTTTCCTTCCACTCACTATTTGAATCCTTCATCGTTTACTCAAGAACCCTTCTTTCATTCCAAGAACTCTCTACTTAAGAACCCACTACTCACGCAGCCACTACTCAAGAAATCACTGAAACTCTCAAGATCCGAAACATATTCTTAATCTACATAAGGAACGCAGAAAATGCTGATTAGATGGGTGATTCGTCTAACAACAGAACTAGTTAGGGTGGTTTGTTTAAAGAAACATAAATTATGATGCAAACTGAGGGAAATAATAATCGAAAGATTAGACCTCACAAAGTGTACGAGAAAAAGTAACTGTGTTATCTATAATAGTTACTTTTCGTGTAATGGAGATTCCTATTTGTTACTTTTAGAAAATATGCCCAACATGCTATTTTTACTGCAAATTAACACATTTTATTGGACAACAACAACATATATTTATATTTTATAAGTAGATCGTTGATAAACCTATTGGCTTACTGTTGTTATTGGTTAAAATAAGCTAAAAATGATATAAGAGATACCAAATTTCATGTGTCACATGATTATTTCGAGAGATAATGCGTTAAAGCCTCATTATAACAAACGAAAAATAGTTTCTGTTTATAACTAGTAAGAATTACTTCTAAAGTATTCAGTCATTTGATACTAAGAAAATATATATTTTTTTTTAGATTTTCACTATTTTAGATGAAAAATAAAACGTGAAATATCTCAAGAATGGCGTACACCATCTGCCATCTGCTTTTGCCATCTTCTACCATGTACACCTTCTGCTTCTATATAGAAAATTATGTGTAAAATGACTATTTTAGAACAAAATGATTACAAAATGAAATTATTGTTATAATTTAAAGAATAAAACTTTAAAGATTTTTTTTTTCAAATGGCCAGGCACTTTGACCTTCGTCATTCGTCTTTATTACAGCGGCCAGAGTGTGAACTATTTAGCCGTCCATTGACGTTGCCCCAGAGAGGGGCGGATCACATTGCGCCCACAACACAAACATCCATGCCTTACGTGGGGCTCGAACCCACAACGTGGCGATCGAGCGATTGCTACGGAAACGCTTGCCTTGACCACTCGACAACCATGTCGGCTAAAACTTTAAAGAGTAAAAGTATTTATTTGATCACATAAAATGTTAAAACCAGTTTAAAACCAGATCGCTTTCGGACGTCAAAGGTGCGTAATTATAACGTTTTTATAACGTGTTTTTGATATCCGTAAAGGAAATGTTCAAAAAATTAAGAATCTACCCATGATTAGTTCACCCCGAAATTCATCCACCCCCTGACATTCATCGATTGAAACAATAACACCACATTTCATATGATTTTATCAATTTATTCGAAGGATATCATGCCCACAGACGACACACATCATTGAATAAATGGTTGATTCATATTCAAGGATGGTGAAAGTATCTAGATTCATCCAAATTCAGAGTAAGATATTTGACATTCATTAGAAAACGAATGATATACTTTAGAATGGTAGGATAAATAGTTCTCGAGATATTGCACTTTTGCAAGTAAATATTTTAAAAAAAATCAGGATCTTTAATACTATAAATAAACTATCATTTCATTTGTAATATTTCATTACAAAACGAATTACACACACTTTAGAAAGCTAACATGAACCATTTTCAATGTATTGCAGGTATTTCAAATAAATTTATCAAAAAATTACATAAAATTAGAAAAATAATAAATATCATCAAATATGTCCACTTTTGACATGTATTATTATGCAGAAAATCTATTGAAATTATTCTTTTGGATTTAGTTTTGGATTTTGAAGCCTAAAAATTTGTCATCTATTTCACGGTATATTCATTAAATGTCTGTAGAATTTGATGAGGATATTGCACGTGAGTATCAATAATCCATTCTGTTTTGTACCCATAAGTTACAAAAAGCGGTCAGTTTCAATTTACATGACGCTAAATCAATGTCAAAGGCATTATACATTGTACGCCAGTTTTTCGTTCTGAAAGAAGCACAGAATTATTATGTAGGGAAAATCATGTGCTGCGCAAATTAATTTTTTTTCAGTGCTTGCTACATCTACACTATACTTGACACTTTTATTTTAAATTGATATTTTTTAAGTTGATAATCGTTTTTTAACACTTTACAACAAAGTTGAAAAGTGTTTATGACTTTGTTCATTCTGTCTGTCTGTCTGTCTGTCTGTCTGTCTGTCTGTCCGTTAGCACGATAACTGCCGTAAAAATGACTTAATCAAAATGAAATTTTAGTATGTTGTTCAGACGGTCTGTAGGACCTATGGGAATATAAATGAATAATATCACACAATTAGTTTTGGATTGAACCCGGGTTGAAAAAATGAAATACATTGAGCCCTATGGGACCTAATTTTTCTAACATTTTTTAAGCGGATTTAAAATTCACAAATTGCTTCGAAAATTTTAGGTAATAGTCAAATTGTTCCATAAAATATATAAAAAAAAATTCAGCTAAATATATTCAGTAGTTTTTAAATAAAAATTAAAATAATAATTACACATCTTATATGACACGATCACGTGACCATGATATGAAACGATCACATGACCCACTTCAAAATGATATATGGCATCCATCTTGTTTCAAATTCGTGATTTTTTAAAGTTCTTTTCAATTCATATTGAGTGTTGTATCCATCCTAAAACTACTTTATTTCTGCTTAAATTCTGTGTATCTACATACTAAAACAACACAATGACAATATATTTGAGTTTAAATGATTATCCAAATTTGATTATTTCTACAACGAAGCCTATTTTTCACCTATGTAAAATGTAAACAGCAAAATATGTAAAATGAGTTGTATTAGAATTGCTGTAATTCTTTAACACAAAATATTTCAGTCCATGGAGTCTGCATGGCTGATATGAATGAAATATTAATTGATTTTATAAACAGAAGAACGATTTTTGTCGATGAAGTTTTAAGCATAAAGTTTATGAATTGTAGCTCCATGGTCTTAATTTTTAAATAAAATAAAGTATTATAGTATTGTGATGAATGAAATGGAGAAAGTTATGAATGAAATCCTGCTTTTATAGAGAGATCCAGGCGTGTTATTTTTTCTATGACGTCATTTGAATGAATTTCAGTTATTTTCGATGAAGTTTTCAAATATAATAAATTATCGTAGTATTATGATAGATTTAAAAATATTACCGTGGAATGTATTGCATTTTAGAGATATTGAAACCACGCAATTTATATTTCAATGCCGTCATTTGAATGAAGTTCATTTTTTTCGATCAATGTTTTAGTTTTCAAATATAATAAATCAATGTAGTATTGTGATAAGTTTTAAAATATTACCGAGGAATGTATTGCATTTTCGACTTTTTAAAATAAAATTGCATTGAAGTTGGAAAGTGTTTCATAATGCTTTAAGCATGATTGATCTTTCTTGTTTTTACTTTCCTTATATACATAATGTATAAGGAAAGTATTGTGACTGGGTCGAAAATTCAAACTTGAGTATTCGACGGGAGAGCACATTTCAAGCATCCCTGATTACGAATCGAACATTTTCGAAGTGATGTCTGTGTTTGTTTGTTTGTGTGTGTGTTTGTGTGTGTGTGTGTGTGTGCGCGCGTCAGTGAGTCTGTGAAGATGATAACTGATGAACGAATGGACCGATTCGAACGAAATTTGGTACAAAAATTACAATTCGTAAACACTGGAAGCCTATTGTTTTTTATACTCAATCGAATGATCAAAACCTCCCTCAATTTTCGAGTGAAATTTTAAAAAATCGTCAAAAAATGAAAACCTCTAATAAAGTTACGCAAATAGACATTTCTTATGTAATTTTTCATTAGAAAACGATTGACATAAATTTTAGAACGCTAACATGAACCGTTCTCGAAATATTGCACTTTTTTTCAAAAAAATTATTAAAAAGTCATATAAAATAAAAAAAAATATTTCCTATTGAGAAATATGTTCACTATTGAGAAATATGTTCATATGTAATACCATGCGATAAATTGGGTGACATCGTTCTCGTGCATCTAGCTCGTTCTATTCATGAAAAAATATACTTTGAGTAATACTTTTGTATTTGAACGCAAATAGTCATTTATCTGCTGTAAGAATCACTTATTTCTTCGTCTATTACGCTTGGCGAGATTTTGGCGACGAATTTAGTGGAATGTCGCCAACTTGGCGATATTAATTGATATTCATTGATGTTCATTGATTCGTAGAAAATTCGAATTCGAGTTTTCGGCGGGAGAGCACGTTACAAGCATCCCTGATCGCGAATCGAACATTTTTGAGGTGATGTCTGTGTGTGTGTGTGTTTGTGTGAAAGTATATATGTGTGTGTGTGTTTGTGAAAGTATGTGTGTGTGTGTGTCAGTGAGTCTGGGGAGACGATATCTTGATCCAATAGTCATTTATCTGATCTGCTGTAAGAATAACTTATTTCTTCGTCCATAACGCTTGACGAGATTTTGGTGACGAATTTAGCGGAAAGTCGCCAACTTGGCAACATTTTTAAATGTTGCCATATGAACGAAAATCTCTCCAAATGGATAAAAATTACGCTAAGTCAATGAAAGTGATGACTCATTGAAGAAAATTCAATATCTTGGAAAGAATATAAGTATCTACTATAAGAATGCAATTTTTTTTAACTGTAAAAGTAGTAAATTCATTGCATTATATAAGGAAAGTCATGTGTTGCCCACATCAGATTCTTTTATATTATAGTCATATTATTCCATATTTTTGACATTTTAAATTAAATTTAAACGTATATGATTGTTATTTAAATTGACGTTTCTATGATCTTGTATATACATAAATTTACTGGATGTACATTATGATGCTTTTATGTTTTTATCGGTGTTTGGTAGGTTTAAAATTTCTCAACATAAACACAAATTAAGTAAAGAAGCATTTTTCGTTCCGAGTTTAAAATTTCTTCGGGTTCAGAATTATGATAAAATACCTTTTTGTCAACATATTTGAAACTCTGCGGATGATCAGGTTTCCAAATAGATAGTATAATAAATTTCTGTTTTCTAATCCTTTTATCAAATTATAAATTTCTAGATAAGTTTGGAGATCCATGTTTTCGGATAATATAAAAATTCTCACATCTAACTTTATTAGATTAATGTCTCATTAAATAACTCTATCGGATTTATCAATATATATATATATATATATATATATATATATATATATATATATATATATATACAATTTAATTTAGTATCGTGTTTTTAAAACATCACAGATGAAAAGTAACTTATTGAAAAATGTAACGGTACTTATATCACTGCTAGTAACTTTAATTTCCACAAGGAGCTGTAATGGTTCTGTTAAAAACCGACAAATAATGGCAATTTACCCAATTTCTATATAATGATTGTCTAATATGACTGTGCCTTTCAGGACCCTTCCCCCCTTATTGATTCATTGACATAGAAGGCTGTGAGCGTATAGTATCGTTCACGGAATAGAACCTAATTCCCAGCCCCAGCCCCCCCCCCCCCCAGTGGCGGAGAGAAAATGATGTGTTTTGAAAATTATTTCTAGACCCTACAGAACCCACCTTCCTTCTCTGGTGATCAATAAGGATGAAATTTTGCGCATTTACAGTATCATAATTGGGGCGGAACCTAAGGAGGCTGGATCCTCAGTTCCTCTCTGAGGGAGGAAATATATTATTTTCAATAAGTTTTTTAAGACCTTCTAGAGACTTCCCCACCTATGTATAGTAATCTAGAAGGCTGAATACTTACAGTTTCAAACACGTTGGAATTTCAATTTCACTCTTCGGGTGTGGGTAATTCGGTTAAAAGTTTTCCAACCAAATTCCCACAGATAACCTGGAGGCTGCAACTGTGCACTTTTATAGGAAACCACCGGACGAAATCTGTTAGGATTAACAATTTCTATTCTCGACTTCTTATTTTTCAAGCAGTGTCTTCCCCGAGTAAAGAATAGTCTAAATTTAAATAGCAGACCCACAGATTGTGGACGGAAGGTGGAGCTAGCAACCAGGTTATAAAAAGGCGAAGTGCGAAGTTCGAGTGGATTCGGGAGGATCCGAGATGGTGAGAGATGGTATGAGTTGGTACGTGGAGCGTGGCGTGTGTGGATGCAGACGGTGGTAGAATTGGTGGACCATGTAGTATGTACATGCTGATTCATTATTTGTAAATTACGTTAATGGAGATTATATTCTGATTTCTACAGTTTACGAATAAACTAGTTGTTTTTATCAAAAGATGCCTGAGTGTTCATTTCGACACCTTTACAAATCTAACTCAGTTTTTGATTAAGACGACTATTTTTTATTCTAAGCGCCATACAGTGTCATACAAAATAAACAAATTTTAAGCAACTAATTTTCATAAAAGAGAGTATTTTAAAAATTTCCCTGTCTTTGAAAGAGTTAAATATATTTAAAATAAATTTCCCCTAAACATACTGTGTCATATGTTTGCAATATCTTTCTATATATAAAATGTGACATATTTTTTTTATTCGAATTTTTAAAAATATGTTAGGGACATGCGAAATAAATGTCATTTTAAAATTTAGTACATTAAATTACTTATAAATGAACAATTTTAGTTATTTTTTAAACATGTTCATGATAAAATGTCTTATTTCTTTCCTTTTGCCTAGCATGCAAACCAGTGATTACCAAATAAATGATGCAATGGCGTTTTGAAATACGAACAGATGACGTCAAATGTTTCTCGTCGCACTAAATGTACATTTGTTGTGGCTTAAATTTCACTTGATATGTAGTGAATAAATCAATTTTAAATATTTCAGTCATATATTACACTGTCGGGTAAAGAAACTACATAACGTAAATGTGTAACAATATGGAAAGACTGGATGTTAAATATGTCATATAATGGGCTACATAAAGTTATGTAAAATATTACAACGCATAAAGTTATACTTATAAAATAAATCTTTCAGCTCTAGCATCTTATACACGCGGCTTATGAGGGATTTCGGTTGGCATTATCAGTACTCCCTATGAGTAGTTGGCATTTATGAGTAGTTGGTACCTATGAGTAGTTGGTACCTATGTGTAGTTGGCTACTCATAGGTTCCAGATAAACATATTGAAAAAACAACCAAGCAGTAATAAAATAATATCAAATCAGTTAAAATACATTTTTCTTAATCATATCACATAAAAAATATCCCAGTTCTTGGTTATCAATGTTATTATCACTCAAATAAGTGACACATAGCTTATAAATTTTGTCTTATGTGCTTTTCAGCGATTTATATGATTATAAATCAAAGCCATTTACTTCGGAGGTTCATGGAAAAACTGTTGGATTTTTGCTGTCAAAAATTTGACCTATCATTTATGAACTCTACTGCTTTAGACGTATATTTTTTACTTACCCCAGTCGTACCTAACATATGCTAGTCAAGTAGGGGTTTCGCAAGATTTTTTTTTTTGAAATACTTCAAAGGTTTCTCCATAAATAAAAATGGTTGGTAATTACTGATCTAAACTGATATTAGAAATATAATTACTGGTGATTTGGCTTACGATATCTACTATTACTACTAGACTACATTATTATACTTATTTTGTGAAACTTCTATTGAGAAGTACTTATACATATACAGGGTGAGTTTAAAGTCGCACACATCAAAGTTCATTTCACTGTTAGAAGTTGATGAATGTTACTGCTGCTTCCAGCAGGAAAGTGCTACTTGTCACATATCAAAAAGCACTATCCATTTTTTAACTGATTTTTTGTGTGAGCGCATAATTTCCCGGGGATTGTGGCCACCTCGCTAGCCAGATTTATCACCCCATGATTTCTTTCTATGGGGCAATCTGAAAAATGTGGTTTACGTGAACTATCCACACACGATTGCTGAGCTGAAAACGAACATTACAACAGCCCATTTCAACACCAATACTGCCATGTTCCGCAGTTTCACGAAATCTGGTAAAACGAACAGGCATTTGCATTCTCGAAACAGGACGTCATTTCCAACATTTATTGTAACACCTAAAGTTTGTCTGCTAAAAATAAAAGGTAACATTTCAACTAATTTCTGTAATACTTTACTTTCATTTAAATTCTCATACTGGTACTTTTACGGGCAGTTAAACTTTGATGTGCTCGACTTTAAACTTACCCTGTACTATCCACTTGATATCAAATAAATACATATTAACTATATAAATACATTTTTGTTAGTCTGCATGATAAATTTAAACTGGGCAAGAGTTAATGCAGAAAATTGTACTCACTACACTGCTGTTTTAAAACACAATCTTTAATCATGAAAATATTTCTACAGACCTTAAAGACATTCTCAATTCTTCTCTACAATTGCTTTCAGTGGTTTGGTATGCATTCCAGTAAACAAGAACTCTTAGACTGGATGATAGGGCCCATTAGTAGATTTATCGGCAATGCTAAAAGTGCACTAACCGTGAATCTTTTCAACTGTGGTAATAAATTTGATTTTTTAGAACTCCTATCAAGATTGCACGACGGTTTAAAATATACTTGCCAACTGCTATCGAATGAAAATCTAAATTAGCGGTACGCAAAATATTACAATTAAGGAACACACTATATGACTTTTTCATGGTATAACTATGTTGAATACTTCAAGGTAGCACCAGCACTATGTTGAATTCTTCAATATTGTATCAGCAGTATATTAAATTCTTCACGGTACTACCAGCACTATGTTAAGTTCTTCATGGTATTACCAGCATTATATTGAATTTTTCAGGGTAGCACCAACCCTATGTTGACTTTTAAAAGGTACTACCAGCACTACGTTGAATTTTTTAAGATAGAACTAGCACTATGTTAAATTTATCTTGGTGGCACCAGCACTATGTTAAGATAGCACCAGTACTGTGCTGCATTTTTCAAGGTAACACTAGCAAAATGTTGAATTCTTCATAGAAGCACCAGTACTATGATTACTCCAAGGTAGCGTTAGCAGTTGTTGGATTCTCCAAGGTAGCACTAGAACTATGTTGAATTCTTCCAGCTAGGACCAGCAGTATGCTGAATTCAGTATGATAGTATCAGGACTATGTTAAAATTTTCAAGGTAGCACCAGTTCTTTATTGAATAATTCAAGATAGAACACGTACTGTTTTCTCACGGAACACGAAACTTTGTAATTTTTTTTTAGGTAACACAAGCACTATGGTAAATTTAAGGTAGCATAAGCACTATGGCAAATTTAAGGTAGCATAAGCACTATGGCATATGCAAGATATCACCAGCACTATGTCGTATTCGTACGAAGAGCAGCAACACTACTGTAATAGTAAATAATTTCTGGAAATAGCAAAAGAAAATGTTCTGTAGACAAGTACATACATTATTTTTTATATTAGTTTAAGCAAACATTTAAACTCTTATAATGTTAAAAAATATTTTAACGTTATGTGCTCTAATTGCAACAAAAAATTTTATTTTTCAAAATGCTGCATAAATAATGCATAAAATTATTTTCACATTTAGTATTTAATTTATTCGTATTAAAGTCAACAGAAATTACATTGAACATACGACGTTATCATAAACATCAGTTCGAGTTTGATAATTTATCTAGTTGAACAATATATGATTAAAAAAAATTTATAAAAAAAAATTCCTAAACAGAAATTTACAAACAAAAAACATGTATGTCAAATATTTTTAAACATTCCATGATATAAAAGAGCTCTCAAATAATGAAAGCAATAACTTTTTTTCTCGTCGACAGTAGGTTGCTTACCGTTGATCTAAATAATACTCTCTTGCATAAATAATTTAATTGCAGAAAATTGTTTCAACCTGGATATCTTACATTGCTGAAAATTTCTGTTATACGAACCCTTACAGTTTAACCCCTATTCATTTTCACATAAATTTAATTCAGAAAATTACTGCAATACGGATTGATAATCCTTTTAAAACATGTGAAAATAATTTAAGTTTCATAATGGAGTTTCACCATAGCCCTCATGGGATATCTTACCCTAGTTACTGTCTGGCTCTATAATAAGAATTCATTATGTGGAACATAAATTGCCGATATCAAAAGTAAAATTATGCTATATTTGTGCGAAGTCAAGTTAACAAAGTATGAACATGTTAAATTATCATATCATTCTGTTGGATGTTACGCCCAGTTGGTAAAACTTTAGAAATAGCTTTAGTATCCATCTCCAAGAAATGCCTTGTAGATGATTAAATTAATATATTTGTGCTTTTGAAAAATCACATTAACTACGTAGTACACTGAAAACATGCTATCGCTGTGATGTAAGATATGTCTACTCATCATCTGGTGATTTTGCATCAGGATTGTAAGGAGGTTGAGTAGTTTCCGTTATAGTAGCTGTAGCAGATGCAAGCTTTGAAGTCTTCATGGTTTCATCCTCAAAGAAAAAGTCAGGAGTAGGTGCGTTTGGCAGCGTCCATAAGTGCCTAGAAAATGCAAATGGCACCATTGAATTTGGATTATTCACAGTAGGGTTTGGAGTCGCTAAATAAAATGGTCCACCAAGGACAGAAACTGAGCCTGCCTTAGGTAGATCCATGTTTGTAGGCTGTATGCTTCGTGAAGCAATGTAGGCATCTTTTGTAACAATAGCGCAGAGTATAACATCAACAATTAACAAAAATATTCCAGCTGTCAGTAACAAAGGACCAATAAGTTTCTGGTTACCATCCAAAGCTGTGAGGGCATCTGAGGTGTAGTCTTCAGGGTTCCATTGAGGAGGTTTTGGAGGAAAGGATATCGCAGTCGCTGCCGTGCCAGCGATGAGGAGAATGAAGACAATAATGGTGCAAGTGATCACGATGGGAATTTTAATGAATGCTTGAGTCCTCTTGCCATTCGCCGATGGGCAACTTGATGGGTGTTCATCTTCTAAATCATTTTCGAAAGGGTTGCCGTTCGTAACTTTGCGTATGTTAAACATGGGATCTTTCCATAACTTGGTTCAATAATTCATGGTCATCAACCTAAAAGAAAACATATTGTAAATAAGTTTAGCAGATATTACAAGAAAATTAAACCGCCTGTGAAAAGTCATCTGTACCCCTAGACTACCCGCCGGTTATGTAATCAAAAAAATTATTCAAATAGTCAATCATAATCACGAAATCCACATATAGTGGGCTCTCTCATAGTGCCTAATCCCGAAACCTGGTCACAAATTTTATGAGTATGAATCTGATGTATAAAGTTCCTTCAAAATCTAAAATATATTTTCTATAATTTGAATCTGGTACAGTAGCATTTACGACTTCGTCGCATGTAGATACCTAGTAAAGTTTCATTTTGTTAGTGCAGCTATCGATTACTTTGTGCTGAAGAGCGCTGCTAAATAATGCCAAAGTGAACTTAATAACAGAAATATGCTAGAATATTTGCAGATTTGTGCTGCAGGATAAAATTAAATGCATAATTTAATAATTTAATAGTAAATAATAAATTATAAAATTATAAACAGCCTAGATAACAGATGCAGTGCCGTATTTTCTCATCTCGTATCGAACGGAAAATGGCTTTGGATACCAGACCACTGTTGTTCCGATGGGCTGTATTCAATTATGTCTGAATGTTAAACTATGTGCTGCTGAATTTCCGCGTTAGTTTACTACTTTGAAGTTGAATGTAATTTTTTAATTTGTTTAAATTGGAGAGCGACAGCCCAGTAGTTAGCACGCGGGGATTGCACTTGGACGACCTGCGTTCGATTCCCACCTCTGCCCAAACTGTCGCCGTGTTCACGTGGCGTACGATCAAGTTAAACACGTAGGTTCGAAAGTCCTTCCGAGAGGTTAGTGGTAGGGGAAGGATGATACGGTCCCTGTGGATGCCTTCCCCACTGGGTTCCGGTATCTAAATTGGGTGGTACTTCCCAGTCGTCCAAATTGATACCTTTCACTTTCAGGTAGGTTTGTTTAAATTGTCTATGTTTCACATGTACAGAGAAAATATTTATTTTATTTGATATAGGGAATAAAATAAAAATAAAATAAATGTTTAGAAATAAAATAAAAATTTAAAAATAAAATAAAATAAAATATAAATGTAAAAATAAAATAAAAATAAAATAAGAATAAAATATAAATTTATAAACGAAATAAAAATAAAATATCAATTTGAAATTAAGACTGTTCTACTTAAAATTGTTTACAAAATATCTAATGTTTAAATTGTTGCAAAATATATTTATTTTACTTGGAGCTATATATATTACATACCACCTGTATGTTTACTGTAGCAATAGTAAGTTAATATGTGCAGCTGCAAAAGCATTGCAGAAAATGTATAAATTTCTCTTTGTAAAGTACTGCTGTTTTCAAAAGTGCTGCAGAAATTCTAGTGAAAACCTGTAATATTATTTGTAAAGTATTAGTTTCTTAAAAATTCTGCTGCAATCTGGTAGAATTGCTGCAAAATTATTTAAATATTACTATCATCTAAATGCTACCGAAATTCTACAATAATCTGTAAATGCATCTGTCAAAGTTCTAGTGTCTGCAAAATTACCACAAATTTCTACAGAAAATCTGTAGAACTGGGATGTGAAGTATACCTTTTAATATTTTTATTCCTTCTGTTTTCATTATGGTTTTTAAAATATTTCTGATCAATTGTTTCTTTAAATATGCTGCCAAATATATCTCGTTATCATATTTTGTTCCGGGGATTACATTTTCATTGCAAAATGGCTGTTAACACGTTAAATGCCGCGTCAGTCACTGGTGACTGACAACATACTTTCCGTTCAGGCCGCGGCAGTCACCGGTGACTGACGATATATAATTTAAAGAATTACATTCTTATATTAAAAATTAAATAGTTTGAATACTATATAAATGTATTTAAATATTACTTCTTACTAAAAAAATGATTTTAATGGGTATTGTTGAAACACTGTGTAAAACAGATTCTTTAGAACTCGCACGGTTTTCCACTTGTTCTTGGTAAAGAAACATTCCCAACTTGAGGTAAGTTCGTCATTAAAACACTCTCACAATCATTAAAACGTGTACAATATTTATCTAAACTTATTATTAGCCGGGAGGGCATTTCGGCTTCCGAACTCTAGCAGATCATAATCACTAACTAAAACAAGACAATTAGTATAAAATGGAGGATGTAACAGAGCCATCTATATCAATAAGGAGAGAGAATTGCATTTTCAACTCACTGGATACACATAAATGGTTGTCCTGCGCATGTTTCACAGAATATTGTTACTTGTTTTGTCAGCTTTTTGACAATACAGTAATACCCCGAAGTTACTCGATAGGTGGGTCCGACGAAAATCGCTTAAGTCGAATCCGCGTAAGTCGGAGTACAACTTTTCATATAAATATATATAAATGCTATTAATGGACCAGGGACTAACAAAAACACTAGTTTAGGAGAAATAGATTTAATAAAATTGAAGTTCTTTATATATATTAATACAAAATATTAAAAAAAAATAAATGAGTTACGTAAAAAAGTTATTTCGATGTCGACGGCTTCATAAAATCTAACAAATTCGTCTGACGACACACAATGCCATTTTTGTTTCAAGCAGATTTCTTCGCAGCAAGCTAATCATTTTTTTGTTCCTTGCTTTGTAGCTATAACGCGCTCTTCGCTGAAGTCTATGTTTTCTAAAATTTTTAAGCCCTTTTCAATTGAGCTGAGACCTTCTGTCAAGCTTGCAATTGTCATGTGCTTTTCTGGTGGAACTGGGTATGAAAAGCCCGGCAAGATTAACAACTTCTTCCCTCCACTCTCCGCGATGGTGTGCCAATTACAGCAATTTTTAAATCGGTTGAACCAACCTTTACTAACTACATCATCTTCGCCCGCTTCCCCAGCTTCTTCTTTCAACCTCTCAAAAATCAGCTTAGCTTGATAGCACACATCGAGTGGACAATTCTTCACTTTTACTTAATTTTCATACCATAATTTCAGCATTGTTTCCATCTCAGCAATAATACTATGGCGTTTACGAATTATGTTTAAGTTCAAGGATTAAGCATTTTTCACAGCATCGAGAATTATTTTTTTATCTTTTATGATTGTTCTTACTGTGGATTCCGGTAGCTCAAACTTCTTTGCCAATTCATAAATTTTCACTCTGCTATCAAAATCCTTGATAATGTAAAGTTTACATTCCGAAGATATCCTTTTCCTTTTCTTACTATGGGTGCAGGAGAATCAGATTTACTTCGTTTGGACAACAGTTTTTTTAAGGGTTTAGAAAACGTATAACAAAACAATTTTAACTTTCGTAGGTAGTAGAATCGTATTCGTGCCCGTAAAATTCGCGCGAAATGCGTCCAGTGAGTATCACAGCAAGAGAAACACAGAAGATAGCGGAACCCCGCGCAACTCCGATTTCGTGTAAGTCGGGGTAGCTTAAGTCGGGGTATTACTGCATCTCTTCCGAATCGTGCTGCATTGTCTTCTTAGCATTTTTTATAATATCTTCGAACTTTCGATGCTCTTGCAGTTTGCTGTTGTAATTTATAACGATATATTTGAGGTGTATTTACAATTTGCTACTTGGAATTTTTTCATCCCGACAATTTGAAAGATAGACTGCTTTTATATTTCTTTAGAAATTCTGTGATACTCATATTTTTTTTTTGGTTATATTTTAAAGTAAAATGTGAGCATTTAGAACTGGGGTATTTAGTAGGAGATCAAAGGCCAGCCGGCATATCGCGGGGTGAACAGAAAGGAAAACAAAGTAGGCTCGGCGCTTAACGTGTTAAATTATAGGGATTACATAATAACATGGGTATTTATTGTCTGTTTTTATTTCTTCAAAGTTTATATTTTCAACCGTGAGTACAGTGAAATCTCCAAAGTCCTTAAGACAATTTAGCTCTTTAAAAGTAGTAAACTACTTTTTGAATATTAAATTTTACATTAAGTTTTTGACGTAAAGGTTGAACAGAATCGACAAAAAATGATTCTATGTGAGAAGGATTTTCATTTTTGCAGCGATATTAAAGTATTAAATTTCTTCAGAGACTTCAAAAAGCAGTGTCACGACATGACACATTTACTACTATATTGTTATTTTGCAAGACGCGTATTTATTACTAGATAAAATTCTTGCCCAAGTTGTAAACTAATGGGAAAATCTGCTGTAGTAAATATTCAAGCTTTGAGTCCAAAACAGTGTAAACATTTTCCGAAAATATAATTCTCCAAGACGAATATTTATGACAGGTAATTTAAATTTTAAAACTCTACTCTAAATTTCAAAACTTTATTTCTGTGTGGAACTGGAAGAATAATTTTCAAGTAAACATAGAATATTTGAAAGTAATTTAAGTACTTTAAGAGGAAAATAATGGATTTTTTATTAATATTATTCTTCCATTACTAAATATCAAATGGTTATTTATTATTTAACGTACAACAGGATTTTAAAGACATTTATTTTATTAGTTTACTTGGAAACGGTTGTCAAGTAAGCAGGCCAAACTCGGAAATAATTTGAATGCTTAAAAAGAGAACAATAAGTAGGATTTCACATTGTAGTATAGTTTTTTTTTTTTGTAAAAAAATATTTAAGGATTATCACTTTTTGGAATATTTTCCTTTGTCTGGGTTGAACAAAACGGTAAAAGGTCTCGAATATACCAAATAATCTTTAAATTGTCTCTGTTGAAACCAGGCACTTTTTCAAGTGAATAATGAGATGAAGTTTTACGGTAAAACTAGACGTACATACTTCATTGATTTATTGCATTATGAAATATTTCTAAATACTTCGTTATATCAAAGATGGAGGAATCTTTTTCGCATATATGTCACAAAAGTGGAACACTGTGAGAGCTTCTACATTATCTGTGTGAAATAATATGGAACACGGAGTTGTTGAAGTTCCTGCATAATGATTTCTTTGG
Organism: Amaurobius ferox; assembly: GCA_951213105.1. NCBI lineage: Eukaryota > Metazoa > Arthropoda > Arachnida > Araneae > Amaurobiidae > Amaurobius > Amaurobius ferox. The sequence continues at coordinate 155,258,381 of OX578140.1, read as the reverse complement.
ACCAGTGGAGGAACTTAAATCTGATGTGGGCAGCACATGACTTTTCCTACATAATGCAATAATGTCATTTGTTTTACAGCAAACTATCGATGTACAAGATCCATGGAATGATGTTTTTAACGATCAATTGTTCTTAACATTTCACGCTTTTTTGGATGACAATGTATATAAAAATATTTCGATTTTGCACAAATTTTAAAAGATAATTAGAAATATTGTTACCATTTTTTAATCAGCATAGTTCATGTACTAAACGATTCTAATCATCAAATTCGATTACTTTCGATAATTAAACGTTACTTTTGTCAATTTGTTGAATGCACCCCCACCAAGTTGGCCATATTTCGCCAAATTTATTGCCAAGCACAATCTATATAAGGGCACTTTACTTTTTTGATAAATTTACCTGAGAATGTGCTGTGTCTCGAAAACGATTTATGCTAACGTTCTAAAAATGGATGCCATTCGTTTTCTAACGTTAAAACAAAACAATTCAAACATAGAAAAAAAATCCTGCAGCCTAGACATGTCACCCTGAGCCTTTACGGCAGTTAAATAATAGTCTCGTCCGCATTTTCTTTTAGTAAGCATTTCCTATATAATACAAGGTAGGATCAAAAAGTTTCGAGACTGTGCTGATATCTCCAATTCTGATTGGAGGAGAGGAGAACTATTTTTCCGTGACGTCGAGGCACATGTGACGCGATATGTGAAAAGAAAGAAACAGATCCGCAGTGCAGGATTTTTCAGTTTTTTCCGGTGTTTTTCCAGTGTGTTTCTGGTTTTTTTCAGTGTTTTTCCGTATCACTGAACTGTAGTAATTCGCATTCGTCGAAAACGGAAATGACGTTTGAAGAATGCGAATGTCGAATTCTGGGAAATCGCCGACAGAAACATTGCACCTGCTGCACCAGGTGCAATGTCACTCCTGATCTACCATGTCACCCCTGATGCATCACAACTTTTTAGAACATTCCAAAAAATCTTTTACTGGCCATGCTAGTAGATGATACGGAAGTTGGCCATAGACAAGGAAGACAAGAAAAACTACTGGAACTTTAACTATGAAGCCAATTCACGTAGGTGAGAACTTGATGTAGATAAAATAAAATAATAATGATTATACCTCTGTGAGATAGACAGTTAAAAAAACTAAAACATTAAAACTTTTATTTCCACATTTAAGTCGTAAAATACAAATGATAAAAGCCTTTAGCGCTTTCGGCTGCGATACCATTAAAAATGTTTTCTTTCCCTTAGTATTGTACATTTTTCTTTTGGATTATTCATTTTCCGTTTTTTAAATAATCAATGTTTTCTATGTATACCTACCTTCTACATAATAAAATATGTTTGTGTTTATTTCTGTCTGTATGTATGTGTCGACTGCAGTAAAAAATCGAAGTGTCGGACAACGACGATAGTTTTCTAAAGAGACATTTCACGCCCCCCCCCCCCTTTAAGATGCACCTCGGCAAGATATTTTTAAATTAAATAACTTAGATAAAAATTGTCATTTTCCGCCATTTCGTCAAATCAAATCTATTCATTTATTACTGCTTCAAATGACATTTGAGAGAACGTGTTTTTGTCTCAACGAAAAACAGTTGTTATCTAGCGAAGTGAATTTTATTTATCGATTTTAACTTTGTAATGTTAACGTTCTTTGCTTAAAAAAATTCTCGCCGAGATATATATTTTCCCGGATTTTAAAGCACCTCTGTACCAAATTTCATTGCTATCAGTCTGAAGCTTAGATTTCTTGCTACGACGACTCCCCCCCCCCCCGCACACATAATTTATTAAGTAAGATTTTTTTAAATACATCAAAATATCAATGTTTTAGGTTCTCTGATTCTTATTTTATCACTTCCGAAAGTGGAAGATTATCATAATTATATATTTTGCGCAAAAATATAGGTGTATATCTTCGCATTCTAAAAAAAAAAAAATTTTTTTTAGCTTCTGTAATTTCTCCCCCCCCTCATCAATTTTCAAACAAAAGCATAAAAATTGGCTTATTCGATTTCGCTGGTGATTCGTTTCATTCTTAGGTTCGTCGATTGCTTAGCAACAGGCATTTCAAATGATGTCACAACTTGTATCCGTTATTATGGGAAGCAGTGACATATTTATCGAGTGGGTAATGAGTTAATGACATGTGTCGAACGCAGTTTTGAATTAAATTTCGGTCTGAACAACGTTCAGTGTTGTATCAGTAAAGTTTTCTAATAAATAAATATTAATATTTTCAAGTAAATGCCATTAAGTTCATTGATAATTTCAGATATAATTGAACCGATAGTAATATAAATACATTTATATTTACTCGTAATTCGGAAACGAAAGCTATGCAACCGGATTACATGTGCCCTGTATGCTTATTTAGGGCGTATTACATCATTGCATGTTCGTTATTTATGTTTTGCTGTAAGCGGGCGTATAAAAAGAGCGTTGTTAGCTTTTCGAGAGTTCGCTATATTTTCTAGTGTAATTTTAATGAGCCTCTTAAACCCCGGGTAACTCTATAGGTACATTTTCACGTAAAACAGTAAAACGTTACAAAAAAATCTACAGAAAGTAAAATTTCTTAAAACAATACTATTATAATGTTTATTAAAACGAGTTAGATTGAAAAATGTGATAGAAAAGTTTAGAGAAATATTATCAAATTCAAATATTATGGTGTTTAAATCAAATAAAAATGGTTGAAAACTGTGATGTATTACTCGTGGGAAAAAGGGTTTGGAATGTTTTATATAGAAAAATCCTCTTAAGTTCTTAAACATAAACCCAAGGACATGGAAAATATTAAGCTAAGTTTATATCATAAAAATAAATAATTTAAAATCTTTAGAACTCTAAATTTTATGATGAAAGATGTAGTTTTGGAAAGGGTCCAAAGTTTTCAAACTTTGAAACGAGATCAGAATGAAAACCATTTGCCATCAGTAAAGTTTTCTTAAGTTATCCCTTCCTTTCCAACTTCTTTCCTTAACATGCTATATTTTTATTTTCCTTATATATATTGTATAATGTATAAGGAAAGTATTGTGACGGAGTCGGAAATTCGAATTCGAGTTTTCGACGGAAAAACACGATTCGAGCGTCCCTGAACTCGAATCGAACGTTTTGAGGTGATGGTGTGTGTGTGTGTTTGTCCTTGAGACTGTTAAGACGATATCTCACGAACGAATGGAACGTTTAGAGAGAAATTTGGTACAGACATTATAATCCTTAAATACGGGAAGGGTATTGATTTTAAATGTAATCGAATGTTCGGAAAATCTCCAAATTTACGAATTAAATTTTGAAAAAATGGTAAAAAATTCAAAACTTTCAACAATGTTCGTCGTCTGCATTAGTATGAGAGGAGGTGATATTTCTTATTAACAGACATTTCACATTCAAAACTATGACCTGCCGTTTTATCTATATTTCTTTATTTCTTTTCAATGTGTAAGTATATATTCGAAACTCTTTTATTTTATATATCCAAATAATAGGCAGAGTCCTAGTCTATGTACTATAAAATTTGGAATAAACTGCAGTCGTTTCTGATTTGTGCCTGATGTTCACTTTCGTGCTTATTTCTTGGAGGTGAGTCCCTGCAATTATTCGCAGGGACTCACTCTGCTTATTATTTGCATACAAAAAAAGACTTTCAAATGTATATTCACACATTAAAAAGAAATAAAAACAAGAAAGATCAATCATGCATAGAGCATTAATTATGAAACACTTTCCACACAGAAATTCAATTTTATTTAGACATCTCTAAAATATGATACATTCAGCGCTGATATTTTTTTAAATTATCACAGTACTACAGTAAATTATTATACTTCAAAACTTTAAATTTTATCTAAAATGACAATCCTAGTTACACAAAATAAAATTTATTTAAATGACGTCATCGAAATATAAATCGCATGCATCTCTATGCAAAATCAATGAATATTTCATTCATATCATTTATATTCCAGACTCCATTGAGATCATATCCGAATTTTTTGATTTCTCCCAGTTATGCTCCCTTGTCTTTTACTGTAGAAATACCTGCTACTCTCTTTTTTTCAAAGAAATAAAAAAATATGTACAAAAGAGGATAAGTATTATATCTTTTCCATAAAATAATACTAATAAAACTTAAAGAGGGTTATAATAGGGATTTCCAAATATAAATAAAATTAGGCGTTAAATATAGAACGCGACTTCGTGCACAAACAATAAAAAATCTGATGTGGGCAACACATGACTTTCCTTATATAATGCAATGAATTTACTACTTTTACAGTAAAAAAATAGGTTTTTCTTATAGTAGATACTTATATTCTTTCCAAGATATTGAATTTTCAACAATTAATCGTCATTTTCATTGATTTAGTGTCATTTTAATCCATTTGGCGAGATTTTCGTTAATTTGACAACAATTCAAAAAGTCGTCAAGTTGACGACATTCCTCCAAATTCGCCGCCAAAATCTCGCCAAGCTTTACTGATGAAAAAATAAGTTATTCTTATAGCAGATAAATGACTATTGGCGTTTAAATACAAAGTATTACTCAAAGTATCTTTTTTCATGAATGGAACGAGTTAGATCCACGAGAATGATGTCACCAAATTTATCGCATGGTATTTACATATGAAAGGTGAACATGTTTCTCAATAGGACATATTTTTTTTAATTTTATATGACTTTTTGATAATTTTTTTAAAAATGTCAAATATCTCAAGAACGGTTCATGTTAGCGTTCTAAAATTTATGTCAATCGTTTTTTATTGAAAAATTACATAACAAATGTCTATTTGCGTAACTTTATTAACGGTTTTGATTTTTTGACGATTTTTTCAAAATTTCACTTGAAAATTTAGGGTGGTTCTGAACATTCGATTGCGTATAAAAATAATAGGCTTCCAGTGTTTACGGATTGTGATTTTTGTACTGAATTTCGTTCGAATCGGTTCATTCGTTCGTCAGTTATCGTCTCCACAGACTCATTGACACACACACACACACACAGACATCATTTCAAAAATGTTTGATTCGTGATCAGGGATGCCTAAAACGCTCTCTCCCGTCGAAAACTCGAATTCGAGTTTTCAACCCCGTCACAATACTTTCCTTATACATTATGTATATAAGGAAAGTAATAACTAGATCACAATATAAACTGCTGCCTAAATAAGTATAGAAAGGTTTGTTTTTTAAATACTTTTTCCCCTCTAGGAATGTTTACCTTAAGAACGATGTTCGAGCTGAAGGCCATATGCGAGCTTGTCCATATCGCGCAAGGAAAATGGCTAAATAACAGAACCCATTAGGTAATATCAAGATGATTACTTTAAACTATCTGATGGTTTGGCCATGAGTAATCCTCTAATTACACATCTCTGTGATATTTATTGCACTATTTCAATGTTTCACCCTTTAATCTTATTGTTTCTCTTTTATGTTCGTTACGTGAATGACTGTTTCGCTCTCTTTCCTTAATCTAATGATGATTTTGACAGTGTTCTTTCAATTATAAATTCTATTGATATTCGTATCCAATTTATCCGTTAGTTAGAACGTAATAATTTTCTTTCTTTCCTGGATGTGTTCGCCATTTGCGGTGGAAATTTATCTGTGACCAATATTTATATTTGTTTAAAGATTTGTCTATTACACCATATTTCTTGGGGTTATTGCACGACCACGTCTAATCATTTTCTCCTCTGCTTTTTTTCTTTTTCTGCACTGCACTTCGCGTTGTTTTTCCTTGTTTTTCTTCTTTTTTGTCACACTAGGTGGAGTTACAACACTTCGTTTTACGGTTTAGTCATTTTGCCTGTGTGTTATGGTTAAACTCTCAGTTTGTGTTTAGTTGTAGGTTTGTTTGATGTAGGTTTGTTTTCATGGAAGAAAAGGCCTAAGCATTTTCGAGGTGATCATCTGCTTACTATATTACAAATGAACGATTCTATAGCATCACAGTTAGGGAGAAAATATTGATTTCCAGACTATTATTCAATATTTTAAATGAAATTTATACATTCTGTAAAGTATTAAACAAAACTACAAATTAACTTTCAAAAAATAACTTAAATTTCAACTAACTGAACTTTAAACAAAGTTAACTTATAATTACTTATTTGCAAAATGTAGCAGGCGAGAATAAATAGAGAAATGGGAATTTTTATATATGTTTTTCGTGCTTTAATAAAATAGAACTCCACGAACTTGAAGTGGCGACATGCAGTGTGGTAACGAGTAAAAACGATGCGGAGGAATCTTTTTAAGGATTTTATTTTCACCCTTTAAAAGGGTAGACTCTGATGTCACGTGACAACGTGAGAATTAAGAAAAACTTAGAGGAAGGTGAAAATGGAAATTTTAAAAATATAAAAAGTTATCAATTTTTCTATAGAGTATCTTCGCGTTGGAGGGGGTATTATCGTATTCTATCTAATCACATTTGCAAGAGACAAAATTACATAAGTTATTTTTTTGGACGGCCTGTATTTAAACGAAGTAATCAAGAAAGGGTATTGGCAAGTTTGATCCGCATGGATGGTCGACATTTAAATCCCATTAGCGAACGTAAAGAAGGCATAGACATAAATTGATTGACACTGGACGCGCAAAATGTCAAAACAAGAAAGATCAATCATGCATAAAGTATTGATTCTGAAACACTTTCCAACTGAAATGCAATTTTATTTAAACATCTCTAAAATGCGATACATTCAATGGTGATATTTTTTAAATTATCACAGTGACACAATAATTTATTTTATATAGAAACTTAAAACTTCATAAAAAAGCAATGCTATAAAATCGTCTACTTCTCTATGTGAAATCTATGAAAATGTCATTCATATCATTTACATTCCAGACTCCAGAGCTAAATAATTTTGCGTTAAAAATTTAGCATTTCTTAAACAACTTATTCTACAATCGCTTGTTATATTTACTTTCTTTATACGTTAAAATTAAACTTCGTTGCAGAAATAATAAGTTTAGTGATCATTTAAAATAAAAAATATTGTAATTGTGTAGACACAAAATTTAGATGCACAAATAATATGCAAAAATAAAGCGGTTTTAGGACGGATGCAATGCTAAATATAAATATAAGCGTTCTTTAAAGCGTTCTTAAAATCACGATTTTCACTAAGCGAAAAACAAAACGGATGCTAACTACTTAATATATGATATTACATATTTTGCGTGATAATTTTGAATATTTCCTACAATTTTCAAAGCAATTTGTTAATTTTAACTCCTCTTAAAATATTTGAAACTTAGGTTCAATGTATTTCATTTTTTCAACCCGGGTTCAATTCAAAGCTAATTGGCTAATATTATTCATTTACATTCCCGTATGTCCTACAGACTGTCTCAATAGCATACTAAAATTTCATTTTGATAAAGTCATTTTATCGTGCGAACGGACAGACGGACGGAATGAACATAGTCATAAACACTTTACAACTATGTTGGAAAATTTTAAAAAGTAGCCCGAGAAAATTTTTGACGCTTTTTCGTCAAAACCACGAGATCAAAGTGACAGTTCTAAAAAGTTTTCCGACTACCTAGAAGGATGAAACAAATATACCCAACGTTGCACATGATTTATGATGAGCGGTCGTTGCGTAATTATCTCATTTCATCTTGCTACAAACGAACTTTCTTTTGTTATGGGGAATTCGCTGGAAGTTTCGGTGTTTGAAAAAATGTTTGAAAAATTGGGTCCCATAAGGTTCAATGCATTTCATTTTTTCAACCCGGGTTCAATCCAAAACTAATTGGGTGATATTATTCATTTATATTCTCATATGTCCCACAGACTGTCTCAACAACATACTAAAATTTCATTTTAATAAAGTCAGTTTTACGGCAGTTATCGTGCGAACGGACAGACAGACAGATTAACAGACAGACCAGACATACTGACAGACAGAAAGAACAAAGTCATAAACACTTTTCAACTATATTGGAAAGTGTTAAAAGAACTGCAATAACTGACTTAATTCAGAGTAGTAAAATGATGTATAACTCAGCCTAGTAAAATTAATGAGTAATTTGGATGTCATAAGTACAAAAACTATTTGGATGAATTTTATAAAAAATATTGCGTGCATATATTGTAATTTCCTCAAGAAGAAATAAAATTTTAAAATACATATCTATGATATATCACGATTACTAAAACAACACGCGCATTACAAAGGAAGTAATAGGTTAAAGTCCTTTCCGTGCAAATTTGAGATCAAAAGAGTAAATGCATTAGATAAAACGTGACAAAATTTTAAACATTACAAAAATCTAACGTGTAATAGTACTGCACGTTTTGCGTTGCCGCTAGAAACGGAAATAAAGTGTCACTACACCAAACGATAACTACGAAAAAAATCTGATGTGGGCAATACATGATTTTCCATATATAATGAATGCAATGAATTTACTGCTTTTGCAGAAAAAAAAATAGGTTTTTCTTATAGTAGATATTTATATTTTTTCCAAGATATTGAATTTTCGACAATTAGTCGTCATTTTCATTGATTTAGCGTCATTTTTATCCATTTGGTGAGATTTTCGTTAATTTGACAGCATTTCAAAAAGTCGTCAAGTTGGAGATATTCCGCTAAATTCGTCGCCAAAATCTCGCCAAACGTTGTGGACGGAGAAATAAGTTATTCTTATAGCAGAAAAATGACTATTGGCGTTCACATACAAAAGTATTACTCAAAATATCTTTTCTCATGAATGGAATGAGCTAGATCCACGAGAATGATGTCAACGAATTTATCGCATGATATTTCATATGAAAAGTGAACATGTTCCTCAACAGTTAATATATGGATTTTAATTTATGGGATTTTTCGATAAATTTATTTGAAAAATGTGCACTATTTCGAGAATGGTTCATGCTAGCGTTCTAAAATGTTTGTCAATCGTTTAAGGAAAAATTAGATAAGAAATGTCTATTTACGTAACTTTATTAAAAGCTTCTATTTTTTGATGATTATTTCATAATTTCACTCGAAAATTTAGGGGATTCTGAACATTCGATTCCATTTAAATACAATAGGCTTCCAGTATTCACGGATTGTGAATTTTGTACCAAATTTCATTCCAATCGCTCCATTCGTTCGTGAAATATCGTCTCCACAGATTCACTGACACGCACACACGCACACACACACACACACACACATCATCTCAAAAATGTTTGATTCCTGATCAGGGATGCTTGAAACGTGCTCTCCCGTCGAAAACACGAATTCGAATTTTCGACCCCGTCACAATACTTTCCTTATACATTATGTATATAAGGAAAGTAAAAATACTAAGATCAATGAAATGTATAGTTAAATGCACTATACAATTTTGATGTGAATAACATCTAGACTCGGGGTATCTGGGACGAAATTGGACCGTTACGAAAATGTAATCACTTTGAACTCTTTTATCTCAGAAGACAAAAATCTAAAGTATGTTTTGACGAAAATATGATACAGATTATGAATACAAAAAATTAATTTTAATGTTTTAATTTTTTCATTTTGAAAACACTTAAAAAATTTATCGGTGAGATCGATTTTTTTTCCTTTTGCTTACTTTCACTTAAAATATATCTGAAAATATGAAAGGTAGCCATAAATAATGAGTGATAAAAATATGAATTAGGAACTCTAATTGTGCATATTGAATACAGCATGTAAGGCAATTTGTTACTCTAAAAAACAGGTTCAAGAAGGTGGCAATAAACTTTGTAAACGTCAAACAATGAACTCAGTCAGACGGTAACCAGTAGTTGACAGGCAAAAAAAAAAACGTTTGTGAGGGGGAAATAACGAATTCTCCCATATACCGAAAGGTCACGTGGTATTGCCGGATTGGAGACTTCAGGCAGTTATGTCCAGTACATCTCTGCCCAGTGACAACTTCTTCGCATCAGCCCGACTATGGGGATACAGGGGGGTACCACCAGCCAATGGACCATATTGCTCAAAACTAAAAGGCGAGTCCCGCAGCCTGGCCTGTAGAAAGTGGGGAAATATGAATAAGGGGAGAAATGAAGGAAGAGCCAGCAGAGTAATTCAAGACCTCGTATAAGAAATCACTTAAGAATTGGGGATTGGATATGATAAAATTCTGTAAACCGAAGTGTTTGTACGATAGTTAAATAATCTTCTTCTTCTATCTAGACTGTCCGACCTATCCAAAGGTGTAAGGTATCTGCTTGGACGGCCGGGAAGTGCCAACCCCCAATTTAGACCGGAACATAGTGGGGACAGCATCCACAGGTATCGTTCCATCCATCCTCTGGGAGTGACTTACGGATCCACATATTTTAACGTGCCCGTACTCCGCATTATTACGGAGACGGAGACAGTTTGGGAAAATCCGGTAAAGAAACTCAGGTTGTCCGAGCACGCAAAATTACTGGGTTTTCCCATTCCGACAGTTAAATGTTGATAATGATCGTGGAAGAGAAGTTTTAAAATACGAGGGTGGTTCAAAAAGTAAGGTAACAAGTCCTGTGAGAGAAAAGGTTTATTCTCGAAATCAAAGAGATACATAAAGTTAGCAAGGCACTGGTACATATTATTTTTCCACATAGTCACCACGGTTATAGAAGCATTTGTTCCATCGGTAAACCAATCTATTGAAACTGGCATAGAAGAAGTCAGGGTCCAGGTCGCGGAGCCACTCAACGACGGCTTTCTGAACTTCGGCATCGGTTGTGAAATGGCGACCTGACAGGTGCTTCTTCAACGGTCCGAAAAGATGAAAATCGCTTGGTGCGAGATCCGAGCTGTAGGGTGGGTGTTCTAGTACATTCCATCAGAAACGCTGTACCAAATCACGTGTAACCGAGGTCGTATGCGATCGGGCCTTGTCGTGCAACAACACGACACCTAGACATGGAATTTAATTCCCAAGCTGAATTTGTGCACCCGTTAGAGTTCTTGTTACCTTACTTTTTGAACCATCTACGTAAAAGTCGGTATAGACACCACGACGTAATGCTGCCGCCCCAAGATGACCCTAGTCAAAATAATTCCCGCAAAGGAGCTTGCAACCCGTATGATGTCCACAATAGGTAGTCCTTTAGTTCTCATAAGGAATTCGTGGTTTTAAGAATGTTTATTGTAAATTACCACTTTGTTATCACACTCGCCTTGAAGTTAAATTGGAACTGAATGAACACGAATTGCAAAATTAATTATTGAATATATTAGTGAAAAGAATACGTTTCGAAAAATGAATAATGAAGCAAAGAAAACCAAACGTGTTTTCAATAAGTTGTCGATAACTAATGATCTTTTTGGACTTTTGTTTTCTATAGGTAGACGCCGGTCTTCAGAAATAGGTGGGTTATTTGTCGGATGCATACATTTATGTACATATGATTTCGAGGCCGAATAAATTCAATTTCATTTAATTAAGAAAATGTTATCACCATACTATATATATATATATATATATATATGATCCACAAAAGTATCTAAAACAATTTACAATAACCAAATGCAAACGATTCATTAGGCGCCATTCAGCCATTCCATATCGTGTACTATATAAGTCTCTAAGAGAAATATACAAAAGAAGTGAACTAAGTGTAAATAATATTATTAATAATTTCAAATACACCACGTAATAGTTTTACAATTGCATTATTTATCCTTGATTGGATAACTCATTTTTGTGAATTTCACCCGTTATTATCACCTACTTACCTCTTGGCCTGAGTCTGCTACTGCTTACTCGTTTTGAAAGCCTACTTTCCACTTGTCCTGAGTCCTATACTGCTTACTATTTTTGAAAGTTTTCATACAGCTTATTTTTCGTATAAGTGTACTCATTCCGGTGACCACTCTCTTTGACGAAGAGATGTAAAATGTTCTGTCGCATGTTCTCCTGAGAAAATGTAGACTCCCACATGGTGGTTGTGCCTAAGAGTTAATATTTATGTTTTTTACATTTGTGGTTTATAATTCACTTGGTTTTCATTATTTGTCCTTCCACTAGCCAGTAGACAGTTCCAATGGTGTCCATAGCTAAATACTATCGCCCTTGTCAGAAACTGGCTATTCTTACGGTTTTAATTCAAATTGTATGGCTGTCCTTACGAGAATGCAATTTCGAACTAACCGCCATTTTTTGTGTAGTTTCAGTTGATTGATCTCCATGTCTTGATCTTCATTCTTGAGTTATTATTGCCTTTTCTCATTTTTGCTGTGTTTGCTTTTTATTATATATATATATATATATATATATATATATATATATACATATATATATATATATGTATGTATATATATATATATATATATATATATATAAAATATATATATATATCTTTTTAATTATGATTTTTGTATACTCATCTTCCCCTCCCCCCTTTCCATTATAGTGATAAGTTACCTTCTATTTTTATCCTTAGTCTTAGTCTATAGTTACTTATTTGTAACAGATATGCTAGAGATGGGTTTTTTTTGCACTTACCGTAGTTTATGCATAGTTTTAGTTTAAAAAGTTTCAATTTATATATATATATATATATATATATATATATATATATATTAGAAGGATAGTGACAAAATCAGGTAATAACGAAGTATTTAAATCACCGAAGCAGTTAAACCACGCCCACAATGCCGAAAAAAGAAATATACACCACTGGCTTAATTTTGAAGATTATTTAGACTAGACTCATTTTTAGGTCTGTGCATCTAGCTTTAATTAATTCAAACACATGCTTGTTTCAGAATTGGCAATAGTAAGTTAATATATATATATATCTTTTGTTTTAAAAACGCGCTTTTAATTTTTGAGTAATGGTCTTGTAAAATTTAAGAAAATCTTATTAATTGCCCCCCCCCCCTTGCGTAAACACATTGCAATAATATATATATATATATATATATATATATATTATATATACGTATACATATATATGTAAATGATCAAAGAATTTAAATATAATAAACAAAGCATGTAAAACTGGTAGGGGTAATAAAACTCATGTAATTATAAAATGAACTTGTAAATGAACTTGTGTATATTAAAATGAACTTGTTGATTCAAATGATGTTTCATGATGGATGAGATTGGAACAGAATAAATGGAAATATACATTTTCAAGTACATTATTTATAAGCCGCCAGATAAATTAACTTGAATCTAAATATGTTAACTTGAATCTAAAATCTTGTCATACATATTGTATTAGTTTACATACCGCCTAATCAGTTAGTAACATAATTTTATATTTTATCGTGAAATCTATGGTCGGAGAATCCAGATGAACCTGGGACAAAAATCCAGATAAAACTGGGTGTTTGCTAGCATTAAACAGTTAGAGAGTCATTTGTAGCGCTTTGAAAATCTGTAACCGAAACAAATGTGTCTGAAGAAATCGAATAAACTTATTGAAGCTTATTAGAGTTTTAATTCACAAAATGCTATTGAAGCAAAACCATTTCGGCTCTAATGGACGGGCTCCACCGACAAATTTTTTTCGCATTCTGTTTTATTTGTTAAGACCACGGGAGTGAAGGGAAGAAATTAAAACTTCATGTTGGGAAAATGCTAAAATCGTTTGAGACAATAATTTAGGTGCGTTCGAATAAAATGAATTCCACTGCATTGTAGCTATTTCTATGACCAAAGGCTCATCTTGAATTAAATAATATTTATTTAATCTGAAAAATTTGCAAAAGTAAATTATCAGTCCCATGCAAATTAGAACTTAAACACTAAAGAATTTCCCTATGTACCCAATCTCATGTTACCTTTCCATTTATTTTTGTTTCCTTATATTCTGAACCCTGTTCTACAACCAGAACAAAACACATGTTTTTCCTACGCAAAATTAGTGAATTTTAATTAGAAAATATGCAAAGTAGTTATACTAAATTCTACGCATTTCTGTTGTGCCAAATGAAAGCAAACAAAACTCCATGGTCATTTAAAATAGGTTGTATTCTTTTACATTTCATCTACTTTGTTATATTTAGAGAGATGGAGTTCTAAGGAAGTTTTAATTTTGTTACTGTTTCCTCTTCAAAACCGAAAGATATTACGTTGTACAGTAAATGATATGTGCACACTTCATAAATTTAAAATTGTGATGAGTATAAAAACATCCATTTAAGTTCTTACTCGGTAGTTTTGATTAGAACAGAAATTAATGTTTACCTCTCTATATAAAAAAAGAGTTGCTGAAGCCGACGCCTCCGTTGTTTGACAAATTTTGCGTTCCTCAAGTTCCTCTGTTACACTAGGCAAAAATTGTCGTATACAAAATTAGGAAATTTGGTATATTTATAGAGATATATTATAGGAACACGCTAAAATAAACCCTTTTTCCGATTTAATGTTGAAGAAATATTTAATGTCGAAGTAAAGAAAAAATATTTGAGCTGCGATTTTACGTCCTAGATAAACTAGCAATAGCAGACTAGCAAAACCACGAATTTTCGCAAACATGTACCTACAGAGCTGAATTTTTGCAAGACGGAGCACCTTTATTTAAATTTTGATTTAGTTTATGAGTTACTCGATTTTTTATGCACTTCTGAAAAGAAATATTTTCTTCCGCACGGGGAGAGATTTAATTTTCTTATTGCTGTAAATATATCTATACTATAAGCGTAAAAATTTCTTTTGCCACTGTATTCTGAACAAACAACGAAAACTACAGTTAAGAAATTTTGCAGTTTATTTGTAATACAGTAGGCAATCGTTCGTAATAGAAGGCAGCACAAAAGAGTTTGCGAGGCAAGCTTAGCGAGCGCCAGCGAGTTGGACACGAAGCCCCTGACTCACGAAGGGATTTTTGGGGATTTTGTGAGTGCCATAAATAAGGGTGTAAAGCCCCAACGGATGTATTACGCCAGTGGCGAGCTCCGGTGATTAATGAGTGGGGGTGAATAAGGACGGAGTCCTCGAGCACCGGGGTTTGGCGAGTGTTAGCGAGGATGGGACACTCAGGTGGTCGTTAAATTAGCAACCACTTCTGGCTCTCCCTTACACATCCCCTTCCCTTACTCTCTTCTAAAAAAGCACTGTAAAATTCTTCTTAAAAATCTTTGGCAGTCATATTTAAACGATTATATCTCCCCCCGAACGCATGACCCTGCGAGAATTTAAAAATTTCTTCCCTGTGTTGATCCTGATCTTTTAATTTCTAATCAATATTTAACTTACTTTTTAACGGGTCGCGGCCCCTTTTTGGATTATTTACATTTCTTTAAGCATAAATCTTCATCTAATTGCACTTGTAATGTTTATGGTGATGCCGACCACTTTGTCTTTAACTGTCCTCTTACCCTCCCCTTCCACCTTTCCCGTCCTACTGATGCCAACTCTGCGGCCTGGTTTTCCAGGGTTCTTAAAAACAAATCTTCTATTTCAAAAATTAAAAACTGTATTCTCGCTGCTAGGGAGATTTCTAACAAAATTGCTTGATCAGCCTGGGGGTCCCCCCTGGTCTGTGAATCCTTCACTGCTCCCCACACTTTCTAAATCTGTTTCATAAAACCTGCTCCCTGTGCCTTGGGCACTATAAGATTTTATATTCACCACCTCCTGTAACTCATATGGTTTAGTTTTTATATTTGTACATTAACTGTATATAAATCCTAATCCTTTCGGTATGTATCAAAAACATCCATTGTGTATATATACTTTGATCACGCTCCATTATGTATATATACCTAATATGTATCATCCATTATATATCATCCATATCTAATATGTATCATCCATACCTAATATGTATCGTCTTTTATGTATCATCCATAAAGAATATATACCTAATCTTTTCGGTATGTATCAAAAACACCCATTATGTATAAATACTTTGCATACACCCTAACCCGGATTTTTATAATTATATTTTCTCACCCTGACTTTATTCCCTTACATCCTCGGTTTCTCAACTTATACTTTGGTTTTTCATCCCATAACTGTCATGTGTTTTTGTATATATAATTTTATATGTAATTTTTGTGTATTTTTTTGTATTTCTGTGTATTTTATGTATTTCATGTTCTTCTTTTCGTTTTGTTTTAGTTGGTTATACTACATTTGTGCTTGGGTTTTTTTCCCTTCGGGGTTTTCCCCTCTTTTCTTTTTTTCCTTCTTATGTCTCTCTTGTATTGTATTGTATTGTATTGTTTTTATGTTTTGTTTTGTCGTTGCCATTCTTTTATTTGTCTTGTTGTAACTGTGTTGTGATTCAATTTTAACCTGTTTTGTAATGTTTTGGATCTAAAATAAAGTTCCCGGCCACATACTCAGCTACAGTAAACCTTCGGGTCTGTCGTGTGGTCTGGGTTTTCAACACTTCAACACAGGTGGTCGTGTGTGCCTGTAGGGTTGAATGAGCTCGCGAACGAGCTCCAAGGGTTGGTGAATGTTAGTTTACAAGGGAGATTCACAACGAGAGTTTTACGCCTACGTAGCGGGCGTCACAAAAGTGCTCGCAAAGCGAATTCAGCTAGTGTCAGTGAGTAGGAAAGGAAGTCTCCCGATTCGTGAAATGAGTTAAGGGGGTTGGACAGCGTATCGAGCAGGGGCGGACCCCTATTCACTAAAATAAGAGAAACGCATTTCATTATTTTGTTTTAAAATATTTCATTATATTCTGAAGTTTCTTTTAAAAAATATTTTGTTTCACGATTGGAAAAACTAGTTGCGTTTACGCTGAGAAAAGAGAAAAATAAGTCAAAATGCATTAGTCTTAAAAGCAGAAACACTTAGCCAAAAACTTACTTCAAAGAAAAAGTATTTTGAAGTACAATGCGTGTTTTAAATTGTGTAAGACACCGTTATTTTCCACTCGTTTTTAAAATAATAATTTTGATGTAATTTTAATGTACAAACTAGTAGGTATGAAGAATGTAATGCTTTGTGATAAATATGATTCACCTGCATATATGTAGTTTCAACCGAAATATATGTAGTTTTTTTTATGTTGTTCACATTATGACTAACATGGTTTTGAATTCATCGTGTTTTTGGAGACACATGTGGTAAAAGAACTTTAAATTAGGCTTACTTTCTAAATAAACATGTTGATTAAATTATTAATCCCAATTAAAGTGGTCGTGAATCGTAACATTTGTGCATTGCTATCATGGCCGCAAAACCCACCAGTACTTCTTTGAACGAGTTCCTTAACATAATCATTAAATTAAAACACTACGCATTAATATCCAAATTTTAACCTATAAAAATAAATTATCATTTTTTCACACCTCTATATTATTATGATTAAAATTACATAATTTATTAACAAATGCTTAAGGAGGAGAAAATGACAGTGTGAGACCAGGTCTTTTGGATCTTATTCAAAAGATCAAAAATTGACCTAAGATACATGAAGACTGGCACATACCTC